>UESW01002336.1:171228-318255 GCA_900491605.1 Calamus simplicifolius
CATTCATTCATTGCTGTTCATTTTGATCATTACTGTTCTTATTGATAGAGTTGGAGAGAAGAAAAAGGTTTTAATATTCCTCTTAGCATGTCTCCCCATCCCCATCCCAATAAAAAGAAAGAACCACTAACAAAAAAAAGGAAAAGGAAAAACTCTTGGGAGTTGTGATGGAGAAGTTGGCATTTCCTAAATTTAGGACCTTGTGAGTGTATATAACTGGCACACGAAACATCTTAAACAACAGCACTCTCTCCACAGGCAATTCAAAATGTAGGATGCCATCAGATGACTAATATGGAAGTAGAAGTTATAATATGTTACTAAGGAAACTATTTAATGAATGTTGCTTTCCATATGAACTAGATTTTAAATCATTGTTTAACTAGTGATCTCAAGGCTTGTTTGGGAGAAATCTGCTAAATCTAATGTGATAAGCAAGGAGATAGCACAAGAGTGGATAGGAAGGTAGGGACAAGGAGAAGGGTGGGTAACACAAGGATTGCAGCCTAATCCTTGCAACAAGAAAAAAGGCCCCAAGAAGTCTTTCTTTCCTTCCTAAAAAGATCGAGCCCCACAACCTTCCATCTCTGATTTCCCTCCATCATTTCCTCCTCCCAACACTCTTCTTCAACAAATCTTATAGGATCCAACTGAACCTGTTCGGTTTGAGATGGATGGCCATTTGAAAGTTGTCAACTAGATCTCAAGGAAGTCACGCAATATGATCATATATTTCTTCCTTTTTTCCCCCTAATATTAGGCTTCAGATTTCATTTATAATAAGGCATGTCTTGTAAACTTTCATTTATATTGTCATGTCCTAAGGGATTAAAGAATTGGATTGAAGGCTAGGAAGTAGAAATCACCAAGCTGATTGAGATGGAAAAACACAGGAAGAACAAAATGCAAAGTGGTAGATGCTTTGCAGGGTACAAGGGTTTCACTTATATGAGAATTTTTATTAGATTTTCTTTCTTATATATTCAGTGATTGATATAGATTCATTTTAATTATTCCTCTTTTCACTTCCTTTTAACACACACACACACACACACACATATATATAGAGAGAGAGATAGAGAGAGAGCTGGCTACATTTGCATGCAGCCAAGCCCAAATCCGATCACTTTCCTCATCTTTAGATCCACATGAATCTTGAAGCCAAAAGGTCATTCATTAACTGCCATTTGTCATGTCTGCCAGGTCTCCATAAATGCAACTCATTTTTTCGCAACACACCACGTATAAAAGAATTTCTGCTATGCTGAAAAATAGAATATGAGGCGCATATCCCTGCTCTTTTAACTAAAGAATAGGGATATGGCTTATCCCTATTCTTTAGTTAAAAGAATAAGGATATGGCCCACAAAAACTATTTTACACATCGAAAAACGAAGCACATTTATGAAGACAGAACATACGTGACAAATGATGGTTAACAAATGACTTTTTTGCTTTGAAATACATATGAATTTAAGGGTGAGAAAGGCGAGCTTGACTACATTTGAATGTAGCCAGTCTAGCTATATATATATATATACTCAACTCAACTCAACTCATCTAAGCATTTTCCCTACTACATGAGTCAGCTCCACTCCGCTCTATTCAGGACTATATATCATGCACCCACCTCATACTATATACTAATAATTTTTATAATGCTAATATGCGATATATGTTCAAAATTAACTAAGATTGTGTTTTATTTGATATGACAAATGGTTGCAGGTATCATAGTGCTATTATATATCTAGCTATTTATAGTATGTTCTTCTATCGTTATGTGAATAAATTCTGAGTTAAGAGAAAAGAGTTTTTGGAAGGGTAAATTGTAATATCCATTAGTATTGAGCACAATAATTTATATATCTAACATGTCCTAAAGAATTATTTTCCTACAATGCTGCATTTTTTCAACTTGGCCCCATAATCTGTCCTATGTGCTAAAGCCATAGACAAGTTCAATAATTAAAATGATTTGATGAAGAGAAAAACAAGGTTCAAAAAATCTAGCATCATGCCAACCTACCCCTACCCTCTCCTCCCTCCTTTCTTTCTCATCCACCCTTAAAAATAGATAGACATGAGCATGCACATGCATATGATAGTGATAGAGAGGGCCAATGCTTTTACAAGACAGAAGATTGTATCAAATCTTTTTTCAATTTGTTGCTCTATTAAAATCATAAAAATTGCATAGAATGACATGAATTAGCCACAACCGGATAGTTGAAAAAACTCGCCACTCTAGGTTATTAGAGTAGGCAATGGGCATGATTTAAATAATTAGAACCATAATGGCAACAAACCTATAAAAATAAGGAAGTCAATCTTTATATCCATGATGGATTTTTCAATAACTTTCGTTCAAAAGGGTCCTAATTTTTGGCTAAAGGGATTCTTATAGCCACCCCCAATATCATGATGAGGATATCCTACATAAAGGACAATTTTGTCATTTTATTGGTAAGGATGCTTTCGTCATTCTAACCATCTTCATGGGTCATGACACGCGCAAATAGATTGGCTAGAAAAGGTTTTAAGACCACCCCCCCAAACAAGATTTTGTCAATTTGTCAATTTGTCCAAATCGGGAACCAACCAAAAAAAAAAAAAAGAGAGGAAGGTTACTTAGATGGGTCATGGTAGGCCTTTGTAAGGTTTAATTCAATCCTCCCATAAATAATTCAATCATCCCAATAAGAGATTGACATTTTAGTATACATATAAGTACTAGACTTAAATATAGATTAAGCCTATGTCCTTGTCCTTATTCCCTAACTTTAGGTCTTTCAAATTGACAATATGAGAGATATTACAATTACCATAGATCAAAATATCATTCATGCTGGTGGTGGACCACTACATATCATGCCAATGCTACACTGACATGTGGCACAGCTACATGCCAATGCATCCAAAACGGTAACATAGCATAACACAACATGCCCTAGTACTAGATACTAAAAAATGTTGATTTACTCTTTACATGGCCTATCAATTAATTGGGCAACAAAAGAGTGAAAATACTATTATTGGGTCATAAAATTATTATTGTGACACAACACATACTTTGAGCATGAGCTAACATTAAAGCTCAAAGTCTGTGGAACATGCAGTGCTTTTGGTTGCTAAAGTTTGCCATATCATAAGATATATCAAATATAAATTACAATTGAAAAAAAAGGAAAAAGAAAAGAAAAAGAAAATGAGAGAATTGCAAACCAGCAATATGTTGTTATGCTGTCATTCATAAAGAAATTCCACATCAATAGGCCACAACATGAGCAAGTTAGTCCATAATCTTAAAATTTATGGAATTTACATCAGCACAAGAAACAATTCATGGGTAAGAGAACAAAGACAATATCACATTTGCCAACTAGGGAATTAGCTTTATCTAAGAAAAAGAGACACCTCCTAGAGAAAAGGTACACGGTTACATACCTTTAGGTCAGCATATGCCAAATAGTACTGAGGATACTTTCCTCCTGGTCCACCAAATGCTTCTTGCCAAGAATCCAGCAATACTAAAATTTTATCTCTTACTTGCATATCTGTCTGTCATAGCATTCAAAAGTCTTTTTATAAAATATTGAAAAGATCAATAGATCATGAAGAGGTAAGGCTAGCCAAGCTCATCCCGCCAACATCTCTAAGGTATAGTCTCTATGAAACAGGCAAAAGAAAGTTTCATGCGTCTTTTTAATGTTTTTTCTTGATAAGGATATGACTTAAACTTCATGAAGAAAGCTTCTACTTCAATGAGACTTCACATGAAATATAAGAACATGTTTTTCTTGCATGCCACTAAAATGCTGATTCATGTATGGTAGTCACACTTAAACCTGATAAACAATCTCAAATTTACCTATATAGGGGTGTTAGTGGGCTGGAAATCAGGCCCAGAATTTAGAGTTTAACACATGCCCTGCATGGCCTAAAACTGCTGGAGGAAAGGGACCATGCCTTAGCCCAACCTGACTGATAATTTTTCAGGCCTGGCCAGGCTGAAATAAAAACAATTCATTTTCTACAAGTTTTCAGGCATAGGCCCAGCCTGAAAAATTCAGGCATTTTCAGGTTTTGGAGCAATCAAGCTTTAGGGAAAGAAAACCAGATTATTTTGAGTTGCATCTCTCATGTCATTTGGGTCAGCCCCACTTACTGCGCAAAAAAAAAAAAAGAAGAAATGTCTACAAGTCACATTTATCCAATATCTCAGTGGCCTACAAATTATGATTATGCCCATCAGTCAAAGAACACATCCTTGCAGAGATAGTTTATATAAGTCCCATCTAGATTTGGTGCTGCTGAAACTCCTAATCATTAGGACTGAGAACACACGTTCATTTAAGTTCAATTGAGACATTTTGTCCTAATCTTCAAAATAAAAAAGGATCTATTCCATATATGTCCCATAAACATTAATTAATGATAGGGACTATAATAAGCAACAACAAGATATTTGTGGAAAATACACCATCATTCAAGACATGAAAAAACTATCCCAATTCTATCTCTGCTATCTTCTTCCACAAATTAAACAGGAATCGGCAAAATGTATGACTAAGATGTCCTACCCTTCTAATTCTCTCCCCCAGCACTTAATGCACAGAATGAAGATAAAGTTCTACAGCCAGATAATGAACCAATAAACCCTACCCAAACTACATGAGATTGGCATAAAATTCCTTTCTCAAAAATATTTTACATCTTTGGTCACACAAAACTTTACTAATCTTTTATACAATTTCCATGCACATATCTCAGGTCTTCTCTCCATCATCATCATCAAGAGGTACGGCATGAATGTTGCTTTTGTTGCTGGGTCACATTGATTTTTGATGCACATGATTATAGCCCATACCAAGGTTTTAAAACCTAGGGGATGAGGGTGTCCAAGTTTTTCATAAAATGGAGCGCCCTACCATCCTACTTTATCCCGATGGTCATCCCATTAGAATATCTTGATAGATACTTCTGTCTCTCTCCCTTTCCTCTTTCCTTTATTTCTTCTCACTTTGCTTTTTTTTCCTTTCTTTCCATTCTTTTTCCTATATTTCTTTGCTTTCTCTTCTTCTTTATTTCCCTTCTTCGTGTTTTCTTTTTTTTTTTTTTCTTCTGCCTTTTTTTTTACTTCTTTTTTCCCTTCCTTTTTTTCTTTCCATCTCCCCTCCTTCCTTTCTTTCCTTTTCTCTTCTTCTTCACTTCTTTTTTGTTTCCTTCCATTCTTTTCTCTTTCTTTTTTCCTTACATCGATGGGTGTTGATATCTCACTCTCATCCCAATCCCATTTTCCTACAGAATGGATAGGATAGCTAAGATTCCCCTATCCCATTGGGATGTAAAATCTTTGGCTTATACCATCTCAAGTAGTTATACTTTAGCCTCTCATTTTGTTTCCTCTCGTATACTCATTTAACCCTACCCATTCTTGCTTTTATCCACATGCCAAAACGACCACATTCCCTTTACTGTTTGACATTTGGATCAATACAACATTACAGGTGTTCTTGCAATCGCAAGAAGTCTTCATATGTCTCAACGACAATTGGGAATGACATATCGCCCATAAACACTTTGTTGTTCCAGCCATTAAGCTTCGATTATCCAAGGAATGCATTTGTTTCCACAGTATCATAGATTCAAGATAACAAAAGTAATCACAATGAGGTATTTATTGGCTGTTAAATTTGATTGAGGAATCATCTCCCCCATTTTCATGGTTATTTCCACCAAAAAATGTATTGCATTGTTTTGGCATCCCATATCTTTAAGCTACAAGTTCTGGACTTATTTTCTGTAATCCCAATTATGAATTTTACTTATTTTCTGTAATCCAAATTATGAATTCTTCCTTTTCTCAAATCATTAAGTAATATGTTAACCATAAAAATCTTTACGAGATCTACACCTGACATGGCAACCTATGAACTATTTAACCATAAAATACACAAGGCTAAACTAGATATCTAATGATTGCAATATGTTGTCAACTGAAGAGTAAACCCTACTCCTTGCAAATATGAGAGTAGGCATCTCAAAAGATTTTTATGCCTAAATAGTTGCAACCAATGCACACTTAGGTTGCATGCGGTTTCTGGATAACCAGCAATCAAATGTTGGTTATCCATTTAATCAGCCAAACAACCTGACCTTTTGGCCGGTTAGTAATAGATTTTTCAGGGGAAAGGATGACTTTAACCAAATGGTTAAGCCATTTGCCCTCATTTTTCTTCTTGTTTATTGTCCATATAATCTAACACCATTTAACCAATGTTTTTTTTCCCAACCAAACAATATTTTTGTTATCTCAGCTAAAAGATCTGGTTAACTGAGTACTAGTCAAATGATCCGTTTTTAGCATCATGGTTAACTGTTTTAAGTGGTGGATGGTGAATACTGATACATAAATTTAGGCACCCCCCCCATTAAACTGACCAGGAACCAAACGCAGCCTTTATTGTATCCAAGTGCAAGAGGGCATGGGCAAGTAGAGAAATCTGGAAATCATATTACTGGTTGGAACATTTTAGCCATTGTAATTTGGTGGAGAATTTGAAAAAAGGATAATGCTATGATTGGCAGGCTGCATCTAAACTCAATGGAGCAGCTTAAACAAAGAACTGAAAATATATTGGTTGAAATGATCATTTTTGGTTTTTCATTGTAAGAAGTCAGATGTAAGCAGGTTCAGAGAATCATTTTTTAAGGGTGGTTTTATTGTAGCTCATCTCATGAGCCTAATAAAATGAAATTGCAGGCTTGTTCATTTAAAAAAAAAAAAGAAAAGAAAAAGAAAAACTTGAAGTGCTAAAAAGCATGTTCACTGCAATTTTTGAAAGAATTTTCACTACAAACTTTGAGTTAAATAAATTGAAAGAGATACATGCATAACTTAAAATGAAAATAAGAGCATTGAAAAGATATCACCAATTATGCAGCATAATCAAACTTTCAGTGTTCATATAACATAAATAGAACTGAGAGAAAATAAACTAACCTTTTTCCTGACAATTTTACCCATTTCTTGCAGAATATCACGTTCAACAACTAGAAAATGCACATAATCACCACAGTTCTTTATCATCGTCTCTAATAGCTGCAAAGAGCAAACTGAAGCATTATAGGAAATATCTGGCACGGTTTCAACCTCGATCTCTACAGAGTCAAACAAATATAGTGAAAATAGACAACAACTGACATCTAGGGGCCATTGCTTGGGCCAATAGGCACAATGGGTTCAGGTCCTAAAGCAGCCACTTTGTGTCAAAAAAGACTGCCAAATAGTTAGGTCTATCCCTGGTCTGCCCCTCCCAAGACCCCGAATCCTGGGATCATAGATGGGTAATGGCCCTCTCAGATTAAAATGTCATCCAATATACATATGCCCCATTGCAGCATACTATAAAAGAAGATGACCATGTTGACAGAACAGCCAAATAGCAGAATATCAAATGTGCCTGGATATGAAATTCATGATTCATTGTTCCAAGTAAATATAAATATATAAAATTTCAAGCCATAAATACTAGGATTATTAGTTAATAAGCTTCCATGCTAGTGAACATCTAGCTGTTAAAACACAAACAACTTGCATGCAATGATGTTATAAGTTTAGTTTCATGAAACTGAGCACATACCGTCAAAGCCAGAAATTGGACCTTTGGGTTTTTATGTTGCACACGCTTCTTCACAGCTTTGACCACATCCTTTGCCTGCCTGATTCAGATACCACACAAACTTTCACAAACAGTTCCAAGCATATCCATCATAGAATTTGAATTGGCATTAGAGATTTAAAGAAGCTAAAGCGATAAAACATCTAATCATATGGCCAGTAAAAAAGAATCTCAAGTTCTACAATTTGTCATGTAATTCAGGAAACATATCAAGGTGTCCATCATCCATGCATGCAGCATGCACATAATGTGAACAAGAGACAGAGGGCAATCATGTGCCTTGTGAGAGAGAGGGAGTTGGATATTATGATGTAGAAGATATCTGGTTCTAAGTTGCCATTAAACTAAACATGAAGCTTTCTAGTTCATCAAGATATCTACCATCTACAAGTGTTCCATCTCTGATATTAAATTGATATTTTTGTTGTAATAAAATTGAATCAAATCATGTATCAAGATCATGATGCAAAGGCATCTTCCTGAGGTATGTTGCATAAACATTTCTTGCAAAATCAGTTTACTAGCATCAGACAAAATGTCTCTCTTCTTTTTACAGTAAAACTTGCCTGCTAAAAACTGGTCATCTTCTGCAATAGCAACTTTGTTCTTCTACTAACTAGTAAGATGCCCAAGTCACCGTTCATGCTTCCTACTTCCCCAAATATTTACACAACAAAAAAAGGACTTCTTCCTTCCTTCCTAATAGTGATCTCTGTCTTTAAGAAAACACTGTCATTGATGGTTTGAGATATATAAGAGCCTTTTTTGGTTGTCTCTGTGAGGTTATAGTGTTAACAAGAAAGAGAATTTGTTGACAGTTTGTAATTTGTAACATATACCATATAATGCATAATAAAATGAAGGAAATTTGTTCGCAGTTTTTCTTATGGTATACCAGTTCATGAGTGACAGACAAAAGGAATAGTTTTACATGCAATGACCATAAAAGTTCTTGCCAGCAAAACTCCTTTATTTCTTCATGAGGGCTTCATCTTCTTCATATGTAGACATCAACCAGATACAATTCCATCTTATAGGCAGATCATGCTCTTGTGTTATATATATTTAAGCTGTAAAATGTGACAATTCTACCGTAATAATGACAACAGTATTTAGCTTCCATTGTTGACAAGCACTGCATTTTAACTCACAGAAAAAAAAATTGCAAAAATGAGAAACATTGAATAAGTGCATGCACGCACAAACAAAATAAAAAAAGGAAATTTGTCATTCTTCATTATTGATATTCTTTCGTTTCTATGGTTTACCATATAGATTTTTTAAGTAACCTGAGGTTGAACTGCCAATGTGGAAACACCATCAGAAACTAGGTACATTTTAAATCATTAACTAACTACATTAGAAGTTCACACTCACCAATATGATATAACAAGTATATTGATTCTTATGATCTCAAGCAAAATATTCTGATATATTGGCTGACACAATATTAAAATATTTCCTAATCAACCTTGACAATTTTAAAGTACCCTTTTGAATAGTAAATGGCCATATTAATGTCCTAGAACAGGTTTAGTTTATTTAGCACCATATTTACCAAAATTGTTATATCTCAATTCCTAAAATATTGGCTGAGATCTCAAAAACTTTGGTTGTTTTATATTTTTTAACTTTCCATCTCAGCCATGTTAAGCTATCTTGGTCCATTTCAGTCATTACCACCCACCAAGATGATCAAGATTTTCATTCTAAAAAAGCTCAATTTTCTAACAATGATGCCAAGAATGCCTTCACACTTCAATTGCTTTCTTCTTATTGTTTTGTAGCTAGCTGGTAACACTATGCCTTATATCACATGCCACTGTAGCTGATCCCTATTGTTTTAGAATACTTGCTTGCTTACATTAATGGAACATGGTGTCTGGGGCATATTACATGTATCAATATCTAAAGGAAATAAAGAATAATCCTTCTACATCAAATTTCAAAAAAAATTTTTAAAAAAGTCCAGACAATCTCTAAAGAGAAAATACTGAGAATTTTTAAGATCCTAAAATGCTCTAGGACCAACCTAAACCATTGGTTTTAGGATGGAACTTAAGTGCGGTGCGTTACTGGCACGTCCTCTGGTTTCCTCTTTATCTCTCTCTTACTTTTTTCCATCCTGTCATCACTTGATACTTAGGTAGCATGAAAAAGTAAGAGAGAGAAAGAAAGAACCGGAAGGCACGTGAGTGATACACCGCACCTAAGTTCCATCCTTAATTTTGTCTGAAAACACATTGATCAGCCTCTTACCATCGAAAGAACTCAAAGAAAACCCAACAGAAGCCCAAAAGATAAATTAACCAGCTCCAAAGTTTCAGAATAACCCTTATGGTCAACCAATATAAGTCAATAATTTTAAATTCTGGGTTCTAAGAGCATGTAACTAAACCACAGGTTATCACTTATCAGTAACATGCATCAGTTAGCAAGAAAGGCATCACTCAGTGAAATGGAAGAAGTACGTATCATTCACTCCATCATTCCTTGGAAGCATAATCAAACTCATTAACAACACCAAATATTGGCTAAAAATTATTATCACATCACATGATCCTTAAAAACTGCAAAAAAAAGAAATATATAACAAGGCCAGAAAGAAAACAGCAGAAACCCTCAACATTCAATTGTCAAATGATTTAATATGATGCGTCAGTTTTTTTTCAAAAGGGAAAACTATGAGAAAATTAACAATAAAAACAACAAAACTTGGAAAAATCCATAAAAGATTAAAAAGATCAAACATTGATGCACTGGCAAAGAAAATTTTGAAATCACGACTATAGTCAACAAATCTTCCTAACGAAATGAAATCCAGATATGCAAGATTCCTGCCAAAACCACTACAATCGATATCTTTAACCACTTAAAAGGCCTTCAAGAATCAAGAATCCTAGAGACAAAAAAAAAAAAAAAAAGAAAGAGAAGAAAAGAACCAAACTTGGAACATATGAATCATAAGAGGAAGAACCAATAATTCTTTCCACAATTTTAGATTACTCACCAGTTATCGAATTGATGGAGTCGCAGATTTCCATGTTCAGCGTCCAATCGGGCCCGATGAGGAGATCGCTGGTCGCCTTCTCGACCCGGACCGAAGCCGAGGACGACGACATCTCCGCTCCCAGAACGAAACCCTAGAAAGAAGAAGAACCCAGCAATCAAGAATCTTTTAGCTCCCTAGCAGAAGAATTCCTTCGAAATACACACACTCTCTCTCTCTTCCCATTAATAAAGCGAGCGAACGAACCCGCGAGGAAGAAGCGACCCACTCTTCTGGATGCACAAAGAGATGGCGAAAGAAACTGGATTAGGATTCGGGAATCACCAGACGGCCCGAATAAAGAGGTCCTTCTGTTCCTTTTTTTTTTGCAACCCCAGGGTCATTCATCTGTTACCCTATTTTGGCTAAAAAACCGTAGGGGCCCCAAAGAAACTACCCCCAGAAGGTTCTTTTATACGCGTCGCGAAAGCAATGGAAGCTATGTAGATTTTAACCAGTAGTTTCGTGCCACATTAACAGAGCACTTCTGTGGTAACTCGTATGGGATACCTAGGAAATATTTGAGTTTGCTTCCCTAATCTTGCAAGTAGCATCGACAGGGTGATGTTGGAAAGGGAAGGCGGTAGTGGACGGGGATGGGAAACGCCCGGGCGGCGAGAGGTGGCAGGGGAAGAGGAAGGTGGGGCCTACCACGAAGTTGGGAGGCCATCTCAGCCGTTCGTTTGGTGCGCTTTAGGTTGTGGGGCTTCTTTTTGTCCTGATGATTGATGAGTGGATCGGCATTATTTGGACGTGTACTCATAGGGCCGTTCGTCACCAGAGTTTTTTTTTTTTTTTTTTCAGAAGGTAAAGTTGACTTCTCTCCAATTGGGTTCTTATTTTATTTTATTTTTTATTTTATTTTATTTTTTTTTACGGGCGATCACATTTGTCTAGTGCGAATCAGCCCAGAAATCAGAGATAAAATCTGCTGCAACAAGCTAGGGCAATGGGAATCAGGACTCCAGACTCAGGGTCCAGAGTACTGAGCAACAAAGGAAGCCGTCCAATCTGCCGCCGAATTGGCTTCATGAAAGATATGGCGGATTTGGACAGAGGCGACCTCCCGAAGCATGGACCAAATCTCTCTGAGAACCGGGTTAGCAGTGCCCATGCCACTGTACTCATTCTTCATCCAAGATATAACAGTCATAGAATCACCCTCAACGATGATTTTAGCAGCGTGAAGAGTCCGAACAGCAAAAGAAATGCCCGCCCAAGCCGCATAAAGTTCCGCCATCGGGACAGAGAAGTCAATAGAGCCAAAACCTCCAGCCGCCCTCAAATCACCCGTGTGGCCGCGAATGATGAACGCCGATCCAGCTGCTCTACCACGAACGCTCCCGTCAAAGTTGATTTTGATAGCTCCTGGAGGAGGGGGTTCCCAAGAAATAAAAACCGTATGACGGTTCGCTGCCGAGGCAGCAGGGGAACCCCAGAGGCCAGAAGAATCAAAAGCATCTCCATGAGAAAATTGGGTGCATTCGGCAGACAGCGATCTGATCTTCCTCACAGTCTGATAAGTGGAGATGGGGTCATTAGAAAAGGTTAGCTGATTCCTAGACAGCCAGATCTGATAAGCCGTGATCGCCCAGATAACCTTCTTCTGCTGAGGGCCCCTCCGAATATCCTGAAAGAACACGGAACGAGGAGCGTCCCCTCCATCCAGCCCTCTGGTATAACCCATCAGATACCATATCTGTCTAGCTCTGTAGCAAAGAAAGATAGCATGATCAGAAGACTCTTCAACCCTTCTACATATAGGACAAAATGGCTGAATAGACATGCCCCTTCGAGATAGGGAGAGACATGTGGGGAGGCAATCCCATAAGAGCTTCCATAAGAATAACTGAGCCCTGGGGAGAATAGGAAGCTTCCATATCCAGGCCACATCTTCCATACCCTGAGACTGAGGCCTAAGCATCCGCATAAGATCCCTGGTGGGAGCCCTAGACAAACACGATCTCTGCCAAAGTCTAGAGTCACCAGAACGTCGAGGCATGATGGGCAGAGATCTAATCCTTCTAGACAGCTCATCCCCAAATACATCAGAAACCACAGAAACATTCCAACCAGGAGGATCATAGGAGATCAAATCCTTAACCTTTAAACTAGATGGAGCTTCCACATCAAAGAAGGAGGGCCACCTAGATAGAGGGATCTCAGATATCCAAATATCCTGGAAGACATCAATTAACTGGCCATCGCCAATCATCCAGGAAATATTATCCCTTATCAACTGACCGTGTCTACAAATCTCCTTCCAGATGAAGGAGGACCCCTGAGCCGTCGTAATAGGCAAACTCGAAGCCCACTCGCCATACCTCGCACGCATTACGATGCTCCAAAGACAGTGAGGCTCTAAGAGAAAGCGCGCAGCATGTCTGGCAATAAGAGCTTCTCTTCTAACAATCAAGGACTGAATACCCAGTCCCCCTTCCTGAATAGGCAAACAAACTTGTCCCAAGATAAGAGATGAGTACCATGGCCTTCTTGCATAGAGGCCCATAGAAAATCTCTGAAGCTTCGCTCTATCCTCCTGAGACAAGTAATAGGAACAGCTGTATTCGACAGCAGATACAGCGGGAGAGAGGATAGCACCGATCGAATAATGATGATCCTGGCCATCATCGATAAACTAGTAACCTGCCATCCCTCGATACGTTGCCGAATCCGCCTTTCCATTTCAACAAAGTCAGCACAGCGGGGATATCTACCAGTGATAGGAATTCCCAGATACATGAAACGGTCTGTCTGAGTAGTAATACCAGACAGAGACATAATGGCTTCTCTGATAGATCTAGAGGTCTTCGGACTAAACAAATAGAAGATTTGAGAAAATTGACCCTTTGTCCCGAAGCCTGACAATATTGATGCAGAATATGGTATAAGATAGCCGCATTATGAATGGTGGCCTGGCCCATAAGAATACAGTCATCTGCGAATAGCAGATGAGAGATCGAAGGGCCCACAGAATCAGTCATAAAAGGGATAATCCGGCGATCCAAACTAGCATGATGCAAAGCACGAGAGAGATCGTCCACCGCCAAAATGAATAATAGAGGGGATAAAGGACAACCCTGTCTCAAACCCACTAAAGAGTGGAAATACTCTGTCGGCCTGCCATTAATGAGCAATGAAAAAGACGGCTTCAGAATGCAAGCCATGATCCAGTCAATGAACAGACCATCGAACCCAAACTCCTAAAGAGAGCGGTGCACAAAAACCCAGTTCATTCTGTCATAGGCTCTCTCCATATCGAGCTTGACCGCCATAAGCCTTCTATTGGCAGGAGCTTTATAAAGATCATGCATAAATTCTTGAGCAATAAGGACATTATCAGATATAGACCTCCCTCTGATAAATGCCCCCTGTTCAATAGAGATGAGCCTAGGAATCACCGTACGCAGACGACCAGCTAATAGGCGAGCACAAATCTTGTATAAGGTAGTACACAAACTGATCGGCCGAAAATGTTGCGGAAGGGTAGCCGCCGATCGCTTGGGAATCAAAGAAATAAAGGTCTGATTCCACTCCAGAGGGATTTGCTTAGTTTGGAATACCATTTGCACAGCCTTAATCACCTCCGACCCCACAATATCCCAATAATGACGGTAGAAAAGAGGCGGAAATCCATCAGGGCCAGGGGCTTTATCCAATCCAAGCTCCCACAGGGCCGACCGGATATCCTCCGCAGAGATCGGACTAGCAAGCATAACATTATCCCGTATAGTAACCTTGGCACTGTCTGCCACCCGAGTAACCGGCGTCCCAGCTCCATAGGACTCAGTCCAACGAGATTGAAAGAATCGAAGAAGCTGCTCCCGAATAGAATGCAAATCCTCCACATGATGCCCCTCCTCATCAACAAGCCTCCGAATCCTGTTAGCGGCCCGCCGCCTCAGAGTAGCCTCATGGAAGAATCTGGTATTCCTATCCCCCTCCCGAAACCACTGGATCCTGGATCTCTGCCTCCAGAAAATCTCCTGCTGACGTAAGAGAGAATGGTGACGAGCAAGCAAGTCCCGAAGCAAAGAGAGATCCGAGTCCACCAAAAACCCATCCTGGTCCTCCTTCATCTGCAAAGCCGAAATATCAGCTTCAACCATATCGACTTGCCTATCCAAATCCCCAACCCCTTGTCTATTCCACAAAGAAAGACGACGACTAACCAACATAAGGCGCCGGGATAGACGGTAAATTGCATTGCCCCTGATAGGGAGGTGCCACACCTGGGATATAATAGACCGAGCAATAGAATGAAGTGTCCAAAACTGCTCAAATCTGAAAAGTCTCTGTCTATGCTGATCGGCCTCCGATGAGATCAAAATAGGACAGTGATCAGAACCAATTCTAGGAAGATGGGAAACAGTAACCCCGAGAAACTTATGGAGCCAGGTAGCCGTAGCCAAAGCTCTATCAAGTCTCTCCCAAACCCGAGCCGATCCTTGTCGGTTATTGCACCAAGTGAATTGGGTTCCCGAATGGCCCAGATCCAATAGACCAGAGGATCCAATAAAGGATCTAAATTCATTAACATCAGCAGAGGCCGAAAACCGTCTACCTCCATGCTTTTCCCCTGCTTCAGTGATGCAGTTAAAATCACCAGCAATAACAGAGGGAAGACCCTGAGCAAGAAGAGTTTGCAACTCCGACCACAGCACCCTTCTCTCTCTATGATCCGTACTAGCATAAACAGCTGAAAGAAGCCAGGGGTCACACGGACCCTCCGAGATAACCAGGCTAATCTGCTGATTGCACTGATGAAAGCATCGACCTTTACAGCAGAGGCACGCCATATGGCCAGAATTCCCCCAGACAACCCTTCAGCCTCCACAGCATACGAGGTCCAGACACGGGAAATCTGTCTCCGGAAACGAGTCAGACTGTCACCAGATAACCTAGTTTCCAACAGAACACATATATCAAAGTGATATAACTTCAATAATCTATCAAAAGAGGATCGGAAGGAGGGCTTACGAGCTCCTCGCACATTCCAGATTAGGATTTTCATTAATATCTAAGCTGACTCTAGGACCCCCCCTGGTCCTCGCCCATAGCATTATCAGGGATGCGCCCATAGATAAGGTATCACCCTCCGGAGTCATTGAAGAACCAGGCGTCATACCATCTGAGACGGAGAAAACCATAGTTGACTGGGTGAAACCTGAAGGAAGGCCCGACATCTGACCCGAAAGGATCTCCTGAGAGGACTCATCTGACATCTCCATGCCGGGATTGGCACCCACCTTACCCCCTGCCTGGAATCCAGAGGTCAGGCTTAAACTGATAGCTGATCCTATCAATACCCCCGGTCTCTTTGTCATATTGGCCTTGCCTTTACCCTTTCTTTTCTCAGATTTAGAGGAAGACCTTGGAACCAAACTTTCATCTGATCTGGGCCTTTTGAGGGGACCTGGAAAGCATCCTGCCCAGCCTGAACCCCCCCCGCATCCGATCCGGATCCAATAGAGGAGAATGGATTCATAAGTTGAATTGGCTGAGAATGTTCAGAGAACACAGTGCATTGAGTCTCAGCCCCCTTCAATTTCACTGCTGAATTCCCTTACCGGCACGCAAGACCTCCCCCGGCACGGTTACAGAACAGAGGAATTCATGTTACCGGCACGCAATCCTCTCCCGGCACAGCTTCAGAACTTCTATCTACCTTTGACGACCCAGCCACAGCTAACTTCATTTGACCAGGCAATCTCCTCCGCGCGACCTTCGCCGGCAAACTCCAGCCCTCAGCATCCACCACACCACGACGCCGATCCACCTGAGAGTTCACTGGCGACTGACCCTTGCCCGCTGCTCCCGTCGACGACCGAGAACCTGGCTTCCCACCCTTGCCTCTGAGCTCATCTGGACCAGCCCGGCGATGGCGAAGCGCCGCGATCCAAGGTCCGAAAGCCGGCCTCTGATCTGAAGCCTCATCCACCGACCCAGCCGCCAGAGCACAGGGACCGCCCAAATGGATTGTACCGCAGAAGGAGCAGATCCCTTCCAAGCATTCGTATGCGAATTGCTGTCAGAAAGGACTGGACGTCCCTTGAACACGAGTGCCTGGACGAAGCGGTTGGCGAAGATCCAACCGAATACAGACCCTGGCAAACCCTCCTCTGCTCTTTGCCAGGGTGGAAGCATCCACGCACACCAGTGGACCGGCTGGTTCGAGAATCATCCGAAGGAACTCAATCTTCCAGAACTCCAGCGGAAGGGAAGGGAGACGAACCCAGACCAGTGCCATTGAGATAGCGTCCTCCGCCGGGATGAAGTCAGGCTTCCAGGGAATCATGCCAATGACCTCACCATTGACGGTCCAAGGACGGCTAAGCAACAGCTCACAGGCCGTTCGATTCTCAAAACGGAAGATATGGCATTTGAAAGCCAGACTGATCGGAGTTATTTCACCCTGCACTCCAGCTCGACGGAACTCCCTGATCATCGCAGCCGCCGGAACCCATCGCTTAAACGACCTAGCAATAATGGCCGACGACTGCCAAGCCTCCCTCTCAGACTCCAGAGCCTCCGCTGGCAACCGAACCACTTCCGGAAAGGAGGATACCAAGCGATCCACCTCCTCAGGCGACGGCGACGGAGAGATCCACACGAAGCCGGACGACCTAGACCTACTCCCAGCAGAGCTGCCAACGGCAGCATCATCGGCGGCCATGAAGGGCGCTCAATCCACAGTGGCAAACACCCACAGAAGGCATAGTCGGAGAAGACGACGATCCACCGGAGATCGAAGGAGAGAAGCCCCGCAGCACAAATCTTAAAGACAGCCTAAGCCGAAACCTTCTCTGGAGCACGAAAGCACCGTCAGCATGAACTTTAAAGCACCGATGTCAAGAATTAATTGGGTTCTTATGATTAGCGGCAAGAATATGATATGAGGATGATGTGCGGATGAATACCATGCCTCATTTCAGCTATCATGTCTTCTTATAATTTTTTTTTTTCAAAAATAAAGCCCCACCTCAAACATTTGATCCCACTGTGCAACATTCTTAAGCCTTTATATACTTACACAATATCTTTAGAATTATGATTATTTATATATCATATAAAAAAAATTAAAAAAAAAAACCATAAAATTTATCTTCTTAATATGCGTGTCAAAGGCCATTATGGTGTTAGCAATATACATCCGATAATATGATATGTTTAGATTCATGCAGCATGGCCTTTGGGAGCGAATGCGATGGTAAAATTAATGATAAAAAAATATTACACATCTCATAAGCATGAGTTAAGAAGGAGAATTAAAAATAAGGAGTTACATCATGCATGATACCTCGTTCATTTTTTCTCTCTTTCAATCACATGCATCCATGTAAGAAGAATTATAATTTATTTATATATATTGATGTGAAAATTTGTCTTAAAAAAAAAAAAAAAGGTAACAGAAGTTTTGCATGTACATTGTATAAACATAATGAAAGCCTTGTAAATCCTGCAAATCAATATTTAATTATAATAAAATTAATTTTATTATAAATAAAATGCATATTATTTTTGCGATTGCAACGTAATTGATGTTAGCCGTTAGAAGGAAATATCTATACTTAGATTATATTGTATTGAGATCATGTTAAAAATATAAATTCTTAATTGAGAATGATGATACTCTAAATATTTTATAATCTAAAATTTAATTATAATATTAGAATATAAAGATAGCATATTCTCACATAGTTGTTATGTAAATAATGTGTTGTATTTGCAAGATAGCAAACACTAATTGTCCAAGAAGAAGAGCACTATTTGATCGAGTGCTATCATAAAAAAATTATTGCTAAATCTTAATTACAGAAAATCTTTATCAACTTAAGAATATTATTAAATCTTAAATTAATTTTATATAACTTTGATATTATTAATTAATAAAGCCTGATATATATATATATATATATAGGGTGCAATATATATATATATATATATATATATATATAGGGTGCAACTTGGGCAGGGTTCAACCCGAATTCGGCCCGCCAAACCCGATTTACAGCAGTGTTTAAACTCATGTTTGCCCAACCCGAATCCGAAAGACCCGAATTTAACTCGGCCCGATTTGTAATTAATCCGAGTTAGGGTTGACTGCAATCCGAACCTGAGATAACCCGAACCCGAGGGTTACCCGAACGGGGGTAGTTTATTGGCACCAAATTTTTGGGGGCGTTAAAGACGTCAATCGAATCGGATGAGATGGCCAACTTGAGGGCAAGAAGGGCAAAGCCGTTGGTCGCAGGCAAGGAAAGGGATAAACATAAAGGCAGATTATCCACACATTTCGTTTCACTTCTCGCCTCCTCCTCTTCTTTGTTTACGACACCTCCTCCTCTTTTTTGTTTCAAGTAAGACTTTTTTTTAATACAATGTTAAAGCCCTGAGTTCAGCTTATGCGTTCGACAAGGGATTTTATTTTTCCGTCCTTGGGATCCATAATTCGATATTTATTTACTTTGAAAAAAGCTTTTTTTTTCTCATCAACCCGAATTCCAATCCGAAACTCAACCCAAACCCGATTTTTAAAAATAGGATTAGGGTTGAGGTTTTACAAATAGGGTTATGGTTAGGGTTAGGGTTGATATTTTATAAATAGGGTTAGGGTTAGGGTCGAGGGAAACTCGAGTTTCATGAGCTCGAGTTGCACCCCTATATATATATATATATATATATGGACACATTTGATTGCATAGATGATACATAAAAATTAGATGATATCCAAAATAAATTTTTTTACTCTTAAAGTAAGAGAAAATATTCAAGATTATATCCTTGGTGTATTGAACTAAAATCTGATCCATTAATTTAAAAAATAAATATTTTAATAAATATACATATTTTTTATATTATTTGTAAATGTTTTCTAAATTAAATTTTAATGGTCTAATAGTGTAATATGACACACATGAGTTATGGAACTTATAGTGCTTATAATCTAATCCTATTGTTTGTATGGAATATTAGTTGATAGTAGAACTATCATGTAACATGTTATATGATGGAATGCTCACATTAATCATGTTATTTAAACATAGACAATAGTTTATTAGCGAACGTGATTGTAGTCATCATGCAATCGTACAATTTAATTAAATCAAGAGATGACTTATCAAATAAAGAGTTTTAAGGTCTCATGCAATACACTCTTTCTCACTGTGGAAAGCTATTTGATAGTCCAAAACTGCTAATGTAACAGCATGTTAAGTTTCAACTCATAAATGATGAAGTACGGAATTTAAGAAGTTATCTCAATTATAAATAATGTAAAAGTTATAGAACGTCAAAATATTTAACTCATTATAATACAAGTTATAAAATTTTAATGCAGTTACAAAATTTCAAAAAGTTTAATTCATTATGATATGTATTATGAAATTCTAATGGTCACCTTAACTATAAAAGAGTTATAGAACATCAAAAGATTTGATATGAGTTATTAAATTATAAGGGCCATCTTAATTATAAAGAAGCTATGGGACTTGAAGAGGTTTAGATTATTTATGAATTATAGAATTTTAAGAGACAAAAGAAAGCCATTACTTTTATAAAATAAATTTAAAATTTAAATAAAATAAAATTTTTTATGCAAGAAGAGCATGCGTATAAAGTAAAGGTACCTAATCTTCCCTTCCCAATTCGTAAAGATCTGAAGATATGCACCATAGGTTTAAATTTTTTTGAAAAAGTTATAACGTCTAGAAAACTAAACTAATTAATTAATCATATATTGGATGTGGATTATCAACGCTATGTTAGATCTTGTTGGATTTACGATGGACTGGATTAAGATAACCCAATTAGATCCAGTATTATAAATCTCCATCCAATATTCCAAAACGTCATGCGACGGTACCAAACAACAGGCTTTCTTAGTAAGATCGATCGATGACTGCAATAACTGCTCCCACTTCAGGACGGTTGACATGTTGTTATTATTATATAGAAGCTGATGAATGTTATCTAAAATGAGGTGGCATTGTCAACAAGCCTGGTGCAATTATCTCCCTGCATCATGCACAGTAATCCACTGGTGCCACCTCTCGCACCAGTCCAAGCGAAGCCAGCGCCACCTTGAAACGTAAGGAATCCCACCCTAACGTTTTTAGAACGTTTTTTTAGACCTAGATGGTGCGTTCGTGCCGTATTAAAGCTAAAGTTAAATTATATATAGATAGATTAATATAAATATAATATATTATATAAATAATATGATATAATATGTGTGTTGAGGGATAAATCGTTATTACGTTAATATCTGTGCGAGGCGATGAAGGCTAACCCCCTCCCTTCGTCCCATCCGGGCTTCCATAGCTCGGCTCCCTCCGGGCTTCCATAGCTCGGCCTTCCGGGCTTCCATAGCTCGGCCCCTCCGGGCTTCCATGGCTCGGCCCCTCCCGGGCTTCCGTAGCTCGGCCCCTCCGGGCTTCCATAGCTCGGCTCCCTCCGGGCTTCCATGGCTCGGCCCCTCCGGGCTTCCATGGCTCGGCCCCTCCGGGCTTCCATAGCTCGGCTCCTTCCGAGCTTCCATAGCTCGGCCCCTCCGGGCTTCCGTAGCTCGGCTCCTTCGGGCTTCATGGCTCGGCTCCCTCCGGGCTTCCGTAGCTCGGCCCCTCCGGGCTTCCATGGCTCGGCTCCCTCCGGGCTTCCATAGCTCGGCTCCCTCCGGGCCATAGCTCGGCTCCCTCCGGGCTTCCGTAGCTCGGCCCTTCCGGGCCCCCGTAGCTCGGCTTCGATTACAATCCGCAACCTAACACTTACCTTCACGGAACCCGAGGCGGGAGAGCCCAAGCCTACCGAAGCGGCATCCTAGACAAGGAATCATGTCGGGATGTGGCCTAAAGCCTATCATAACCGTCCCGGGCCTACTCAACCAGATCTCGAGGCGTCAAGGAGCTCTCCCAGCCGTCAATCTCTGAACAAACAAGATACGGATTCTAACGGCCCCACAACGGCCTGATTCTGTCCGTCTCCGTATCGTAACAACCTCCGAACCTTCCAGAAGGTGCTCAAGACCCAAACGACAGTCTATAAATATCAGTCTCACAGATTCCCCCAGGTACGCGACTCTTGACACGCAAAAACTCTGGACTCACTCCTCTCTCCCGGCAGCTCGTCGGCGCTCTGTCCCTCCTAGAGCTTCCGATTGGCCGCCCCCTGGAGAGGTCTCCCGGAGAGATCCACCTCCCCACTATCTGGTTGATCGCCGATTCCTTCCCCACTGACTTGAGCGTCGGAGGGCCTTCCGCGGAGGACCACCCCCAGCGTCCCTCCGCGTGTGGGCTTCTTTTTGCAGGTCCGCCGCACCCCTCTCCCTGGAGATCGATCGCGCCCGAGTCGGAGGACGGATCCCGACGGCAACAGATTGGCGCTAGAGGAAGGGCCTCAAGTCCCATTAAAACTTGAAGAAAGGAGACAAGGATCTAAATCCGGAGAAGAACCTCTCCAATGGCCAACCGGAGGAGAGCAACCTCTGACGCCCAAGATCAGGTCGCTTCCCAGAGGCCTGATCCGACTGGCGCTGCAGCACCACAACCCCCACCGGTCGAAACTCCGTCGCCGCCTGCTATCCCGGTGACCCAAGACCAGTTCGCTACGCTGGTCCAACAAGTCCAGGCCCTCACCCACCTGGTTCAGGAGCGCCTTGCAGCTCCTCCTGCTTCACATCCCCGAAGGAGGCGGCGATTTCTTCCTCGCCGGCGACCTCCTCCTCTGACCCGCATGAGTCAGCGGATCCCCCACATCGCCCCAGGGGGGACAAACCGGTCCCTCGAACCGGTTACGATAGAGATCCTCCCAGATCTCGGCGAGCCCGCTCCCTCTCCCCGGCAACGTCTCACCATGACTCCACGCCGTCCTTGCGGTTCTCGCGCCCAGCTCCTCCTCTCGGCGGTGAAGAGGAGATCCGCCGTCAGATCCAGGAGATGCATCAGGAGCTGGACGCCGCCAAGCAGACCCACCTGCCCCAGCCCAAGGCAGAGCAGGGCATCCCTTTCTCTAAGGGAATCATGGAGGAAGTGATTCCCTCCCATGTCAAACTGCCAGCCGTCGAGCCCTATCACGGCTCCACCGACCCGGACGACCATCTCAGTAGCTTCCGGTCGATAATGATGTTCTACGGAGCATCTGATGCGATCCTCTGCCGAGCCTTCCCATCCACCCTCAGAGGATCCGCCCGAACCTGGTTCAATGCCTTAAAACCGGGTTCCGTCGAATCGTTCGACGAGCTGAGCTGCCTTTTTATTGGCCAGTTCGTCAGCAGCCGCCACCATCGACGAAGATCCGACTCCCTCTCCGAAGTCAAGCAGAGAGAGGGGGAGTCCTTGAGGAACTACCTTGGCCGTTTTAACAAGGCCATGCTAGAGGTGGACCACCTTAATCACGAGGTGGCTATGTCCGCCCTGGCGGGGGGTGTTTCGAAGGAAAGCGACTTCTACCTGGCAATGGAGGTCAGCTACCCCCCATGTCTTTCTGATATGATGGCCCTTGCGGACAAATACGCTAGGGTCGAGGAGTCGCGGAGGGTGGCCCGCGCTGAGCAAGCAAGAAAGAAGCAAGAGCCCAAAGTCCCCGACAGACACCGTCCCGTCCGTCGACCAAGTCCGCCTCGCCGCCAAAGAGCCCCCCCGTTGCCGCCAAGGAATCGCTCCCGGAGTCCTCCCAAGCGATTCGATCGCTATACTCCGCTGACTGTGCCCCGGGCGCAGATCCTCATGGAGATAGAGCGCCAACTTCCCCGGCCAGTACCTCTCCGAGGGAACCCGACCCGAAGAGATCCTGCCAAGTACTGCCGCTATCATAGGGAGCACGGTCATGACACTGAGGAATGTTGGCAGCTGAAGAATGAAATAGAGAGATTGATCCGGCGGGGACGGCTGGATCAGTTCAGAAGGGCGCCCGAGCCGCAGCAGCAAGGAGGTGACCGCCAGCCCGAGCTCCCACAACTCCCTCCTCCGCCAAATCCGCCCGTGGTTGGCCGTATCAACATGATTGAGGAGGCCGGCAGATCGAGCTCCAGGGGGACGGTGATGCACCGGTGCCAAAGAAGGCACGCACCGGCGAGCTCTCTTTTCTGATGATCTTCTTGGGATACAGCTCCCCCACGATGACGCACTTGTTGTATCCCTTAACTTGAACAATTATGATGTAAGCCGAATCCTCGTCGATAGTGGAAGTTCGGTAAATGTTTTGTACCTCGGTGTGTTTTCCAGGATGAAATTGCTCATGGAAAACCTTCGAGCCATGGATTCCACCCTGATGGGATTCACCGGCGACGTCATCACTCCGGAAGGGGTCGTCACCCTGACGGTCCGTGCGGGAACCTGGCCCCTTGTGACTATTGTACAGACCGATTTCCTGGTGACCGACCTCAGATCCCCATATAACGCCATATTCGGCAGACCTGGCCTGATGTCCCTCAAGGCGGTTGTCTCTATCCCGCATCTGTCTATGAAGTTCCCCACCGAGCGAGGAGTTGGAGTGGTTCGGGGAAGTCAAGCCATGGCTCGGCAATGTTTCATTACGAGCCTTCAGTCTAGAATGCCCGAAGTTGACGGGCTAGACGCTCGTGAAGACTTCACCGAACAACGGGGAGAACCGGCAGAAGAATTGGAGGAAATACCGCTGGACGAAGCCCGTCCCGACCGAACCACAAGAATCGGGTCGCTACTCAAAGGAGAGCCTCGGCACAGATTGATCAGGTTCCTCCAGAGCAATGCCGACATCTTCGCCTGGACCGCCTCCGACATGCCAGGAATCAGCCCCGAGGTCCTCGTCCACCGCCTCAATGTGGACGAGAGGCACAGGCCTGTTAAGCAGAAGAAGAGAAGCTTCGCCCCAGAGCGGCAGAAAGCCATTGAAGAAGAGGTCGACAAGCTCATAAAGGCCAACTTCGTCCGAGAGGTGAATTACCCGAACTGGCTGTCAAACGTCGTCATGGTGAAAAAGTCGAACGGCAAATGGAGGATCTGCATCGACTTCACCGACCTCAACAAAGCCTGCCCGAAGGACAGCTTCCCCCTCCCCCGGATCGATCAGCTCGTGGACGCCACCTCAGGCCACCAGATGCTGTCATTCATGGACGCCTATTCCGGCTATAATCAGATCCGAATGGCCCCCGAGGACGAAGAAAAGACCGCCTTCATAACCGATCGAGGTACCTATTGTTACCGTGTTATGCCTTTTGGTCTTAAAAATGCAGGGCGACCTACCAGCGGCTGGTCAACAAAGTGTTCAAGGAACAAATCGGCCGGAACATGGAGGTGTACGTGGACGACATGCTAGTTAAAAGCAAGGAGGCGTCACAGCATGTCGAGGACCTCTCGGAGAGCTTTGCAACGTTGCGCAGATATGGGATGAAACTCAACCCGACCAAGTGCGCCTTCGGCGTCAACTCGGGGAAGTTCCTCGGCTTCATGGTCTCCCAGCGAGGTATCGAAGCTAACCCCCAGAAGATTCAAGCTCTCCAACAAATGGCGCCCCCTGCATCTATTAAAGAAGTCCAGCGCCTAACCGGGAGGATAGCAGCCCTTAACCGCTTTGTGGCGCGGTCGGCCGAGAGATGCCTCCCCTTTTTCAAAACTCTCCGATCGGCCAAAAACTTCCAGTGGACTCCCGAATGCCAAAGGTCGTTCCAAGATCTCAAGAAGTACCTCGGTTCGCCCCCGCTCCTTAGCAGCCCGACCCCAGGAGAAACTTTATTCTTGTACCTGGCTTTCGGAGGGCACGGTCTGCTCGGTGCTGATCAAGGAAGAAGGCAAGATTCAGAAGCCGATCTACTATGTGAGCAGGCTGCTCCGCGATGCGGAGACGAGGTACAGCAGGATTGAAAAGATGGTGTTGGCCTTGATTACCTCAGTTCGGAAGCTACGGCGTATTTCCAAGCACACTCTGTAACGGTCCTAACTGACCAACCCATCAAGACGGTTGTCCACCGTCCCGAGACATCGGGGAGAATGACCAAGTGGGCCGTCGAGCTAAGCGAGCATGACATACACTTTCAGCCTCGCCCAGCCATCAAAGCCCAAGTACTGGCCGACTTCCTCCTCGAGTGTACCATCCCGGAGGACGGTTCTGCCCCAAACTCCCCTGAAGAGCCAAAGTCCAGAGCCCGGTGGCTCCTCCACGTCGATGGGTCGTCCAACGCCCATCACTCCGGTGCGGTCTGGTTCTTACTAGCCCTGAGGGGATGGCTTTCGAGTATGGCGTCCGGTTCTCCTTCCCGGCTTCCAACAATGAAGCCGAGTATGAAGCCCTGTTAGCCGGTCTCAGGATCGCCCGCAACCTGAAGGTGGAAAAACTCAGCGCCTTCACCGACTCTCAGTTGGTAGCCGGCCATGTTCGGGGAGAGTTTGAAGCTCGGGAGCTGAACATGGTTCGGTATCTCCAGGAGGTGCGTAGCTTGCTTCCTCATTTTTTTGAATTTGAAATTATTCAGATCCCCAGATCTGAGAACGCCCGTGCCGACCTACTCTCCCGACTGGCAACCACGGAATCAATGGATGCTGAGCAAAAATTCCACATGGAGACTCTGGAAAAGCCGAGCATCATGGAAGCCGACCGAGTGATGCAAGTTGAGGCCGAACCATCCTGGTTCGACCCTATCCTCAGATATCTCAAAGAAGGGTCGCTTCCCTCCGACCGAAGAGAGGCTAGGAAGCTGAAACTGCAGGCCACCCATTATGTAGTAATTGACAACCAACTTTACAAGCGGTCGTTTCCATGCCGCTGCTTAGATGCCTTCGCCCATCCGAAGCAGATTATGCTCTGCGCGAGGTGCATGAAGGGATTTGCGGCAACCATCTGGGAAGCCGATCCCTATGTCACAAGGTACTGCGGCAGGGCTACTACTGGCCGACCATGCAAAGAGACGCGGACGATTTAGTCCGAGCCTGCGACTCCTGCCAGAGACACGCAAGCATCCAAAGACTCCCTTCCGCCGAGCTAGTTTCTATATCCTCCGCTTGGCCCTTTGCCAAGTGGGGGATGGACATCCTCGGCCCATTCCCGCTCGCAACGGGACAGCGAAAATTCTGTTTGTCGCCATTGACTACTTCACCAAATGGGTTGAAGCGGAAGCGGTCGCACAAATTACCGAGGCACGGGCCCGAGACTTTGTTTGGAGATCCATCATCTGCCGATTCGGCCTCCCCCACACCATAATCACCGATAACGGTAAGCAGTTTGACAACTCCAAATTCCGCCAATTCTGTGAGGAACACGGAATCCGCCACCACCTTACCTCGGTCGGACACCCACAAGCCAACGGAGCGGCCGAGGTAACCAACAGGACCCTCCTCCAGGGAATTAAAGCTCGCCTCTCCAGAGCCCAAGGCAGATGGGCCGACGAGCTACATCATGTCTTGTGGGCCTACCGAACTACCCCGAGAATCCCGACCGGCGAGACTCCATTCCGAATGGCTTTTGGCACAGAGGCTGTCATCCCTGTGGAAATAGGCCTCCCATCATTGCGGGTGGAGAATTATTCGGAGGAAGCCAGCGACGAGCAACTCCGCACCAACCTCGACTTGATAGAAGAAGTCAGAGAAAAGGCCCGAATCAGGACGGCTGCTTATCAACAGAGGGTGGCTCGGTACCATGCCTCCCGGGTCAAGGGGAAAGCTTTCCTACCCGGCGACCTTGTCCTCCGGAAAGCTTCTGTATCCAAACCTCTACAACAGGGAAAACTGGCGCCAAATTGGGAGGGCCCGTATCAAATAACGGAGATTATTGGACCAGGAACCTACAAGCTGCAGGATCTGGATGGGAAGTCCATTCCCCGGACTTGGAACGCGGACAACCTTCGCAAATATTATCAGTAGGGTATGTCCTCTTTGAATTCATTTTTTGCATGTCTCACCGCACGTTCCTGCTTATCTGTTTCCTTAAAACCTGTCGCATGAGTCATTATGCACCATGTTGTTATGAATTGCAAGAAGAAACAGATACTGCTTACCAATCCTCGGCACAACCGAGCTGCCTGTCTGAACAGGAATCTCCGAACCTTGGCAGGGCCAAGTAAAATATTTCTCCGAACCTCGGCAGGGCCGAGCAACAAATCTCCGAACCTTGGCAGGGCCAAGTAAAATATTTCTCCGAACCTCGGCAGGGCCGAGCAACAAATCTCCGAACCTTGGCAGGGCCAAGTAAAATATTTCTCCGAACCTCGGCAGGGCCGAGCAACAAATCTCCGAACCTTGGCAGGGCCAAGTAAAACAAAGTCTCCGAACCTCGGCTGGGCCGAGCAACAAATCTCCGAACCTTGGCAGGGCCAAGTAAAACAAAGTCTCCGAACCTCGGCTGGGCCGAGCACAAATCTCCGAACCTTGGCAGGCCAAGTAAAACAAAGTCTCCGAACCTCGGCTGGGCCGAGCAACAAATCTCCGAACCTTGGCAGGGCCAAGTAAAACAAAGTCTCCGAACCTCGGCTGGGCCGAGCAACAAATCTCCGAACCTTGGCAGGGCCAAGTAAAATATTTCTCCGAACTTCGGCAGGGCCGAGCAACAAATCTCCGAACCTTGGCAGGGCCAAGTAAAACAAAGTCTCCGAACCTCGGCTGGGCCGAGCAACAAATCTCCGAACCTTGGCAGGGCCAAGTAAAACAAAGTCTCCGAACCTCGGCTGGGCCGAGCAATAAATCTCGAACCTTGGCAGGGCCAAGTAAAATATTTCTTCGAACCTCGGCAGGGCCGAGCGACAAATCTCGAACCTTGGCAGGGCCAGGTAAAACAAAGTCTCCGAACCTCGGCTGGGCCGAGCAACAAATCTCCGAACCTTGGCAGGGCCAAGTAAAATATTTCTCCGAACCTCGGCAGGGCCCAGCGACAAATCTTCGAACCTTGGCAGGGCCAAGTAAAATATTTCTCCGAACCTCGGCTGGGCCGAGCAACAAATCTCCGAACCTTGGCAGGGCCAAGTAAAATATTTCTCCGAACCTCGGCTGGGTCGAGCAACAAATCTCCGAACCTTGGCAGGGCCAAGTAAAATATTTCTCCGAACCTCGGCTGGGCCGAGCAATAAATCTCCGAACCTTGGCAGGGCCAAGTAAAAAAAGTCTCCGAACCTCGGCTGGGCCGAGCAACAAATCTCCGAACCTTGGCAGGGCCAAGTAAAACAAAGTCTCCGAGCCTCGGCTGGGCCGAGCAACGAATCCGCCGAGCCATGGCAAGGCCAGGTAGGAGTCGTTCGGGTTAAAGCCCCAGCGAAAAAGCCGAAGTACAGAGGCCTCGACCAAAACCGAACGGCCCCCAAATAGTCCCCGAAGGACTTTGTCCGGTTTGAAAACAAGCACGTTAAACAAAAACCGTCGACACGAATGAAGAAGCCACCATCGGCAAAACCCCCCTTGAGGCCATTGAGCCCCGCACAATCGGCCGAGAGCCCAGAGCAGAGCTAGACGATTCCCCTCTCTGCTACTGGAAATCTTTTGGGCGACACCCCTATAACCCGTCGTTCAAAGAGCCTATATCAGCGCGTAAAAAACGATGGGGCCGCGCCAACCCCCTGATTCATCACGCGGGTCAAGGCCACAAACTCTTAAAGAAAGGGACTTCAAAAAGTAAGACCCAACTTTTATTCATAAAGAGAAGAACTACAAAGAGGCGGTAAAAAGCAAAAACAAGAGGGGAGGCCCCGAATCAGAATTCGGAGTCACTCCCAGAGGCTAACAGTTCCTCCAGGCGCTCCGTCAGGTCAGCCACTTGCTGATGCAGGGACGCTATCTCCTCCCTCTGCCGGTCCATCAACCGGCGTGAGGCTTCCGCCTCCCTGACCGATACGTCCAAAAATTCTTCAGCGATCCTCGCGAGCTGCTCGTTATTCGCAAAGGTCGACGCCAGGCTCTCTCCATCAACCGTGACGGAGGTGGACCTCCCCTCCGAGCGCGGCGGGCTGTCAAGTGAGGAACGCGACTCACCTGATGATCGCGCTGGGGAGGCCATCTTTTCGAACTTAAATCGAGGGATAACCAAAACCTATGCCCCTCGGTCGTATTTATACCCGCCAAGCAGGTATCTCGATCGGCCGCGCCGTAACTGCCGACCCGTAAGAACTCACCACGCGTCACCGATTCAATGCTGGCAAAATCCGAGGTATCGCGCCCCATCCCAAGCAAGATCGATAAACGCGAGCGGATTGTTCGGGGGTTCCCCAGGCGAACATTTTCGATCTGTCGCCCCTCACATTAAATGCATTCGGCACTTCCCCAAGCCGCTTAATATCGCCCCCTTTTTTCGGAAAACGTGGAAGTCCGGCGCTCGGCCGGTAACTGGCCCCCTCGGGAGGAGTGGCCGCACCAATAAAAGCGTGACAATATACCGCCCGTTCCGCTCTGGCGCCCCCTTTATCAAGCGCCGCGTGGACCTAACGCTGTGGCCTACAACGACAGCTGAGTCACTCCCTTCGAGCCCGAATCTCCAAACCTCGACAGGGCCGAGTGACCAGTTCTCCGAACCTCGGCAGGGCCGAGTGACCAGTTCTCCGAACCTTGGCAGGGCCAAGTCAAGTGTTCTCCGAACCTCGGCAGGGCCGAGTGACCAGTTCTCCGAATCTCAGCAGGGCCGAGTGACCAATTCTCCGAACCTTGGCAGGGCCAAGTCAAATGTTCTCCGAACCTCGGCAGGGCCGAGCTACAAAATTCTCCGAACCTTGGCAGGGCCAAGTCAAATGTTTCCGAACCTCGGCAGGGCCGAACGACAGGTTCCCTAAACCATAATGGGAGAAGGTACAGATTCCCCGAACTTCGGTCAAGGCCGACCCACGATAATTCGAGCTCTGGCAAAAGCGAAGCACGAAAATATCAAACTCCTGACCTAAGCAAGGAGCATATTTTGCCGAACGATCTCTGAACCGCCGCGTGCGAACCTCAATTGGTTCGGGCGGCATAAGACCCTCGTCTAAGGACGAGCGGAACGCCTCTATACCCCACAAACAACAATAACAACGAGATCGGCACAAGGAAAGATAGAGATTGAGAAACAGAAAATAACTCTCTTTATTGCCAATTATGATCAATTACAAATGCCTCACAGGCGTTACAAGAACATTGAAATGCATAAAATAAAGGAGAGTACAAAACTCGGGCAACTAGACAGTCATGATCGCGTCCCAGTCGGTTAGGGCCGATAATTGCTCGGCGACACGGACCAATAGTTGCGACTGGCTTCAGGTAGTAGCGATATCTCGGTGACCCAACCGAGATATCTGGATGGCCATCCCAGACCATCCAACTGAGGAGCCCCTTGACGAGCAAGCAGGAGGCCAGCGGACCCCGGCGTCGGAACGCTCTCCCAAATCGGGTGTGTACCACCACGCCTTGCCAAGTCTCAAAGACAAGGAGTCGGCGGGTAAGGCTCTTTCACCCCTTCCCAGGTGGCGAAAGATTCCCAAGGCGGCTGTACCTGGGAATCCGAACCAGGGAAGGAGGCGAAATTCACACAACCCATGGGAGGCCCGCATGCACTTCCGACCCTGCGTCTCCGAGCGGGAGCCGCAGAGATCACATAGGAAGCGCATATGTGCGCTCTCCGTATGATCTCTACGCCCTCCTTGTGCGCTCTTCGTATGATCTCCGGGACCCATCCCCTAAGGACGAGCCATTCTTCAGCAGCTCCCCGGTCGCCCCAGCTGTCCGGCGGCAAGGAGCCTGTGAGAGGAAAAGTCGATCCTCCCACTCGTAGCGGCAGAGAAGTGAGCATGATAGAAGCTCTGATGGGAAAGGCACTTTGGGGATAGCCAAGCGTGACCCCTCTTCCCCTTTTTATAGGCAGAAAAGAACCGGGAACGAGCTACCCAAGCTGTGAGTCCCGAAATTCAAACTTCCAAGCTGTGCCTCCATGTGGCCTCTCAAGATTGGCGCAGCGCCCCATTGCGCGCCAAGCCCACCGCCTGGTTATGACGCGTACGAAGATCTCCTCCTGATCCCGAATCACTGTCATCTAATACGGGTGATCACCAGCCAGCGCCTCGAAAGCTGGCGGGCTCAGAAAATCGTCCCTCGAAAATAGTACCGTCCAATAACAGACGGTTGCATGCGCATCACGACGAAGTAATCTGCATGGGAAAAGAGCACCTTCTGGAAAGCTCTAACGCAGCTTTATGCCCCCACTGCGCCGTATCATCAGTTCTGGTGAAATAAAAACCGAATCACCTGCGGAGCAGCAGGGCGTTGACAGAATGGTAGAAAGCGCTAAGACCTTTTGCCTGTCGCCCCAGCCGACCTACCTTGTCTGTCGACCACAGCCGACCTATTTTACCTGTCGATCCCAGCCGACCTACTTTTGCCTGTCGGCCCCAGCCGACCTACTCTTGCCTGTCGGCCCCAGCCGACCTACCTTGTCTGTCGGCCACAGCCGACCTATTTTACCTGTCGGTCCCAGCCGACCTACTTTTGCCTGTCGGCCCCAGCCGACCTACTCTTACCTGTCGGCCCCAGCCGACCTACCTTGTCTGTCGGCCACAGCCGACCTATTTTACCTATCGGCCCCAGCCGACCTACTCCTGCCTGTCGGCCCCAGCCGACCTACTTTTCTGTCGGTCCCAGCCGACCTATTTTTGCCTGTCGGCTCCAGCCGACCTATTTTTGCTCGTCGGCCCCGGCCGACCTATTATTCTTCGTCGGCCCAGGCCGACCCGGTTTGCCCATCGGGCTTAGCCAGTGCGTTTCCTTCAATCTCGAGGTAAGGGTGACCAAAGGGCATCAGTAAACCACAAGTCGCTCACAATCGAGGCGAAAACAACAACAAGGTCACACAAGGAAAACGCCTAAGTGGAAACAGAAAATCCGTTTATTAAGAAACGTCTGACTAACGTCTAAAAGATGAAATACATGGGTGGCCCCTAAGGATCGGGAGCCACACCAGCTTTGGAGGAACCCTCAGTGGCACCTGCAGAAGCGCGGCTAGACTCGCCCTTCTCTGACATTTTTACTCCCTCTGCAGCAGTGTGCGACCGTCCCTCAGAAGCTGCAACTTCGCTGGGACCAGGGGCGGCGCCAGGTTTGGCGTCAGAAACGTCGACATATTCGTCTTCATCTTCTTCATCAGACTCGCCATCGTCGGGATCTTCGGCGCTCAGAAAAGAAAGGTTCCATTCCGGGTGTTCGCTGAGAATCTGCTGTTTGCACTCCTCCTTCCCATGATGGAAGGCGTCAACGCTGATAGCGTCTTGCCTCCCCCTGAGTATGGCATGCTGCGTCTTGGCCTCCGCCGTCTGTTTCTCAGCCTCAATCACCTGGGCCCTCAGGATGATGTTTTGCTCCTCGAGCTCGCTAGCCCGCATCTCGAGCTCCGAGCTCCTATCGCGAGTAGACGCGAGCTCACCTTGAAGAGCCCGAATCTCCGACTCCATCTTCGCCATCCAAAAAATCCAAGATCAAATCGGCACTGCAAGAGCCCAGTAGTAAAAACAAAAAGGGGAAAAATAAGAGCGTACCTCCCCCTCTCGCTCGGCCAACCTTTGGCCATCTCTTCTGCCTCGCCCCTGGCCCTCGTCCTGTCAGCCCTTATCAGCTCAACCCTCTCCTGCAGAGTGCTGATCTTCAGCTGTCTGGCTTCGATATCCCTCCGGGCTTGGGATAATTCGTCGCTCACCCGAGCTATCGTTCCCTGGTCCCACCTAGCACCCTCCTTCAAATGGGCGATCTCGCCATCACGACGTTTCAATTTCTCCTCCACTTCGCCGAGCATCCTCGCCAAACGCCTTCTTTCATCGTCGGCCTCTCTTCCCAGCCGACCTATGCTCTCATTATGTTCTTTCTGCATTGCCTTCACCTCCGCGGAATGCTTCGATTCAATCCTGGCCAGCTCCTGGCATGCATCGTCGTTCTTCGCCAGGAGCCCCTGCAGCTCCTTTACTTTGCGCTTCTGCTTGGATACCTCATCCACGGTAGCCTGATGTGCCGCTCTTGCCCCCTTCAAGTTCCTATCCATCGTGTCCATGAGCTCTTCAAACTGCTCAGACACCTTCAGCCGCGACTGGAGCTCGACATTCTCCCTCCGGGCCTGGACACTGGCCCCCGTCGCCAAACTCAAGCGCCAGCAAATCGCCCGGGAAAGCAAAACGCTCTGCAAAGGCAAAAATTGAATAAGAGCCCACGATGGGGTCAATCGAGAAACATCTATCACACAAGAAAAGTAACTCACCCGCGAGGCATAGGCCCGGGTCATCCTCATCAAGGTTGTGTTATCGATGTCGGGAAGAAGATGGATACTCTCTGCCACGCCTTGCTGCCCAAACGCAGCATCGACCAGCCCCAGGTCGGCGAATTTGTCTGCCGAAGGGTCCGCGCCCAGATACAGGGCCGACCTGATCATGGCGGAAAATGCCTCCTCAATATCGGCATCCGAGCCACTGGGTTGGCCAACCCCCTGAAGGACCGGCCTGGGCGGCCCCCGTCTGAGAGGCCTTTAGCCTCCCGGCCTCCTCTACCAAGGCCCTGGCTTGGGTTTCCTCAGATAATTCAGCCAGCCCAAGCGCCAGCCTCCCCAAAACCTTTTTCGAAGAAGCTCCCAATGCGGAGCTCCCGCCTTGCCGCGTCTCCTCCCTCGACGCCCCTCCCTCGGTCACCACCATTTGTGTCTCCGCTGCCGGGCCCTCCGAGATCCCGGCCTGTTCCACCACTTGCGTCTCCTCCGCAGGCTCCCCCGAAGCCTCAGTCTGACCTGCCTCACTGCTACCGTGCTCCCCTACGGAGAGACCGAGAGAAAGCTCCCCTTGAACCTCCCCAGCTGCGGCTGCCACCTCTTCCTCTCCTGTCGGAGCCGGTGGTGATCCCGCGGGGACGATGGCCCCCTCAAAGACGGCCGCTTCCGCCGAATCCGCCGCCGTTTCCTCTTTCAGGGGGGACGCGGCCGGAAGAGCCATCAGAGCCTCATATGAGCTGTCCGATATCTCCAACACGAGAGGGTCGGAGGCCATAACCGCCCTCCCCGGGCTCTCCTTCGCCCCCGGCGTTTCTGCCATGACTGCCCCGACATCCGACGGACTCCTCGCGGAAGCATGAGCCCTTTTTACGGGCCGGCCACTATCCGCGCCGCTACCTTCCCCGGGACGTTTCCCTCTCTTCCTCTTGGAGAGGTTTGACAACGCCGACCTTGCAGCTATTAGGATAGAGCACACATACTCGGAATCAAGCACATTAATCGAGAAAGGTACATGGCACGAAAGAGACTCACCTTGCGGGTCCAGGGGGCTGAGCCCGGCTGCGAAGAGGGCCCCCTCCGATAGCAGGTCGTTAGCCGAAAACACCTGCCCGTTGCGGAGGACGTCCAAGTCCTTCTCCTCCTGCGCCGACAAAGCCGGATGTGTCTCCGCATCCCTTGCAACATCCCCCCATCGCCGAGGGAAATCGGAACCGACATTCCCCTCCGCGATAACAAACCGGCTCTTCCACCCCTTGATGGAAGAGGGCTTATCCGCGATAACATTGAAGGATCTCCGGGGCCCGATATAGGGCCACTCCGACTTCCTCCCAGGAATCAGGTGGTAACAAGTGCGAAAAGGGGAAGAGTGGCTACGATCCGAATCTGGTGGCACATCGAGATGAATCCAATGATATTCCGCCAACTGTTCGGAGCCACCATTGGTGGGCTGATATTGTAATGGGTCATGATCTCCTTCACCAGGGGGTGGAGAGGAAAACGAAGACCCGCCTTCAAACTATCCTCGTAGATGAAGACCCCGGACTCTAGATCCCGGGTAACTCTATCATCGGGCTCCGGCGCTCGTAGGACGACGTCCAAGGGCAAGCCATATCGCTGATGAATCCTCCCCAGGTCCTCAGCAACGATCTCGGAGGCCACATCGTCGGGGCTCATCGCTATTGAAAGGGGCACCAAATGAAAACAATAAGCGTCGAGGAAGATGAAGGCCAGAACCCTTTTTGAAAGCAAAACGAGAAGACGCCGAGCGCACGCGCACACATATATATACGCAATGCAGCCGTCACTTCGCTTCTCCGCCAAGAAAGCTGCCCTAAAGAGGCGGGGCGTCCCATTCCAGGCGTCCGGAATCGCCTCGATAAACACCCGATCGATCGGGTTTCGAAGCGTGGCGCGATCTTAACCGTCACTCGTAGAGGAGCCTTAGCCCCGAAGGCTGGGTGGCCCCATCGCATTAATTAGGGCATCATTGCACGAGCAGTCCAAACCAAGACGTCCCATCTGGAACGCGCCATTCGAACTTGTACTCCCTATGCTCGAACCTACGCTTCGAACTAGGTAGTGGAGGGCATGTGTTGAGGGGTAAAATCGTCATTACATTAATATCCGTGCGAGGCGATGAAGGCTAACCCCCTCCCTTCGTCCCATCCGGGCTTCCATAGCTCGGCTCCCTCCGGGCTTCCATAGCTCGGCCCTTCCGGGCTTTCGTAGCTCGGCCCCTCCCGGGCTTCCGTAGCTCGGCCCCTCCGGGCTTCCATAGCTCGACCCCTCTGGGCTTCCATAGCTCGGCTCCCTCCGGGCTTCCATAGCTCGGCTCCTTCCGGGCTTCCATGGCTCGGCCCCTCCGGGCTTCCATAGCTCGGCCCCTCCGGGCTTCCGTAGCTCGGCTCCTTCCGGGCTTCCATAGCTCGGCCCCTCCGGGCTTCCGTAGCTCGGCCCCTCCGGGCTTCTATGGCTCGGCTCCCTCCGGGCTTCCGTAGCTCGGTCCCTCCGGGCTTCCATAGCTCGGCCCCTCCGGGCTTCCATAGCTCGGCTCCCTCCGGGTTTCCATAGCTCGGCTCCCTCCGGGCTTCCGTAGCTCGGCCCTTCCGGGCCTCCGTAGCTCGGCTTCGATTGCAATCCGCAACCTAACACTTACCTCTGCGGAACCCGAGGCGGGAGAGCCCAAGCCTACCGAAGCGGCATCCTAGACAAGGAATCATGTCGGGATGTGGCCTAAAGCCTATCATAACCACCCTGGGCCTACTCAACCAGATCTCGAGGCGTCAAGGAGCTCTCCCAGCCGTCAATCTCTGAACAAACAAGATACGGATTCTAACGGCCTCACAACGGCCTGATTCTGTCCGTCTCCGTATCATAACAACCTCCGAACCTTCCAGAAGGCGCTTAAGACCCAAACGACAGTCTATAAATATCAGTCTCACAGATTCCCCCAGGTACGCGACTCTTGACACGCGAAAACTCTGGACTCACTCCTCTCTCCCGGCAGCTCGTCGGCGCTCTGTCCCTCCTAGAGCTTCCGATTGGCCGCCCCCTGGAGAGGTCTCCCGGAGAGATCCACCTCCCCACTATCTGGTTGATCGCCGATTCCTTCCCCACTGACTTGAGCGTCGGAGGGCCTTCTGCAGAGGATCACCCCCAGCGTCCCTCCGCGTGTGGGCTTCTTTTTGCAGGTCCGCCGCACTCCTTTCCCTGAAGATCGACCGCGCTCGAGTCGAGGACGGATCCCGACGGCAACAAATATGTTTAATTTATTTGATAAATAAATAATATTAAATTAATATGATACGATTCGCTAATAAATATGACTTGCTTAAATAAACATAATCTAACTCACATAATATAACCTACTTAATATGTTATCAATTAAATAAATCTTAAATAGATTACTTTCAGATTGACAGATTAATCCATGATGCAATATAATTATTTTGTATCTTAGTTATATCAAATGTTTATGATATGTTTTCATTCAAAATTAATTTAAATTTATTTATTTTATATTAAATTTAAATTATGTTCGTCTATCATGTTTAATTTTACGCTACTCTTTTGTATATCGATCAAAAGTGCTAACTGAAAAATAGAAAGGATTGTTAATATATAGCATGTCAACGATTGGTAGCTCGTTGCAGATCAATACCGCTCGTTGCAACTCTCTACATGGCTATGGTTTGAATTTTTCTCAGAAGAGTTTCAGATCATCTTGATATTTGATTGAGGTTTTCAATTTCATCGTTAAGTAGCCTCATTTCCGAAAGCCCTTTTTTTTTAAAAAAAAAATAGCCATGCAGAGTGGAAAAGTGCTTTCAAGGAATCTAGTTAACCGTTTGCCAAAACGAGGCCAAAAGGTGGTAAAAAAACCGCCGTACTCAAGAAAAAAAAAAAAAAAATGGAACGGGCACTTGCTAGATATTATGTTATATTTTGTGTTCAGAGGATACATGGGGGGGGGGGGGGGGGCAAATCTGGACCTCTCGTCAAACTCTCGACCAATAGGGGATTCGGTCCGTTTCGTGGGCCAGATTTTTGAGATATTGGTACAAATAAATAATTTTCACCATTTCTACGATATTGGATCCATCTCACTTTTGAAAATATTTTGAATGCTAGTAAAATTAAAGGCTCTATAATTGGGCTATCTATCTTGTATTCTTCTGTTAGAGGGTTTTTTCTGATTGTTTTTGCCCTTGAACATAGGCAGCAAAATTGTATAACATAAATTTTTAACTCTTTTGCGTTGCCTAATTGCTCTTTTAACCTTAAATTTCAATTCTTTGTGCAACACCTCTCTCCATTATATATAGATTATAGACCAGACCATACAATCGTTATATAACTCTCATCCGTTCTTTATTTGCTCTTCTAATCCTAAAGTTAGCTTCTCTATATAACATAAAGTATATTAGATCATAACAAATAAAGTTAGCTTCATGAACAGTACTGTCATGCGTTCATAACAAATAAAGTTAGCTTCATGGCCGAGGCCGAGTACTCTTCATGAGGAGGTCTGCTAGCTAGTTGCCCTTTTGCATGATATGGGTTGCTGGGATCATCCACTTGTAGTTGGTTATAGGATTAAGTAGTGATATTTTGGGCTTATTAAGGTCAATTATATTTTTTTGCATTTAAGGCATACATGTTATTATCTATCTATTATCCATATATACCATGTAAGACTCGATCATATATAGCTACATGATATTAGGTATATATATCAATTGTTACCATGTAAGACTTGGTCATATGTAGCATATTATTGGTATGTATCGGTATGTACCATGTAAGACTCGTCATATATAGCTACCTGGTATTAGTGGTATGTATTGGTATCTACCATGTAAGACTTGATCATATATAGCTGCAACTTACCATGTAATATCTCCTTTGATTTTTTCTTCTATTACGGAGTAATCGATGAGGACGAGCTATCATCTCATGGGCACCATATGTGCTCTGTTTGTAATCTATAAATATACAAGCAGCAACCCAAAACTAGGTGGGTTGGGCATTCCTTTCATTTGAGTTCTTTCATAGTATCAGAGCTTAGGTCATTCCTTCTCTAGATTTTTTTTCTCTCTTTCTCTCTCTCTTTATTTCACCATTTCTCTCCCATGACTACTCCATCGGGTTCCTCTTTCACTTTCGTCACTATTGACGTCTCCCTCTTCATTATCAAATCTATCTCAAAAAAGTCTCCATCAAGCTCTCGACCAATAACTACCTGCTCTGAAAAACTCAGGTCACCCCCATCCTTCGAAGCCATGATGTTCTTGGCTTTGTCACAGGTACTATGACTAAACCCACTAATCCTAATGCCATTGCCAAATGGGAAAGACTAGTTCAATTAGTCTTAGGCTAGCTAACTTCCTCTTTGTCCGACGTCGTTCTCTCTCAAGTCATTAATAAAGAAATGAGTCATGATGTTTGGATCACTCTCGAGAAAGTATATGGGTCTTATACCTATGCTCGCGTCCAAAACATGAAGACCGAGCTTCAATCCTTGTCCAAAGGGTCAAAAACCATTGCTAAGTTTTTTCAGCAGGCCAACACTTTGGCCTTGGTGCTTGCAAGTGCAAGCAAACCAGCTGATCCAGATGATATGATTCTATGGGTTACTCATGGAGTTGGTCCCGAGTATGACTCCATTGTTGCTGCAATCAATGCTCGCAGCGATGTTCCTTCTCTTGATGAGGTCTATAGACTCTTTGATCATGAGATCCATCTCCAGCACCAAGTTGCTTCTCCTCCACCTGCGGTTGCGTTCTACACCTCCCGATCTCGAGGCCGAGGCTATAGCTCTAACAATGGTCGTGGTCGGGGTTATTATTCTAATCCCTCCAATGCTCCCTCTCGTGGTCATGGTGAGCCACATCGTGGTGGTCGCAGGGCTGCTCGGAGTCGATTTTTTCTGACTCAAATCACATGCTACAAGTGTGGTTTCCCTAATCACAAGGCCAACCACTACTTTGCCTTCCTGGCGGATGAAACCTCCCATGCTACATAGTCTTTTGCGGCTATGCAGGTTGCCGATCCAAGTGATCTGACATGGTACCCCAACATCGGCGCAACAAACCACATGATCTCCGATGCATTTGAGCTCCAGAACACAACACCCTACTCTGGGACTGATCGAGTTATGGTAGAAAATGGGTCAGGCTTGGCAATCTCGCAGACTGGTATTGTCTCTCTTCCATTATCTTCCGGTTCTATCATTATGACAAATGTTCTTCATGTTCTAAGACTCTGCAAAATCTTGCTTTCGATTGCACAATTTATTAGAGCTCATTCATGTTGCTTTATATTCACTCCATGGGGTTTTCTGATAAAGGATCTGAAAATGGGCCGTTTGCTTCACAAAGGACCGGTTGAAGGAGGACTATACCTTCTTAATAAGGCTATTTAGCACTTTTGTTTGGTTAGCCATATTCTAGTCTCCGCTTTTTCTATGGGACGCTCACCTCGGACACCCATCTGACCGCATAATGCAGCAGCTATCGTCGTCTCTCTCCTTTCAACATGTTAATAACCCTTGCAACAGTTGCAAACTTAGCAAGAACTCTCGGCTTTCCTTTCCTTCAAAACAACAGCGTGCTCCACACCCTCTCCACACCATTCACTGTGATGTGTGGGACCATCAACAATTGTCTCTCACGAAGGTTTTTGTTTTTATTTAGTTCTTGTGAATGGCTTTAGCCGCTTTACTTGGTATTATCCTATGAAAACAAGATCTGAAGTTTTATATTATTTGTAAATGTTTTCTAAATTAAATTTTAATGGTCTAATAGTGTAATATGACACACATGAGTTATGGAACTTATAGTGCTTATAATAATCTAATCCTATTAGTTTGTATGGAATATTAGTTGATAGTAGAACTATCATGTAACATGTTATATGATGGAATGCTCACATTAATCATGTTATTTAAACATAGACAATAGTTTATTAGCGAACGTGATTGTAGTCATCATGCAATCGTACAATTTAATTAAATCAAAAGATGACTTATCAAATAAAGAGTTTTTAAGGTCTCATGCAATACACTCTTCTCTCATTGTGGAAAGCTAGCTATTTGATAGTCCAAAAACATGCTAATGTAACAGCATGTTAAGTTTCAACTCATAAATGATGAAGTACGGAATTTAAGAAGTTATCTCAATTATAAATAATGTAAAAGTTATAGAACGTCAAAATATTTAACTCATTATAATACAAGTTATAAAATTTTAATGCAGTTACAAAATTTCAAAAAGTTTAATTCATTATGATATGTATTATGAAATTCTAATGGTCACCTTAACTATAAAAGAGTTATAGAACATCAAAAGATTTGATATGAGTTATTAAATTCTAAGGGCCATCTTAATTATAAAGAAGCTATGGAAAGAGGTTTAGACCATTTATGAATTATTGAATTTTAAGAGACAAAAAGAAAGCCATTACTTTTATAAAAATAAATTTAAAATTTAAAATAAAATAAAATTTTTTATGCAAGAAGAGCATGCGTGTAAAGTAAAGGTACCTAATCATCCCTTCCCAATTCGTAAAGATATGAAGATATGCACCATAGGTTTAAATTTTTTTGCAAAAAGTTATAACGTCTAGAAAACTAAACTAATTAATTAATCATATATTGGATGTGGATTATCAACGCTATGTTAGATCTTGTTGGATTTACGATGGACTGGATTAAGATAACCCAATTAGATCCACTATTATAAATCTCCATCCAATATTCCAAAACGTCATGCGACGGTACCAAACAACAGGCTTTCTTAGTAAGATCGATGATTGCTATAACTGCTCCCACTTCAGCACGGTTGACATGTTGTTATTATTATATAGAAGCTGATGAATGTTATCTAAAATGAGGTGGCATTGTCGACAAGCCTGGGGCAATGATCCCCCTGCATCATGCACAGTAATCCACTGGTGCCACCTCTCGCACCAGTCCAAGTGAAGCCAGCGCCACCTTGAAACGTAAGGAATCCCACCCTAATGTTTTTAGCACGTTTCTTTAGATCTAGCAGTAGAGATGGACACTGAGCCGTATCGCCCATGGCACGGCATGGCCCAGTGAACCGTGCCGTGCCGAGCGTGAAAAATTTTTTTTTGTTGGCCCAGCACGGCACGGCCCATGACGGGCCTGGGCCGGCCCGCCGTGCCGTACCGGCACGGCCCACTTGGGCCATGTCAGGCACGGCCCATCTGGGCCTGCCAGGCACGGCCTAGGTGGGCCTGGGCCGTGCCTGGCCCAGGCCCTGGGCTTGGGCCGTGCCTGGCACGGCCCACCTGGGACCTGGCCCATGCACGACTTAAATAAAAAAAATTGTAAAAAAAATGTTTTTTGATAAATTAAAAATTTATTAGGCATAAAGAAATTTTATTAATATAAAGCCACCTTACAGGTGGAGGGTTTGGCATAGACCCCTACCAGTTTATTAATTTAAAATCAAAATGGTACAGAAGGGAGGGGGCTAGGCCTGACCTCCAGAACATAATACAATAAGCAAGGAAAAAAATAAAGAAAGAAAAAAATAAAGATGACTTACTTTAAGTTTTTAACAATTAAAAAAATAAAAATATACAATTCTAAAAGTAGAAATGACTCACTCATCACTAATCAGTCATCAGTAGTATTTGTGTCATCGTCATCTTCGCTGGTTAAGTCATGTCCACCTTTATCTTGAAGCCTCGCCTCAGCATCCAACCAATCTTTGAAGCAGATAAGCATCTCAACTGTCTCGCCAGTCATCCTACTTCTCTTTTCGTCTAAAATACGTACTTGCACTGAAAGCGGATTCTGATGCTACGTCGACCTGCACTGAAAGCGGATTCTGATGCTACTGTGGACATCGGCACAGCTAAACATCTCGTGCAATGGCAGACATAACAGGATATTGATTTTTAATACTCTTCCACCAAGCTAATACATCTAGACTTTCTATTTGATCTTCATCATATGCAGAATGAAGATCGTTTCGTAAATAAAATTCCAATTCATTACTTAAAGACGAAGAAGATGAAGAAGATGATGAAGCATGTGCATGTCTTTTAATGAATGAAAAAATAGATGACGAACGAGATCTAGAAGAAGAAGCAGAGCTTTGAACAGGTATTCTAGATCCACAAATTTTATCATTATATAAATAATAAATATCATTAAGAAGTCGTGTTACCTCATCTTTAGCAGGTTCAGGATTTTGATTCATGTTTTCACAATATTGATCAATTAAAAAAATTACACCATTTAATTTAACTCTAGGATCAAAACAACAGCTAAGTTATGCAATGGACATATCCTATTCTAATATTCATTCCATTTAGTTTCCATATTATGTATAATAGGCATTAAAACTTCATGATATCTATATTCTTTAAATTTTTCACTAATTACATATGCTTTTTGTAAAAATGAACAAGAAGTTGGATAATAAATACCTGAAAGAACATTTGTAGCATCATAAAAAGTAACCAAACAATCTTCTAAAATTTTACCTTGATTCCAATCAGCTTCAGTCAATGTAAATCCTAATCCACACTCATTAATATAAGCACTTAATAAGTTCTTATATGGGTATGCATCATGTATCATGGCATAGGCACTATTCCAACGAGTTATTACATCAAGTTTAAATTTTTTAAAACGTTTACCATGATCTACACATAATTATTTAAATTCTTGAAGTCTTGACCTTGAAGCATGAATAAAAGAAACTGCATTTCTAATTTTTGAAATAACCTCTTGAATTATGTTCATTGAGCAGAAAGATTTAATACATGACATGCACATCTAATATGAAATAATTGTCCATCTAAAATGGGATGTAAAGAGTCGTTTAATAATGCAACATCAGAATTATTATTAGATGTATTATAAAAGTAATTGATTTTTTATTATTAATATTATATGAGCATGCGGTTTGATAAATAATATTTGAAATTTGTTGTCCTGAATGCAGAAAATCAAAAGCACGAAAATCAATAATTCGTTTATTTAATTGCCAATCATTATCAATATAATGAGCAGTAACAGAAATAAAACAATTACTACCTATAGATGCCGAAATTTTAGCATTTAAATTTGAGAGGCTTTCCGTTAAACTTTGTTTCATTGCTAAAAAGTTTGTCATAGCCACTCTTCTAAAGGTACGCCTACTAGTTCTTTTATAAGCAGGTTGTAGGCCTAATTGAACATATCTTTCAAAATTATAAGATTCAGATAAACTAAAAGGTAATTCATCTTGAACTATCCATCTTACCAATAATTTTCTTTAATTTTCGTGGTTATATGCAAAATTGCCTACAAGTAATCCCTCTTGTATATTAAGGAGTCCTTGCTGACTGGAATCATGTATCCTATGACTCTCTTAATGTCTTCTTAGATGCCCTGTTCCCCCAATACTAGAACAACTGTAAAGTTTTGCACATTTTTTACATTTTGCTTTATAGACTCCATCAACCATAATTCTATCGAATCAATCCAAACATTACTAGTCCTCTTACGAGAAGAGGTTTGACACTCACTGACACTAGCTCTAGATGGAACTTGGAGTTGGGATTGGGGTTGGGGTCCTTGAGGATTAGTTTCCTCACCCTCAGAAAAAGCGTGCATGTTAAAATTACTTTCGTTAAAAGATGTCATATCTAAAATTTTTAATTAATAAATGTAAAAAATAAAAACTAACCCACAAAAAGGAATTGAGAAAAGATTAGAGGTGGAGGCGTGGAGCCGAGATTTGTGAGCTTCCTCTTGCGCTCTCGCCTCTCAACAAGAATTGATCTTGTAGCACTTTGACTACTTGCTTGAGCACTTGCCACTTGTAAGAACACTTGCAAACTAAAAATTAAATTGCTAATCTATTAGAGCACTTGCTGGAAGAGAGAAATGGTATTATTAGAGGAATTGGTTTGGTGTGGTAAGAATGAGGAAGAGTTCATCTATTTATAGAATTTCTAATTTTTTTTTCAAAATTACCCTTTGATATAGCCGTTATATGACTGTTGGGAGGGGTAAAATGATCTAAACCCCTTCCAACAGCCTTTAACGACTATATAGCCATTAAAAACGGATATAGCCATTTTTAATGGCAAAAATGGCTGAAATACTTGGTGCGGTGCCTAGGCACCAAGGTGGTGCCTAGGCACCATGTACTGGTGCCTAGGCACATCAGGTGCCTAGGTACCTGGTGTGCCTAGGCAGTACCTGCAGGTGGTGCCTAGCTAGGCACCACCAACAGGCACCACGTGGCCTAGGTAGGCACCACCTGCCTACCTGCAGGTGGTGCCTGCCTAAGCACCACCTGCGCTGCCGTGCCATGGCACGGCCGTGGTGGGCCGTGCCATGGCACGGCCCGTAGCACGGTCCAGCTGGGCCGTGCTAAATTTAAATTTTTTTTAATGTGCCGTGCCTGGCACGGTCCATTTGTTAATGGGCCATGCCAGGCACGGCATGGTAAATTTTTAGGCACGGCGGGCCTGGGCCGTGCTTGGTACGGCATGGCCCAGTGCCCATCTCTACCTAGCAGCGATGGTGGTTGATGGTTCTGATGGTGCGTTCGTGCCGTATTAAAGCTAAAGTTAAATTATATATAGATAGATCAATATAAATATAATATAATTATTATATAAATAATATGATATAATATGTTTAATTTATTTGATAAATAAATAACATTGAATTGATATGATACGATTCATTCAACGGATAAATATGAGTTGCTTAAATAAACACAATCTGACTCACTTAATATAACTTACTTAATATGTTATTAATTAAATAAATTTTAAATGGATTACTTTCAGATTGGCAGGTTAATCCATGATACAATACAATTATTTTGTATCATAGTTGTATCAAATGTTTACGGTACGTTTTCATTTAAAATTAATTTAAATTAATTTATTTTATAAATTTAAATTATGTTCGTCTATTATCTTTAATTTTACGCTGCTCTTTTGTATATCGATCAAAAGTGCTAACTGAAAAATAGAAAGGATTGTTAATATATAGCATGTCAACGATTGGTAGCTCGTTGCAGATCAATACCGCTCGTTGCAACTCTCTACATGGCTATGGTTTGAATTTTTCTCAGAAAAGTTTCAGATCATCTTCATATTTGATTCAGGTTTTCAATTTCATCGTTAAGTAGCCTCATTTCCGAAAGCACTCTTTTTTTTTTCTTTTTTTTAAATAGCCATGCAGAGAGTTGCATCCAATGGAATGGATAGGGTGGAAAAGTGCTTTCAAGGAATCTAGTTAACCGTTTGCCAAAACGAGGCCAAAAGGTGGTAAAAAACCACCGTACTCAAGAAAAATATATATATGGCATGGTAAATTTTTAGGCACGGCGGGCCTGGGCCGTGCTTGGTACGGCATGGCTCAGTGCCCATCTCTACCTAGCAGCGATGGTGGTTGATGGTTCTGATGGTGCGTTCGTGCCGTATTAAAGCTAAAGTTAAATTATATATAGATAGATCAATATAAATGATATAATATGTTTAATTTATTTGATAAATAAATAACATTGAATTGATATGATACGATTCATTCAACGGATAAATATGAGTTGCTTAAATAAACACAATCTGACTCACTTAATATAACTTACTTAATATGTTATTAATTAAAAATTTTAAATGGATTACTTTCAGATTGGCAGGTTAATCCATGATACAATACAATTATTTTGTATCATAGTTGTATCAAATGTTTACGGTACGTTTTCATTTAAAATTAATTTAAATTAATTTATTTTATATTAAATTTAAATTATGTTCGTCTATTATCTTTAATTTTACGCTGCTCTTTTGTATATCGATCAAAAGTGCTAACTGAAAAATAGAAAGGATTGTTAATATATAGCATATCAACGATTGGTAGCTCGTTGCAGATCAATACCGCTCGTTGCAACTCTCTACATGGCTATGGTTTGAATTTTTCTCAGAAAAGTTTCAGATCATCTTCATATTTGATTCAGGTTTTCAATTTCATCGTTAAGTAGCCTCATTTCCGAAAGCACTCTTTTTTTTTTCTTTTTTTTAAATAGCCATGCAGAGAGTTGCATCCAATGGAATGGATAGGGTGGAAAAGTGCTTTCAAGGAATCTAGTTAACCGTTTGCCAAAACGAGGCCAAAAGGTGGTAAAAAACCACCATACTCAAGAAAACATATATATGGCATGGGCTAGAAGAAGGTAAGTGGTGGATTCGGTGGTGAACGAGACGACTTGAGTCAAAACTTTAAGTCAATAAGTCAATAACCATGCATTTGATCTTGTTGATTTTAAAAGAAAACTGTTAGATCTATCGTAAAAACGTTTTGAAACATCTGCACATGCTAGATATTATGTTATATTTATTCCAATTTAATTATTAAAATAAATATTAATTACTTTAAATTTATTAAGAAATTGATACTTTTTATGGATGTTTACATAAAAAGAGCCTATAGATGGAAAGAGCTTGATTTTTGGAGTCCAATAATGCAAACAAAACTCAAATCAGGATTCGGTTTACCCAAAAAGGAAGAAAGGGATGATTTCGCATGATTTCCGATGCAAACTAAGGCAGGTGATGTTGGACGGATGGTTGAGAAATTTTCTCATAATATCTGAACGATCTTGAGCGTCCGATTGACTCCAACTTTGATTAGGAGGAAACCCTAGATGAACTTTATAAAAGAAGGACCTCATGCAGTAGTTGGGGGGAGGAGTTTCTACAAAGCTCTTTTTATTTTTTTTATTTAGATTATTGTATTTAGGCCTGAGAGAGAAAAATTATGGATGGGATGCTGGTAGCATCAATGCGTGGTTAGATTTCTTCAACTTGGGATGATGATGAAGCCTGTAATCAGGTTTTATTTTTCTTTTTGTTCTTAATTTCTATGCAATAAAAATTATGTTCTTCTTTATTATATCTTTTGAGTTATTTTTCTGATTGAGGTTTTGATCTGGCATACACGGCTTGTACTCTCTATCGACGTACCGTGATCTTAGGATACGGTACGTGCCTAAAAGAGACAGATCGTAGTATAATAGATTAGACCCTTAACCTTGCAATTATTAGATAGTTTATACTTTAAGCGGATGTGCCATGATCTTCTGATACGGTCCGTACCTGATAAAAGATAAATTATTTTAATTTTAAATTTACAAAAATTATTACTATTGCAATATTGAAAAAAGAAGATAAAACATGTTTGCAAGATGGATTCGGATTCCTGGGTTGCTTCTCCTGCTATTTGAATTTCATTAATTAATTAGTTGTTATCTTTTAATAACCGCTATTCTTAATATAATTCTTTATAAATAAATTTTTTTTTTCTCTTTCGTGAAATAATTGCCCTTGATCCCCGAGGATACTATCCCGATTCATCACTATCTATAGTAGTGAGTAGGTTTTATTTTTGATCGCCAACGACAGCGATCAATTACCATGTAAGACTTGGTCATGTATAGCATATTAGTGGTATGTAGCATATAAGACTCGGTCATATATAGCTACTTAGTATTAGCGGTATGTATTAGTATGTACTATATAAGACTTGGTCATATATAGCTGCAACTTACTAGGTAACTATCTCCTCTGATTTCTCCTTCTATTACGGAGTAATCGATGGGGACGAACTTCAATCTCATGGGCACCAAATGTGTTCTGTTTTGTAATCTATAAATATACAAGCAGCAACCCAAAATTAGATGGGTTGGGTATTCCTTTCATTTGAGTTCTTTCACTATCTCATACAATTTTTGTCTTCATGATGTTATAGAACGCTTGCAATCTTATCTTTAATGTTGTCATCTTATCTATTACAATTCTACATGGTATTTATGTCAGTTGTATAATACCTTTTATTTGCATCATTTTTTGATGATTTATAATTAATCTAAACTTGAAATGGAGACTCACATTCTCCATCCTCTAGTTTTGGGTCAAAGAAACAACTACTTAGCCCACCTTGGTGGAATAAGTAGATCGTGTGCACATGGTGGGAAATTAGTAGTGAACTTGGTTAGATTTCTTTGTTGGACTATAATTTCATGATCACTCCTCGCATGGTTAGTACTTCATAGCTAGTCCCTAACAATGTCGTCCCTGTTTACATGGTTGGGCCTGCTTCATGGAACTTGTTAAGAGGTCAAGCTATTAAAAAAACAACAAACTTGGAGACTAAAGAGGACAAAACCAAAAAAAAAAGAAAGAAAAAACCAGCCATTAAGACTTAAATATTAGTGAGTCATTCCTAGAGCAAGGCATCGATTTGCAACAATGGCTCCTATGGTCCAAAGGTACTCGGATAAACAAAGAATGATCAAAGAACATCCACGACATGCATACTGCTGGAAAATATTTTTGATCTTGCAAAAAAATTCTTCCTAAAAATTGCTAGAAATATATTATAAAAATTTAAATACATAAATAAAGTAAAAAATAAAAGATCAAAGCAGGATCGAGACGTGTTAGACACTGCCCTAAGGATTAGATTTTCGCCCCTTCGTGCATATTGTTGGCGATCTGTCCCCAAGGTATAATGACCCGGCTCGACCCAATCCTCCTACTATGAGCACGATCGTATAGAGGTGCAAACCCAATGATTACCTTCAGATGCCCAACAAATTACAACAAAAAAAAAAAAATTTGAAACTCAAATTCAAATTTGAATTATTTGAGTTAATTTTTGCTTAGTAGTTTTATTATTATTGCAAGTAGTTTCTAAATTTAATTCTTTTAAATTTAAATTTAAAATCTAAAAATATCTAAAAAATTATTAATTTAAAAAATTCAAAAAGAAGCATTGCTCCCCGCAAACCGCCGATCTATTGTAACTATAACTTGGTGGTGTACAATTAAGTGACCGCAAGAATAAAACAAAACAAAACAAGAAAAGAAATAATCTTTTATAAATATATAAATGGTGGAAGCACTGATTAAAATCAACTCATTCACACTAAATCCAATATCGAGCATGAAATAGGCCAAACAATAAATCAAACCATCAAAGCAATATATATATATATATATATATATGTCATCAAGATCCGATCCTTCCATGCGGCAATGGAAGGGAGAAAACCACATCCTACTGAAGAGAGGAGGGACCTGAAGGCAAGGAGGGAGCTCTGGCTGGTAGAGAGTCCTTTGCTTCTGGAGATCAGAGAGCTCTCGGGGAACACCGTAATACGAATCCATCGCCTTTTCTGCCGCGTACTCTCCGCTGGTCTTCTTCGCTTCCGACTCCCTCCGCACATAAAACAGAATGTGCCTTTATAATTTTTTATTTCAAAATTTGAATTTAAAATTTGAATTTTGAATTTTAAATTTTAAATTCAAAAAACTTTTTTTAAAAAATTACTTATAATAAAATCAAAAACAATTTTCTAACAGCTAAGGATAAATTTTCTTATCATTAGAAATTGCTAGATTTTATTATAAGTATTTTTTAAAAAAATATTTTAAATTTTAAATTTAAAATTTAAAATTTAAAATTTAAATTTGAAATTCAAATTTTGAAATAAAAAAATTATAAAGGCACATTATGTTTTGTGTGGGGAGAGAGTCGGAAGCGAAGAGACCAGTGGAGAGTACGCAGCAAAGATGACGATGGATTCAGATTATGGCATTCCCCGAGAGCTCTCTGATCTCCAGAAGCAAAGGACTCTCTACCAGCCGGAGATCCCTCCTTGCCTTAGGTCCCTCCTTTCTTCCGTAGGATGCGGTTTTCTCCCTTCCATTACCGCATGGAAAGATCAGATCTTGATGATATATATATATATATATATAGGTTGTTGCTTTGATGGTTTGATTTATTGTTTGGCCTATTTCAAGCTGGATATTGGATTTAGTGTGAATGAGTTGATTTTAATCCGTGCTTCCGCCATTTATATCCTTATAAAAGATTATTTCTTTTCTTGTTTTGTTTTGTTTTATTCTTGCGGTCACTTAATTGTACGCCACAAGTTATAGTTACAGTAGATCGGCGGGTTGCGGGGAGCAATGCTTCTTTTTGAGCAATGCTGTTCGGGATAGCAGGAAGCTTTGACTTTTTTGTTGTGTGTTTATGCGTTTGGTATTGGTGCATTTTTTCTCTCCTTCCCAAGACTTTGATGTGGTTTTTGGAACCAAGCTATATTTTTAACGAAGGTTTTACTCTTTTTGAAGGATAGGGCACTAATCTTGACCATTTATATGTCGGAAAAAGTTAAAAAAAAAAACGCCCGAGCGTTTGCCGCGGACGTTGCGTTGTGAACGTTGGGAGGCGCTTACTAAATAATTTATTTTGTGAGTCATTTCTAATGTGATTTGGGGCAGCTATCATGCCTTTAAAGCCATTATGGGCCGAGCTATTGGAGCTTTTATGAGCTAAACCTATAAATAGACTTAAGAATTCAGATTGAAGTAGAAATGAATCAAATATTTTTTATATTATTATTATTGTTATTTATTGAGCATCTAAATGTAATCATTGGGTTTGCACCTTCATACGATCGTGCTCGTAGTAAGAGGATCGAGTCCTTCATTGGGTTTGTACCTCCACACGATCGTACTCTTAGTAGAGGATCGGTCTCATTGGGTTTGTACCTCCATACGATCGTGCTCTTAGTAGGAGGATTGGATCGAGCCGGATCATTGTACCTTGGGATCGGATCGTTGTACCTTACAGATCGCCAACAACCTGCACCAAGGTACAACGCCAACAACCTACATGAAGAGACAAAAATCTGATCCATAGGGCAGTGTCTAACACGCCTCGATCCTGGTTTGATTTTTTTTTTTTACTTTATTTATATATTTAAATTTCTATAATATATTTTTAGAAATTTTTAGAAATTTTTTTTTGTAAAATCAAAAATATTTTCCAACGCATACATCATCACAACCTATTGAGTCAAAGTGAAACCTGGAACACTAATTGAGCAAAACAGATCTGTTGAACAACTCTCGTGGAGACACATGACCTTAATTTTCATGGACAACAAATAACTTACTTATCTATTACATCAAATTTAGGAAATAAAAAAAAATAAAAAGAATCTTTCAAGATATTGAATTTAAGCAAAGAATTACAATGAAGCAACAAAGCCTTAATCCACCACAACCCTGTTTTGGCTAACTAGAAGATAGCGACAGGAGTTAATATGTTGTTTCTTCTTTTCACATAGACATGATCACGGATCACAAAGAGTGCAACGACGAACGCAGAGTCAATATTTGGATCAACAGACAGGGTAAAGCTCAGCCTTTTGAGAAGCTTATCTCTGCTATTGCTTTCCTTGTTCATCTGCATTGCCAACGTCCAGAAGTTAGCTGCCATTTTTATTAAAGGCCAACTTTAACATGGCTTCCCTAACAAAACCTCAATTTAACCTTCTGGACTCGATGAAAGCCTATGAATGATAGGTAATGGAGGATCCAGGAACTTACTTGAGCTATGACATTGGAGGAATCACCCTTGTAGACCACCTTGCATGATCTCTCGAGATAATTTCCCTCGATGCTGAAATCACAAACATTCTTGCTTGTGTTTGATGCCAGAACACGTTCCATTTGTTCTTAACCTGGATTATGTTAGCCTTTTCAACAGTAAATAACAGATCTTTGGGGTCGAAGCTGTCACCCCTAAAGACTTGCCATTGGCCATGGCTATTCAGCATCTGCAGGGCATAACTTACGTAGTTAGATTTGTATTTGACTGATAGACTGTTATAGTTAATTTCTAGTAAAATTTTGCTAGATAAAAGTAAAATATAGCAGCATATTTTTATTTCTTTGTATGATATCTCAAAAAACTTTATGCTTGTAATCTTGCTAATTTTTAAGCTTGACATTTTGTTGAGCTGCCATTTGTACTTCATCCGCTTAATGAATTATATATATATATATCGGGTTTGACTCACCCTAGAATGATGTGATCGCCCGCTTGTACCATATATATATATGGTACAAGCGGACGATCACATCATTCTAGGGTGAGTCAAACCCGATATGTCAGAATACAAAATTTGAGAGAGAACCATAGGGCACGGGTCACCCTGTGACCAGATCCATGGTCCAGAGTGATGATCCACCGGCCAGCTACCCAATCGGTCGCTGAGCTAGCTTCCCAATAGATGTGTCTTACCCGGGTGGTATCAGCCTGGCGAAGCATAGTCCGAATGTCACGAAGGTATGGAGGAAGACTGGTCACCAGAGTTCTGACGGAGCCAGCTAATAATAGTAGTGGAGTCCCACTCAATTATAATCATGCGGCTCCCCAGATTGCGAATGGCAAAAGATATACTGGCCCATGCCGCATACAACTCCACTAAAGGCACCGATAGGTCAAGGAAGCCGAAACCACCTGCCGCTATCATCAACCCATCGGACCCACGGATCACAAAGCCTGAACCAGCAATTCTACCACGAACACTCCCATCAAAGTTGATTTTAACAAACCCTAGGGGTAGGGGCTCCCAAGAAATAAAGATCGATTGCTGGTGCGCTGCCAAGGCAGCAGGGGAGCCCTAGCTTCCAAGGTCATCAAAACCAAGAACTGTATGATGAAGGGTGTACTCCGCAGAATGGGACAAAGCAGTCTGAACAAGCCTGTGAACCTTCCAGATGCCCCTTCGAATGTCTAGCCTGATCAATCGCAAAAAAGAGTTGCGGCTAGGGTCACTCCTAACACCCTAGAGAGAGAACCCCGAGTTCTGCCAAATCAGTCTCGCTCTGTCGCATAAGAAAATAGCATGATCAATGGTCTCATCCTCTTGCCCACAAAGAGGACACATAGGTTGGATCGACGTACCCCTTCTAGAGAGCAGGGAACAGTAGGGAGGCAGTCCCAAGCCATTTTCCAAATAAAAAGGCAAACTCTGGGGTGAATGGGAAGCTTCCATATCCAAGAAACATCCAGAGTAAGCATGGGCTGAGGTCTGTAAGCCTTCACGAGATCTCTAATAAGAGCATGAGTCGAATAGGATCTCCTCCATAAAGTGGTGTCAGAAATATGCTCCGAAATAAGAGGAATAGAAAAATACGCCGACAGAGCTCGTCACCAAACAGAGAGGATACCAAAGAAAGATGCCAAACTTGACGATCTTGAGCAATTAAATCAGTAACTCTCATTCCACTGGGGATATAAGAGCTCACAAAAGTAGGCCACCGGGTAAGAGGAAGATATGTAATCCATGTATCACAAACAACATCGACAGAGGCACCGTCACCAATCATCCATGAGATGTTAGATAGAATGGTCGGGCCATGACGGCAGACCTCTTTTCCGAAGAAAGAGCGTCCCCAAGTAAACTGAGGATAAGTAGAAGGGGTTCAGTCTCCATATTTGGCACGCATAAATGAACTCCACAAGCAGTGCAGATCAAGCAGGAACCACGAAGCATGCCTAGCAATCAAAGCCTCCCTCCTGACTATGAGGGATTGGATCCCAAGTCCCCCTTCTGAAATCAGCATACAAACAGTGTCCCACACCATAAGGTGGATACCATGGCCATCCTGCATGGAGCCCCAGAGGAAATCCTAGAAATATCTCTCCAACCTCCTTAGACAAGATATCGGAACAGCAGCATTGGATAAAATATAGATCAGGAGAGAAGTAAGCACAGACCGGATAAGGGTAAGCCTAACCATCATAGATAATCCAATGACTTGCCATCCATCCAACCGGTCATGGACATGGCGCTCAAGGTCACTGAAATCAGTACTACGTGGCCGTCTCCCAGTGATGGTAATCCCCAAATAGGAAAGATGGTCAACCTGCAAAGAGATATCCAAGATTTGCATAATAGATTCCCTGACAGCAAGGTCAGTCTTCGGGCTAAAGCAAATCAAGGATTTACTGAGGTTAACTTTCTAACCAGAAGCCCAACAATAAGACTGAATAACTGTGGCAAAAACAGAAGCATTGAAGGTAGTGGCCCTACCCAAGAGGATACAATCATCAGCAAATAGGAGATGAGAGAGCAAGGGCCCATTAGGCCCCCCATTATAAGGAAGGAGGGATCCTGCTGAGCTAGAGAGAGAGCCCGAGATAACGCATCAGCAGATAAAATGAACAGGAAAGGGGATAAAGGATATCCCTACCTCAGACCAACAGCTGATGAAAGAACTCCGTCTGGCCACCATTAACAATAATAGAGAAGGACGGTCGGTGAACACAAGCTCTAATCCAGGCAATAAAGAGATCAGCAAACCCAAACTCCTGAAGAGTGCGATAGAGAAAATCCTAGCTCAATCTATCATAAGCTCTCTCCATGTCCATCTTCACTGCCATAAGACACTGACGAGTGGGGGCACGATGAAGGTTATGCATGAACTCTTGAGCTAGCAAAACATTGTCAGAGATGCAACGACCTCTAAGGAAAGCCCCTTGCTTAGGAGAAATAAGGTGAGGAATCACCAGCCTCAGCCGAGAGACCAATAGACGAGCGTAGACCTTATATAAAGTAGTGCATAAACGAATCGGCCAATAGTACTAAGGAATAGTAGCATCAGGACGTTTGGGCACCAAAGTGACAAGAGTATGGTTCCAGTCAGAGGGAATAGATCTAGACAGAAAAACCAACTGGATAGCCTCCACAACATCCTGTCTCATAATATCCCAATAGTGGCGAAAGAAAAAGGAGGGGAATCCATTAGGCCCAAGGGCCTTATCAGATCCAAGGTCCCATAATGCCATCCTAATCTCCTCCGAGGTGATAGGCCTGGTAAGAAGGTCATTCTCAGACCCAAAGACCTTAAAGAGAGTCGGCACAGGAGTAACAGGGAAGCCATCCCCCGTCCGCTCAGTCCATCTGGACTAGAAGAAATGATAGAACTGATCTCTAATAACCTGAATATCCTCATGGACAGTCCCCTCCTCATCAGCAACTCGCCGAATCCGGTTCACTGAACGGCAATTTAAAGTGGCATGGTAAAAAAATCTAGTATTCTGATCACCTTCCTTGACCCACTGAATCCGGGACCTTTGCCTCCAAAAAATCTCCTGCCTCCGAAGAAGGGAGTGATGGAAGGCCAGGTTGGAATGGAGAGAAGTAAGGTCAGAATCAAGAAGACAACCAAACTGATATTCCTTAGCCTGGAGAGAGGCTATAGTAGACTCTACCTGCTCAACTTGCCGCACAATGTCACCGGCCTCCACCCTGCTCCATCTAGATAGCCTGCGTCTCGCAAGCTCCAGGCGTCTGGATAATTTATAAGTAGAACTCCCTCTAACAGGAAGATGCCACACCTGGGTGATTAAGGTCCTGGCACAGAGTAAGAGGTCCAGAATTTCTCAAACTTAAAGGGTCTCCTCTGCTGGGCAGCCATATCAGTGGAGATGAGGATGTGACAATGATCCGAGGCAATCCTGGACAAGTGAGTAACAGTTGTAGAAGGATAATACCGAAGCCAATTAGCAGTGGCCATAACTCTATCCAGGCGTTCCCAAACTCTAGCGGATCCCAGCCGGTTATTGCACCAAGTAAATTGGGACCCCTGGAACCCTAGGTCCAGTAAATTAGCAGAGGCTATGAAGGTCCTGAACTCTAAAACTCCTGGGGACTCAACAAACTGCTTATCACCTTTCTTCTCATTAGCCCCCACAATACAATTGAATTCGCCAGCAACCAGAGAGGGAACTCCTTGGGCAATCAAAGACCGGATCTCATCCCAAAGCACACGACGCTCCCAAAAGTCTGTACTAGCATACACACCCGAGAGAAGCCAAGGGACCGACATCCCCTTAGAAATGACAAGCGCAACCTGCTGGGAGCAGCAGTGTTGACCCAATTATTGATTTTGATGATTAACAAAACTAATTGAGGATAACATTTGAAGTTACTAATGATTTTGGTTAAGTTTTTTAGTTTATGATTTGATTTATTAATCAAAATCACAAGAAAATTCAAGTTCTAGTTGGAATCTAATGTCAAGGTAAGATTGTAGACATTAGAGTCGACACATGGAATCGCAGAGTCGACTCCGAAATCGGCATAGACTTAGAGTCGACACCTGGACTGTTAGAGCCGACTCCAACAGAAAAGACAGAACGATAGTTTTTTCGGTCATGACTTAGAGTCGACTCCTGGACTGTTAGAGTCAACTCCAGAAGATTTTCGTGTCGATCCCAGAAAAGTCAGAGACGACTCCAGATCGAGCGGATTGGGATTTTCAATTTAGAGCCGACTCCAGAAAAGGTAGAGTCGACTCCAGTTTGTCAGAAACGATTCCAGAACTGTCAAACATCTCTAAACTTTATCTTTATCTTTTTAATCCCAACGGCTATTACCATTTTTGGTTCTAATCCTTCTTACACTTGTTTCTAACGGATAGTTTTTGGCTATTTATAGATTAAGAAGAATCTACAAGAAGAGGTTTCATTGTATCCGAAAAAGAAGAGGAAAAACAAGAAAACAAGAGAGAAAAATCAGAAAAACAAGAGTGAAATCCATCAGAAAATCAAAAGAGAAAAGAGGGAAGATTCGAAAGGAAAGATTATACTGATCTCCCAAAAGAAAAGAGAGAGATTTCTAGCATTCCTTGTTCTATTTTGAAGAAATCCCAAAAGAAGAAGCAAGCCCTAGCTTTCTAATCTTCGGAGCTTCAAGAGCATTCTAAAGGAAGATCTACTCAAGAGAAGAGAAGAAGCAAGCCACCAAGATCTGTAAATCAGGCTTTGATTCCTATCTCTTTATTGTTGTTCTATTATTGTATATTTGCTCATTGGAGGAGCTTTTAAATTTATAAAAATGTTATTGTTTGCTGGGTCAATCAGAGGATTGATTCCGTTGAGGCTGTTAGCCTTGAGCAAGCAGTTTGCTTGTGTTGTAAGGTTGTGTGCTGGTGAGCCTTGAAAACCAGTTGGGTTTGTTGTGCACCCGGGAAAACAACAAGTTTGAGTTGTGAGCTTGCAAAACAACTTTGCTGTACTCAGATTGATTATAGTGTGGACCCAAGAGGTACTTGAGAGTGGATATAGGTGTAGGTACACCGAACCACTATAAAACTTCTTGTGTTTGCAGTGATTGTTTCCTTATCTCTTACTCTCTATCTTTGCACACTCTGTTTTAATTCGTATACATCTAAGTTTTCACTTCCGCTGAGGGATTGTTTTTCTTTAAAAGAGTTTAATTTTTGAAAAACCCAATTCACCCCCCCCTCTTGGGTTGCTATCTGGACCAACAATTGGTATCAGAGCTAGTGCTCACTTGATTTGATCTAACGATCAAGAGTCAAAGATCCACATGGCAACTCATGCTGGTTCATCTTTTTTCGAAGGCCAATCTACAAATAGACCACCCTTGTTCAATGGTTTAAATATGGTTATTGGAAGGCTAGAATGAAAATTTTCATTCAAGCACTTGACTATGATCTATGGTGCATTATAGTTAGTGGACCACACACACCCACTACTAGAATTAATGGCATGGAGATTCCTAAACTGGAAACGGAATGGGATGAACATGATAAAAAACTGGCATAACTTAATGCCAAGGCTATGAATGTTTTGTACTGCTCATTAGATGCAAATGAATTCAATCATATATCTATTTGCATTTCTACTAAGGAAATCTGGGATAGACTTGAGGTTACCCATGAGGGAACAAATCAAGTCAAGGAATCCAAGATTAACATGCTAGTTCATAAGTATAAATTGTTTAAAATGGATGCATGTGAATCTATTTCTGATATGTTTACAAGATTTATTGATATAGTTAATGGTTTAAAAAGTCTTGGTAAATCTTATATAATTCTGATCTTATGAGAAAGGTTTTGCATTCCTTGCCTAGGACTTGGGAAGCTAAAGTGACTGCAATACAAGAGGTAAAGGATCTAAGTACCCTACCCCTGAAGAATTATTGGGATCCTTAATGACTCATGAGCTTCAAGTTAAGCAACATATTGATGATGATGAGTCAAAGAAGAAGAGGACTATGGCTCTTAAGATTTCTGAATATATGGAAGAGCCTCATGAATCTGAAGATGAAAGTGATTGATGTGTGTCGTAGCGCAACGATTTAAACACCTTAATTTTACTATTAGGATAGCGAGAGTAAGGGATCGATTCCACAGGAACTTTAGCGATTATCTTGAAATAATTTTATAAATTTAACTAAATAGATAACTAAGTAAATAATTAATAGTACAAAATAATAAGATATGGTTTATCTTATTAGAGCACGGCTCGTACCCGTAGATCACGGCCCGTCCTTTTAAGAATAAATCAGTCTAAATTATTTTCACTTAAATAGAATTTAATAACAATTAAATATGCATAAAGCTTTATTTCAATAAAATCCAAAAGTGCATATTAAAATCTAAAATAAAAGAGTTCTAATTTCTAATCGCAATAAGAGAGCAACAACTTCTTCATAAATCAAATCAAATACCAGATAAAACAGACTGAAGACAGGCAGAACCGGGCTGAACTTGAGACGCCTCCAAAGACTTCTCTCATGAAAAGATGACTCACGAACTTCTCCCACGAACAGACTTTTCTCACGGACTTCTTCCATGAACAGAGGACTCCACGGACTTCTCCCCCAACGCCTACGGACGCAGAATAGCCTCTCCCTTGCTCACGAACCCTGGATGCAGATCGTTGGACTCCCCCTGATGCTATTTGTAGAAGCCCAGACGCGGTGAAGATGCGGGTTGCCAAAACAGAGGACGCGGGCGGCTCTGAGAAAATCCCTTGTAAATCATGAATAAAATCCAAATTCCTTCTAGAGGAATTTAATTCATCCAATTTGATAACTTTCAATCTAATTTATTCCTTAATTGATGGACGAAACAGTTAGATTGGAATCAGAGAAGAATCGTGTGGAAACAGGTGAGAAAACGATGAAGTCGGCACTTGGTTTGCCGACTTCGCTTTAAAATCCATGCTAAAACAGATAAATCAATGAAAAATAAATTCTGGGCTCATCTTAAATCCGATTTGAGTGCCGTTTGCGTCATTAAATTTCTAAAATCGAGCTCTTTAAATTGATAAGGTTTTTACTAAAATATTATATAAAATATTAAATAATAATAGGTATATTAAATTATTAATTAATAGGTTTAATGATAATTATTTATGCATTTATCACTCCCCCCAACTTGAATCTTACTCGTCCTCGAGCAAATAAGAAATTTAAAATATGTATCAAGCTAGTCCAAGAATTGATAGTTATCTTACGGTTCTTCTTAAATTTTTTTTTTCTCTTTTTTTTTTAAGATCATAAGGGAGGTACTTCATTGGATTATTAAGTTTTTTAGTGATAAAGTGTAGTCCATAAGAATTTATAGAAGTCTTCCTTCACCAACTTTCCACTTCTCTGATTAAGTCTTCTAACTCAATTTGGGTTGGATGTAATGTCTTTTGTACTTTGGTTTTCTTATTTATTTATTTATTTATAAAATCAATGCAATGTCCTAACCCCTTGCTTTATAATTAACCCTTGTAGCGAGCTTCAGGCCAATGGCTCCCAAACCAATTGTTTTTAAGGCATTAGGTATAAAATACCCTTTGGACTTACTTACTCGAGTCAAAAAGGCTTTAGGTAGGACTGACTCTACTTAAGTTCTTTTACATTCCCACCTTTTTACGCGAACAACATCACTTTCTTAGGTGACGGGGCCCGGTTACTCAGTGAAAAATGCTAAGAACCTAATCTATTAACTTTAAGAGAGAATTTTTTTCTCCTTTTTTTTTCTTCTTCTTTCTCTTTTTTTAGCCACTTTTAATTTCTGGGTTGGTTCAGGTGGGTTCAATGTTTTTCCACTTCTGAGAGTCATGACTGATTTAGCATGTTCTGAGAATTTGTCAGGACTATTGGAACCCTTGGCCATGAATTGTCCTTTCGGGTTATCGATAGGCTGACTAAGTAACTTACCCTCCTCCCTTCTACTGAATGCTATGGCTAATTGACCTATCTGAGTTTCTAGTTTTGCAATAGACTGTGTGTGGGAGTGAAGGATTTGAGTATTCATTTCTAGCCCTTTCAATGCTTGTAACACTTTGTCTTCAAAAGTAGGCTGATTATTCGATGGAGGTTATGAGATGTTTGGATATTGTGAATATGGCATGTTTCTAAAATTGGTTTTTTGGTAATTAGGTCTGATCGATGAATTGGCTACAGGTTGAGGTTTCCAAGAAAAATTTGGGTGATTTCGCCAGCCAGGATTGTAAGTATTTAAAAATGGATCATTTCCTATTCTAGGAGCTAATCGGGTTTGGGCTTGGTGGGCTTGCTCTTGAACAAGTTTAGGAAATTGGTATGCAGCTGGACATTCACCTATAGAATGGGTTGGACTCGAACAAATTATGCAGACCTCATGTAATTGAGTAGATGGAGAAGAGATGTTTTCAACTTGTAGAATCCGGTCAAGTTTATGCGATAATTCATCTACCTTAGTATAGATATCTGTAGAATGACCTATTTCATATATTCCACCTCTTTTAGGTTCTACGGAAGGGTCTCGACGAGCAACTGACATATGATGTAATGAATTCTCACTCAATGTCTCAAAGAGTTGCCAAGCCTCATGTTTATTTTTTAACATAAATGTCCCACCATATGAAGCATCAACCATTTGTCGGTGTTTTTCTGATAAACCATCATAAAAGCACTGAACCAATTGCCATTTGGGTATAGCATGATGTGGACATTTTCTAATCAGTTCTTTGAATCTCTCCCATGTCTCATGAAATATTTCTCCATCTATCTGGGAAAAACTTGTTATTGCTTTTCTAATTTGATTCGTTTTTCCTATAGGAAAATATTTCTTAAGAAATTCTCTCTGAAGATGATCCCAAGTTGAAATTATAACAGTGTTCAGTGAATTTAACCAATACTTGGCTTTATCTTTTAGGAAAAAAGGGAATAGCTTAATCCGAAGTGCATCATCAGAGAAATATTGAATCTTGACAGTTGAGCAAATTTCTAAGAATTCATCTAAGTGTTTGTAGGGATCCTCATTTGTAAGTCCATAGAAAGATGGTAACATTTGGATTACACTTGACTTAATTTCATATTGGACAGCCTCTACTGGAGGCACTTGAATGCATGGAGAGTAGGTATACCTTGAAGGAGTGAAATACTCTTTTAACTGCCGTGGTTGATTATTTTCATTATTAGGATCCATAATTATGAGTCTGTTTGCTCTAATAGTTCTTTCTATCTCATGATCTAAGGGTATAAGGTTGGGCTGCAATGATCGGCGACCAAGCATACACCCTAACAATGACTCTAAAGCAAAAGTAATTCAGTTTTATTATTATTATTATTATTATTATTATTATTATTATTATTATTATTATTATTATAGAAGAAAAAGAGGGAGATTCTAAAGAAAATACCCTAAAAATTCCTAGAACTAAAAGGAATGAATAATTTAATTAGGGTTTAATAATTCTTAGCAATCAAGTTAGCAAAGATTAGACTCTCTATTCTAGGTCTACCCTAGATCTAGACAGCTCCTAACTTCGAAGACCGCCTTGGAGCCCTCCAAGTCAAAAATTAGCTGATTAACTAGCCAGTTGAGGATAAGGTCAGTGGGGGTCCCCCCCGTTGCTTACTAGGTAAGCGAACGGAACCAATTAAGTAACCACTTTCCTTTCCTTTTCTAGACACCAGTTAAGCAGTCAATCTCGATCCAGTCAAACTCTTTTGGGTGCCTTGTCCTATTGAGCTCGAGTTCCTTAGGGGCTGATGTCTAATTAATTTTAGAGTTAAAGGTTTGGGTTAATGCAGAATGAAAGATGTGGTTTGTGGGCTAAGGAAGGGTAATGAAATCCCCACCTTATCTTGATTAGGGGTTTGTATCCTTAAAGTTAATTATGATAATGCTATGCAACAAACAGATGTCTAACTCTTGAAATTATCAAACAAAATTAATCTAATTATTTATTTATTTTTTTTAAGATTTTTGTGATTAGGTTTCTAATTTCCTAATAAATTATGAAATGTCAATGGAAGGATTTTGAGTTTTGCAGAAAATAAATCCACCTAAGTCAATCTATAGCATAGAAATAATTATTTTGTTTATATATTTTATTTTTATTTTTTTTATTTTTTTATTTTGTTTCCTTAAATTAATTATGTTTTATGGAAGGTGTCTTAGGGTTTTCTTTTAGTTTTTTTTAGGTAAGTTAATTAAAAGGAAAATTTGATTAGGTTAAAATTGGATTTGTGGCAAAAAGGAAAGTAATAATTTTTTTAAATGTTAAAAAGAAAATATGCAATTCTAACAATTAAAGAAATAAAATAAAGACACAATAACTATTCAAAAATTAAGAGAAAATTAATCTATTTTTTTTATATTTTTATATTTTTTAAATTTTTAAATTTTTTTTTTCAAAATAACACACTTAAGTCCTCGGCAACGGCGCCAAAAATCTGATGCGTGTCGTAGTGCAACGATTAAAATACCTTAATTTCACTATTAGAATAGCGAGAGTCAGGGATCGATTCCACAGGGACTTTAGCGATTATCTTGAAATAAATTTATAAATTTAACTAAATAGATAATGAAGTAGATAATTAGTAGTGCAAAATAATAAGATATGGTTTATCTTATTAGAGCACGGCTCGTACCCGTAGATCACGGCCCATCCCTTTTAGGAATAAATCAGTCTAAATTATTTTTACTTAAATAGAATTTAATAACAATTAAATATGCATAAAGCTTTATTTCAATAAAATCCAAAAGTGCATATTAAAATCTAAAATAAAAGAGTTTTAATTTCTGATCGCAATAAGAGAGCAATAACTTCTTCATAAATCAAATTAAATGCCAGATAAAATGGACTGAAGATGGGCTGAACCGGGCTGAACTGGAGATACCTCCAAAGACTTCTCTCATGAAAAGACGACTCACGAACTTCTCCCACGATCAGACTTTTCTCACAGACTTCTCCCACGAACAGAGGACTCTACGGACTTCTCCCCAATGCCCACGGATGCAGAATAGCCTCTCCCTTGCTCACAAACCCTGGATGCAGATCGTTGGACTCCCCCTGCTACTATTTGTAGAAGCCCAGACGCAGTGAAGATGCGGGTTGCTAAAACAGAGGACGCGGGCGGCTCCGAGAAAATCCCTTGTAAATCGTGAATAAAATCAAAATTCCTTCTACCTTAATTGATGGAGGAAATGGTTAGATTGGAATCGGAGAAGAATCGTGCGGAAACAGGTAGAAAACGATGAAGTCGGTACTTGGTTTGCCGACTTTGCTTTAAAATTCGTGCTAAAACAGATAAATCAATGAAAAATCAATTTCGGGCTCATCTTAAATTTGATTTGAGTGCCGTTTGCATCATTAAATTCCTAAAATCGAGCTCTTTAAATTGATAAGGTTTTTACTAAAATATTATATAAAATATTAAAATATTAAATAATAATAGGTACGTTAAATTATTAATTAATATGTTTAATGATAATTTTTTATGCATTTATCAGTGATGATGAGAACATGGCACTCATCACAAGGAAGTTTAAAAGATTCATGAAGAAAAAGAAGTTTGAAAAGAAAAAGCCCTTTGCTAGAAAAGATGAGGACAAAGGCAAAGAAAAAGAAGTTATCTGTTTTGAATGCAAGAAGCTGGGACACTTTAAATCTGAATACCCACAACTAAAGAAAGGCATCCAAAAATTTAAAAAGAAGGCAATGATGGCCACATGGAGTGATTCGGAAAGCTCAAGTTTCGAAGAGGAAGAAAAGAGTGAAATGACAATCTATGCTTCATGACGGACAATGATGAGGTAAGTCCAAGTTTTCTTGATGATTTTACTTTCGATGAGTTGCATAGTGCTTTTTATGAATTGATGGATGATTTTGCAAAATTAAGTTCAAAGAACAAAGATCTAAAAAATCAAATGCAAAATCTATTTTTAGAAAATAAAAAGCATGTTGTAGAAAAAGAACTTTTGATAAAAGAAAATGAAAGCTTGAAAAATGAAGTTGATAGACTTAAACCTATAGTTGATAAATTTACTTTGAGCTCTATCAAACTTAATATGATTTTGGACAATCAAAAAGCTATTTTTGATAAAGCTGGATTAGGATATAATCCACTTAAAAAGCAAAAATCGTTAAAAAATATTTTTGTACATGCTGAAAAATCATCAAATATTACTTGTTTTAAATGTGGAAACAAAGGACATAAATCTTATATGTGTAAAACTCCATATGATAAAAGAAAGATGATTTGGGTTTCAAAGGAACAATATTTATTGCATCTAACCATGAAGGACCGAAGAAGGCTTGGGTACCTAAAGTTAAGATATGAATATTTTGCAGGAGTATCTTGCAGCCATCAGACTAAAAAGAAAGTGGTACCTTGATAGTGGTTTCTCAAGACACATGACGGGTGACAAAGATCAATTCATCACCCTTGAATCGAAAAGAGGTGGAGTAGTTACTTTTGGCGATAATGGTCAAGGCCATATCATGGGTATTGGTAAGATTCAAATTACTCCATCTACTCATATTGATAATGTTTTATATGTAGATGGACTTAAGCATAATTTAATAAGTATTAGCCAACTGTGTGATAAAGGTTTCAAAATTTTCTTTGAAGCTTCTATTTGCACTGTTACTAATCCCATTGATAACATCATTATTCTTGTTGGTAAACGTTATGGCAATATGTACTTAATTGATTTGAGTAATTTATCTCCAAGTAACCATTGCTTAGTTGCTAATAATGCTAAGATGAATGAGATTGGTTGGCTATGGCACCGTAGATTAGGTCATGCAAACACACACCTAATTTCTAAACTATTGAAAATGGATCTAGTTAAAGGTATTCCTAGGTTAGATTTTGAAAATAATCGAATCTGTGATGCATGTCAATTTGGAAAATAAATAATAACTTCTTTCAAATCTAAGAATGTTATTTCAACTATTAGGCCACTAGAGCTACTACACATGGACCTTTTTGGACCTACTAGAACCATAAGTCTAGGAGGAACGAAATATGGTCTTGTGATAGTAGATGATTACTCTAGATTTACTTGGGTAATGTTTTTGGCTCACAAAGATGAAACTTTCTCAATATTCTGAAATTTGTTAAGAAAGTCACAAATGAGAAAAACACTACCATAGTGTCTATTAGAAGTAATCATGAAACTAAATTTGAAAATCACTTATTTGAAAAATTCTATTTTGAAAAAGGCATACATCATAATTTTTCAGCATCTAGGACACCTCAACAAAATGGAGTTGTAGAAAGAAAGAATAGGACTTTAGAAGACATGGCCCGTACCATGCTATGTGAAAGCCAACTTTCAAAATATTTTTGCACGGAAGCTATAAACATAGCATGTTACATCCTAAACAGAGCCCTGATTAGACCTATCCTTAAGAAGACTCCCTATGAACTATGGCATAATAGGAAACCAAATTTAGGTTATTTTCATGCATTTGGTTGTAAATGTTTTATTCATAACAATGGTAAGAACAATCTTGGGAAGTTTGATGCAAAGTTTGATGAATGCATTTTTCTAGGATATTCTACATCTAGCAAGGCATATAGAGTATTTAATAAAAGAAGCTTAGTTGTAGAAGAATCCATTCATATAGTGTTTGATAAGTCTTTAGCATCAAGTTCGGGTAAAATTGATGATGAGGAAGATACATCTTTGCTTGAAAGAGGTATTGAAAAAGTAAATGTATCTTCAGATCAAGAACCTGAAGCTAAGGATGATGACTCACCTAAGGATGATGGTATTGATACTGCTCATAATGATAAAGATCTACCTAGAGATTGGAGATATGCTTATGGTCATCCTAAGGACCTAATCATAGGTGATCCATCTCAAGGTGTAAGGACTAGATCATAAATGAGAAATATCAATAATCATCTTGCATTTGTATCTCATATAGAACCCAAAACTATAGAGGAAGCTGAGAAAGATAGTTATTGGATGTTAGCAATGCAGAAAGAGTTAAACCAATTCACTAGGAACCAAGTTTGGACTCTAGTAGATAGACCTAGAGATCACCCAATAATAGGATCTAAATGGGTTTTTAGAAATAAATTGGATGAAAATGGCTTGGTGATTAGAAATAAGGTTAGATTAGTTGCAAAGGGATATAATCAGGAAGAAGGTATAGATTTTGATGAAACCTTTGCACATGTTGCTAGATTAGAAGCCATTAGACTACTGCTTGCATTTGCATGTCATATGAATTTCAACTTATTTCAAATGGATGTTAAAAGTGCATTTTTAAATGGTTTTATAAATGAGAAAGTTTATGTTGAACAACCTCCTGGTTTTGAAGATCATGAATTTCCAAACCACGTCTTCAAACTACACAAAGCACTTTATGGTTTAAAGCAAGCACCTAGAGCTTGGTATGATAGATTAAGTAAATTCTTAATTGAAAATAATTTTTCAAGAGGAAATATTGATAAAACTTTGTTTTTAAAAGAAAAAAAAGGATTTTTTAATTGTTCAAATTTATGTTGATGACATTGTATTTGGTGCTACTAACAATCTCCTTTGTCAAGAATTTGCTAAGTTAATGCAGGGAGAATTCGAGATGAGCATGATGGGAGAACTCAATTTTTTCCTTGGACTTCAAATCAAACAAGAGAAAGCGGGGATGTTCATCAACTAAACAAAGTACACAAAAGAAATACTCAAGAAGTTTGGTATGGAATATGCTAAACCCCTTGGTACGCCAATGAGTCCCTCATGCAAGCTGGACAAGGATGAAGAAGGTAAGAAAGTAGATCAGAAGCATTACCGAGGTATGATCGGATCACTTCTTTACTTAACTGCAAGTAGGTCAGATATTATGTTTTCTGTTTACCTATGTGCAAGATATCAATCTAATCATAAAGAATCACATTTATTTGTTGTTAAAAGAATCTTTAGATACTTAAATGGAACTAAAAATGTAGGATTATGGTATTCTAGAGACTCAACTTTGAAATTGATTGCTTATTCTGATTCTGATTATGCTGGTTGTAAATTAGATAGGAAAAGTACAAGTGGTGCATGCCAACTTTTAGGAAATAACTTAATCTTTTGGTTTAGCAAGAAGCAAAATTCGGTTGCATTATCCACTGCTGAGGCAGAGTATGTTGTAGCTGAAAGTTGCTGTGCTCAAATCCTTTGGATTAAGCGATAACTTGAAGATTATGGTATCACACTTGATAAAATTCCTATTAGATGTGATAATACTAGTGCCATCAATCTAACGAAAAATCCAATCCAACACTCTAGAACTAAACACATAGAAATTAGACATCACTTTATTAGAGAACATATTTTCAACAATGATGTTTGTCTTGAATATGTGAATACTAATGATCAATTAGCTGATATTTTTATCAAACCATTAAGTGAAGAAAGATTTTGTTATCTTAGAGGAGAATTAGGAGTTTGTGATCCTTTATAATGACTTTCTGAAACTCTTAAGGACAACAACTATCTAGACTTCATCAATTTCTTGAAAAACCTCTATGTTCAATAAGGAAATTTATCTAGAAATTTGATTCATTATTTCCCCAATTAATTAAGGAACAACTTATCTAGAGTTTGATGACTAAATTGATTAGTTTCAGATCCTTGAAATTCAAATTTTTACTGAAACTTTTGTGGAGTTGACACCTACAGTTTGTGGAGTCGACACCTTCCTATTTGGTGTTCTGTCTGGGCAATTAGAGCCGACACCTGCTTCTGCAGAGCCGACTCTAATTCGGGCGCTGACAGATTTTCTGGTTTGGAGCCGACACCTCGCTTTGCGGGAGTCGACTCTAAGTGAACCTAGGTCAAAAATATATAGGTGGGGTCGACACCTAATCGGATTCTATCATCTCCAATCCTCTCTAGAGCCGTTCCAAACCTATTCCAACCCCTCTAAACCCTTCAAATCCCTTGATTACTCATTCCAATCAAATCCTATGGCTCCTAAAAGGCATGCTATCATTGGAAGTTCGACCGTTCCCATGAGGCGTCGCACGATTCGGAGGGAAGCGCCATCTTCATCATCTTTTGCCACTCGTGAAGCTTCTCCACCATCTCCATCTTCTCCTCACATCGACCAATTAGCGGGTAAGGCTATCACAACCGGAAGGAAGGTTGATTTTAATTTCTTTGCTTCGGAGGGTTTCTCTATTGGGCGTCAATTGAAAGAAATGGGATGGGAGAAAGTTTGTTCTTTGGATGTTCCTACCTACCCAACACTCGTAAGAGAGTTCTACAATAATTTGAGTAGAGGAGTGGGAGGTTTAGTAAGTTATGTCAGAGGAAAAGAGTTGTGATCACTGTTGAGATACTTGGAAATTTGTTAGAGATGCCCACTATTGGAATAAATGAGTATTAGCATGATGATCGTGGTGGTGCCCTATCTAGGATGTTGGGGAGAGAAGTATCTGAGTTTGAGGAGATTTTGGCAAATCAACTGAATTTGGAACTTAGACTTCTTCATAACATCTGCGAGAGGATATTATTTCCAAAGATAGGTAGATTTGAGTATGTCTCAGAGCGAGACATCTTGCTAATGGATTGTATCATTACCGGGCAGCCAGTAAACTTAGCTGAGATGATGATAGGCTATATGGCAGAGGCAGCTACCAAGAAAAGATCTACATTGTCATATGGTATGATTCTGACTTTGGTATTCAGAAGCCAAGGTATGTTAATCATGGACAATGAGCCACTGAAGAAATTAAGGCATACAGACTACTACATGTCTCTATCATTCACCGTATGGGCTTCAGAAAGGTAAAGGGTAATTGGATAAAAGGGGGACGAGAGGCTAGAGCAGAGGAGGCCAGAGTTGAGGAAGCTAGAGTAGAGGACATCCCTGGACCATCAGTTGCGGGACCATCAGTCCCTGACCCATCTATTGTGGGACCATCTACTGCTGGACCTTCTGAGGCTGTACCGAGTACATATTCTTCACCTCCACCTTAGACAACATTTGTATCTGGGAGATTTTCTGATGAGCAGATTGGTCAGCTCAGAGCATTATTAGCTGAGTATGACAGTCAGAGGAGCAATGATATTTGTTAGTTGAGAGATGACATCAGACAATTTAAGGAGGAGATCAATTTCAGACTCGACTTGATTTCATTTTCCATTAGCCGCTCTGTAGAGTCTCTTGGCACTGAGCTTCAAAAGATTTTTGAAAGGCTGGAAGGGATTGCAGATGGATCTAGAGCTTATCTAGATGCTACTGGACAATTGAAGAAATATTTAGACCTTGCTGTTGCTCAAGTTGAGAGTTGTCTTGAAGGCTTTAAGAAATCACAAAAAGATGAGATTATGGAAATAATAGGCCATCTGAAGAAAATTGTATACAAGCATGTTTGATTGACCTTCCATTTCCTACAGTGATACCCTATCTAAGCCTATCCTACCTTAACCTTTTAGAAACCTAAGATTAGCTTTTCATATTTTGAATCTTAGGATTTCTAGATTACTATACTTTGTTATCTTGTATCTAGGATTTTCTGATTGATATAGTACATTACTGAGAATGTATTTTGATAGACACATGTAATGCATCATGAAATGAAATATAATTATCTTTTTATTGCAAATTTGTTTATGACGAGCAATTACCATGGATGAAGTTTACTATCTCTATGACTGAATGAACTAACAACCTCGCTCTGATAACCTACATTATTATTTTTAAACTCACCTTATTGCTGATAACAAAAAATGGGAGAGAAAATTGTATATGCATAAAGAAGAGAGCATGTAAGAATATAAGAGAGAATGAAAGAATATAAGATTTGTAAGATTTCAATATGTTTGAATCAATTGGCATATCTCAAAAAGGGGGAGAGAAATCTATAAATTCTAATCAATTGATCATATTTCAGTTTATTTACACATACCTTGCATAGGGGGAGTTATTTAATGCAGGGGGAGCTTAACAATTTTCTATGTTAAATGATTTTCTGTGTCAAATCATCTTGATTGCTATTTATAATAGAACTCAAGTATGTTTTTTAAAGTTCATTTTGAAACTTGACATCAAATTCTCTGTTAGGAAGTTTTAAAGCTTTAACAATGTCTATAAGTCTTAGTTCAAATAAATTTTTAATGCATATACTTAAAGTTTTTGTCATCATCAAAAAGGAGGAGATTGTTGACCCAATTATTGATTTTGATGATTAACAAAACTAATTGAGTATAACATTTGAAGTTACTAATGATTTTGATTAAGTTTTTCAGTTTATGATTTGATTTATTAATTAAAATCATAAGAAAATTCAAGTTCTAGTTCGAATCTAATGTCAAGGTAAGATTGCAGACATTAGAGTCGACAAATGGAATCGCAGAGTCGACTCCAGAAATTGGCACAGACTTAGAGCCGACACTTGGACTGTTAGAGCTGACTCCAACAGAAAAGATAGAACGATGGTTTTTCCGGTCACGACTTAGAGTCGACTCTTGGACTGTTAGAGTTGACTCCAGAAGATTTTCGTGTCGACCCCAGAAAAGTCAGAGACGACTCTAGATCGAGCGGATTGGGGATTTTCGATTTAGAGCCGACTCCAGAAAAGTTAGAGTCGACTCCAGTTTGTCAGAAATGACTCCAGAACTGTCAGAATGTCTCTAAACTTTATCTTTATCTTTTTAATCCCAACGGCTATTACCATTTTTGGTTCTAATCCTTCTTACACTTGTTTCTAACGGATAGTTTTTGGCTATTTATGGATTAAGAAGAATCTATAAGAAGAGGTTTCATTGTATCCGAAAAAGAAGAGGAAAAACAAGAAAACAAGAGAGAAAAATCAGAAAAACAAGAGTGAAATCCATCAGAAAATCAAAAGAGAAAAGAGGGAAGATTCGAAAGGAAAGATTATACTGATCTCCCAAAAGAAAAGAGAGAGATTTCTAGCATTTCTTGTTCTATTTTGAAGAAATCCCAAAAGAAGAAGCAAGCCCTAGCTTTCTAATCTTCGGAGCTTCAAGTGCATTCTAAAGGAAGATCTACTCAAGAGAAGAGAAGAAGTAAGCCACCAAGATCTGCAAATCAGGCTTTGATTCCTATCTCTTTATTGTTGTTCTATTATTGTATATTTGCTCATTGGAGGAGCTTTTAAATTTGTAAAAATCGTTATTGTTTGCTGGGTCAATCAGATGATTGATTCTGTTGAGGCTGTTAGCCTTGAGCAAGCAGTTTGCTTGTGTTGTAAGGTTGTGTGCTGGTGAGCCTTGAAAACCAGCTGGGTTCGTTGTGCATCTGGGAAAACAATAAGTTTGAGTTGTGAGCTTGCAAAACAACTCTGCTGTAATCAGATTGATTATAGTGTGGACCCAAGAGGTACTTGGGAGTGAATGTAGGTGTAGGTACACTGAACCACTATTAAACTTCTTGTGTTTGCAGTGATTGTTTCCTTATCTCTTACTCTCTATCTTTGCACACTCTGTTTTAATTCGTATACATCTAAGTTTTTACTTCCACTGGGGGATTGTTTTTTTAAAAGGAGTTTAATTTTTGAAAAACCCAATCACCCCCCCCCCCTCTTGAGTTGCTATCTGGACCAACAAGCAGTGAAAAGAATCCACTCTAATGTCAGCACTCCTTCATAAAGCCAAGATACCACCAGATAATCCAACATACTCTATAGCATAAGAGAACCAAGCTTTAGAAATCTGCCTCCTTAGACTAGACAAACTAGTCCCTGACAGGCGAGTTTCTAACAAGATACAGATATCAAAACTGTGGAGCTACATAAGCCTCCCAAAAGAGGAGCGAAACAACAATTTCTGGGCTCCTCTCACATTCTAAATTAGAATCTTCATTTAGGAGGGCCCCCCCGGTCCCCTGACATCACTAGATCAGCGGACCCCTAGTCAGAACTGTCCATAAGCTCACCCGTCAGCTCTGGCTGAATGGCCTTCTTGAGGAGAATGACGACAGAATCATGGTTAAGCCTATCCTCTGCAGCCACCTGAGCGACCTCGGAACAAACAGCAGGGACATGAGCTACCTTATCATAGGAAGTCTCAACCCCCTCTTTCGATAGAGAAGCATGTTCCATAGAGACATCCGTAGGTGTTGAGAACACAATCGTGGAATGCACTCCATCATAAGCCGAGGCGGTGTTTTTCCCCTTCCCTTTGGTAGACCTGGAGGCCACCCTCTGAACCGGAGTTTCAACAGGTCGAGCCCGCTTAAGTGGACCCGGGTAGGCATCCGACCGAACCTTCGGACGGCCAGCCCATTTGTCTGAACCCAATAGTACAAAGGGGTTAGGGGCAATGTTCAGGTTGAACTGAGGCAGAGTGGATACAGACATCCCAAGGCCTTCTGCATCCACTAGCACGCCAGCCTCAGATCGGCACGCACCCCTCCCCGACGCATGCACTAGAGCCTTGAAGGAGGCAGCAGGTGCTTGGCCCCCGCTCGAACTACCAACCTGGGGAGCCATCCTCTGCAACTCCGGCACAGCACCGGCACCCGGGCTCTCAGACCCCTTCGACATAGAGCTGAAGATGGCCGGCACAGGAGCAGCTGACACCCTCCCAAGCTTCATGCGAACAGTCTTCCTAGGAGTCTGCCACCCCTCAGATGAAGTAGGGAATAGCCCAGGACTCCCCTGCACCTCCTTGCTTGAAGCAACAGAAGGGGCTTGGGGGGCCCTCCGACGCCGGAGCGCCGCCATCCATGGGCCGAAGATAGGGGCAGTCGGAGGAGATTCAGCAGCCGCCGCAGAGACACAAGAAGCAGAGGGATGGAGCGACCCACAGGAACCATAAATTCCGTCGAGGTGCTTGTATACAAACTGCTGCCAGAACGGAGCTCCACAACCACGGATCCTCGCCCCCGGCCGTAGAGGTCTACTCAAATCGACCCTGACACAAGCCCGAGCAAACCCTCCACGCTGCCTCTCCTTCGTTGAGGAGTCCAGAAACAGGAAATCTCCTGCGACTGATACAATTGAACTCACAACTTCCTCTGCCCAGAACTCAATAGGGAGCAACGACAGCTTGATCCATAACAGGGCCGAGAGCAGCGAATGTTCCGAAGGCACAAACTCCGGGCGCTAGTCAATCACTGCAATAACCTAACCATTGGCCACCCATGGCTTTCCTAGATCCTGAGCCTTTGCTTGGAGATTGGCAAACCGGAAGAGATAGTGACGATGAGCCAAAGAAACAGCCTCTACCTCGCCGGATATGCCAGCCTGACGGAACTCCCTGATGATAGCCTCCGGGGGCACCCACCAGGAAAGGCTCCGAGCGATAACCGCCAGCTTTCCTCAGCCATCAGCTTCCTCCTCCAAAGCTCTGAGAGGAACCTGCACCACCTCCGGGAAGCGGCGCTCAAGCTCGAAAATTTTCGCTGAAGATGGAGACGACGCCACCCAAACAAAACGGTTGTCAACGGCACGACGCCATGACATCCCTTCCTTCTTCCCACCATCCGGGGCCACTGGAGAAGCAGACTGAGAGGACGCCATCGACTGGTGAAGCGAGATCAAGACCGATGGCCAAGCTCACCAGAGATCAGAGGAAGACGATCTGATGCACTAATCTTAAAGCAGACTCCAGAGAAAAAACCGGGTTCAGTGGATATCTTGCATTGATAATTCAAACAACGTGAGCTTAAGTACAGCTGATTCTTCATGGTTCATACAGTAGACCGTCTTCTAGCATAAATAATTTATGACCTAAAAAATACTAGCAAATAAGAGAAAATATTAAAATTAACTAATAATATCTTTTATATGGCATATTTGGAACGAGAAAATTTTAAGAATTTTTTATAATAAATTATTTTTACCAGCATCGATCTGTTTAAACGTTATCAATAGTTTTTATTTGTATCCTCTTGTCCTCTGGCTGGGGATCATAAAAACTTATATATATTTATATAAAGGCCCAGAAAAGGAGCTGTTCATTTAATAAATTGTAACGATCCTTCAAAACCTTTAGTTGCTTAGAGGAATAAACAAAAATGGTACTTCGAGCACAGCAAGGAAAAAGAAATTAGAACATAGTGGCAGATAGCGAGACTTTATCGTTCATTTCTTTGGATTAATTGGACGGTACTTCTGCATTGAAGAATCCTCTTGCAGACCTTTTATTAACTAACCACAGGACTTCAAAAGCTTCAGTTATTAAAGATGGGGTGAGGAACACCATTACTAGAAAAGTGTAGTTTATCAAAAAAATTTAGCAGGAAAAAAAAATTCCTCGTAATTTTAAGGAATTTTTTGATAAAAAATATAATTATAAAATTTTTCGATAAAAAATATTTTCTCACAAAATCCGTTGCAAAATAAATTTTTTGAGGGATTTTAAGAGTGATATTTCTAACATAAATTGGTTCTTTGTAAAAAATTTCCGACAAAACAATCCCTCGGAATATCCATCGCGAAATTTAATTTTAGAGGGATTTTACGAGGGATATTTCTATAATAAATGACTTATTTGTAAAAAAAATTGATAAAAAAATTTCTTGAAAAATCTCTCGTAAATTAATTTTGCGAGGGATTTTTCGAGGGATTTATTTTTTATTAATGAGTTATGAACAAAATTTTTGATAAAAACAAATTCCTTGGAGAATCCATCGCAAAATTAATTTCTAAGAGATTTTTCGAGGGATGTTTTTATCAATTTGCGAGGGATTTTTTGTGGGATATTTCTATGATTAATGGCTTATTTGTAAAAAAATTGATTTCCGAGGGATTTTTCAGGGATTTTTTTCAGCAAAAATTTTATTAATAACTCATTAAGGAAAAATAAATCCCTCGAAAAATCCCTTGCAAAATTAATTTCTGAGGGATTTTTTGAGGGATTTTTTTGATGATTTTGTGAGGGATGTTTCTATAATAAATATCTTATTTGTAAAAAAAATTGATAAAAAAATCCCTCGGTAAATCATTCGGAAATTAATTTTGCGAGGGATTTTTGAGGATTTATTTTCATTAATGAGTTATTAATAAAATTTTTGATGAAAAAAATCCCTCAAAAAATCCCTTGAAAATCAATTTTTTTTACAAATAAACCATTAATCATAGAAATATCTCTCAAAAAATCCCTTGCAAATTGATAAAAAAATTTCTCAGCAAATCTCTCAAAAATTATTTTTTTTATAAATAAATCATTAATCATAAAAAATTTTTTAATTTTTTTTTTAAAATAATAAATAAATTTCTTAAAAAATCTCTCGAAAAATCTGATGAGAGGCTATGCTTTTCTTCATAATTAAACTTGTCAAGAGATTTTCTTTTAAGAACGGACATGAACTTACCTAAATATTTAAACACTGTTCCTATGGCATCTTAACTACTAGCATGTTATCATTTCTTTTTCAGTAGAACGTGTCATCATCGTCCTCGGAACTGTGTGGGTGAGAGGCCTGAGAGGCAAAGCAAACCTTCTTCTGAATGGAAACGAGGGGATGGCCAGTGGAAACATCGAACAGTGTGCTCCTGTGCCTAAAAAAGCTGAGCCATGGGCTTTTGGTCTCGTATATAACGTTGCCGGTGGAGACATCGGTTGCGGTGAAGGACCTGCGCCTCACACCGCGGATCTTCTTCCTAAAAATAAGCTCAGCAGGACATAATCGTTGGGTCATTAAATAATGATACATTAATAATATAATAATTTAAAAAAATTAAAAAAATTTAATTTAACAACATAATTATTACATCATTATTTAACGTTGCATTAATGATACATATACCAATAAAAATTATAAATAATTAATTTTTAATTTAGCAACACTAATAATACGCCACTATTTAGCGATACAACTATTAAGTCGCTAAATAGCGACGCATTAACGATGCAATAATTTAAAAAATTTTAAAAAAAATCTTAATTTAGCAACGTAATTATTGCATCGCTATTTAGTAACATATATCAATAAAAATTATTAAAAATTAATTTTTAATTTAGCAATACAAATATTGTATCGCTAAATAGCGACGCAATAATTTAAAAAATTAAAAAAAACCTTAATTTAGCGATGCAATTATTGCATCACTAAATAGCGATGCATATACCAATAAAAATTATAAAAAATTAATTTTAAATTTAGCGATGCTAATAATGAGTCGCTATTTAGCGACGCAATAATTCAAAAAATTAAAAAAAAATGTTAATTTAGCGACGCAATTATTGAGTCGCTAAATAGCGACACATATATCAATAAAAATTATAAAAAATTAATTTTAAATTTAGCGACGCTAGTAATGCGTCGCTTTTTAGCAACGCAACTATTGAGTCGCTAAATAGCGATGCAATAATTTAAAAAATTAAAAAAAACGTTAATTTAGCAACGCAATTATTGCATCACTATTTAGCGACTCATTAGCGACGCATATACCAATAAAAATTATAAAAAATTAATTTTTAATTTAGCGACGCTAATAATGCGTCGCTATTTAGTGACACAATAATTCAGAAAATTAAAAAAAACTTAATTTAGCGGCACAATTATTGCGTCGCTATTTAACGATGGATATACTAATAAAAATTATAAAAAAATTAATTTTTAATTTAACAACGCTATAATGCATCGCTATTTACCGACGCAACTATTGAGTCGCTAAATAGCGACGTATTAGCGACGCAATAATTCAAAAAATTAAAAAAACCTTAATTTAGCGACGCATTAGCGATACATATACCAATAAAAATTATACAAAATTAATTTTTAATTTAGCGACGCTAATAATGCGTCGCTATTTAGCGACGCAACTATTGAGTCGCTAAATAACAACGTATTAGAGATGTAATAATTCAAAAAATAAAAAAAACATTAATTTAGCGATATAATTATTACATCGCTATTTAGCGACATATATATCAATAAAAATTATAAAAAATTAATTTTAATTTATAAAAAACATCTAACCATATAACTTTTGCTGCTTTCCATAAAAAAAATTTCTTTCTATTTTTTTAAAAAGAAAATCCTGGAATCTCTAGCGCCATCGTCCCCATTTCTCTGGCATTCAGATGCCATGTATTCCGTTTCGAATCCAAAGAAGCTTGCAGCCTGGTTCTTTAGCGTCCATGGGTGATCAATGGCCAGGTGGTTGGCATGGAGCCGTGGAGGCCGGAGTTTACTCCGTCCGAGGACTCCGTTTCGTCTGCTCTGGTATGGGTTCGACTGCCGCTGCTGCCTCTTGAGTTCTGGAAGGAGGAATTCCTCAAATCCATTCTTTCTTCCGCTGGTGAGTTCGTCTGTGCTGATGCGACAACTTTGGCGAAATCTCGGGGAGGATATGCGAGGGCCTGTCTCCGCGTCAACCTTCGCTGCCCTCTCCGGCCAGGCTCTCGGATTCAGGGGATCTTCCAACCGTTCTGGCAAAGCTTCGTGTATGAAAGTTTGGAGGGTGTCTGCTGGAGATGTGCTTCTCTGCATCTGGATGGCCCCTATTCCCAGCCGGATGGGGTTGGCTCTGTTTCCACTTCCATGTTTGGTCCGTGGATGGTTGCATTACGGAAGAGGGCGGTTCCTTCTATTCCCCAGGTGGAGGTGAAGGGAAAGACTTCGGTGCCGGCTTCGTCTTCATCACCAGGCTCTGGCTCATCGTCTCAGGCGGTGAAGAAGGGGCTTGCATCGATTGCAGGAGTATCAGCTGAAGGGTGGACTGCTCCGGCTAAGCTTGCTCGCCGGAGGTCCTCTTCGTCTTCGCGTTCAGCATCAAGGGCAGTGGCTGTGGTGTCGTGCCCTGGGAAGGAAGCGGATGGCTCGGTCAAAGGTATTGACCCCGTGCCGGTTAAACACCTGCGTGCCGTTTCAAAGGCTCCAGGTCTGAACTTCCAAGCAGCAGATAATTTGAGTTCTCTGAATCCTGAATTGAACTCAATTATCATCCATAACCCCTTCTCCTCTCTAGATTCAGTGGATCTTGATGATGGTCAATTGGGGTGTAGGGATGCATGCTCTGGTCCCCTCAAGCGAGCTAGACCGGAGGCTTTCCCGGCTCCTAGGACTTTATCCAAAATTGATAAGAGGAAGGGAAAAGGGAAAGTTCCTTCCTCCAAAAAGAACGAGCTGAGTTGCTTCTCTCCAAGCCAATTGGATCAGGTTCCGTGTGTTCAGGTTGGTGCCCAAGATGCGGTGAGGGCCCAAACTACTGGGGGGGCCGGTCTTCAACTGGCTGATACTATTGGTGAACCTATGGGAGTGTGCCCTGGTTCCTTTTCTCAGTCACAGTCTTCCTGCTTAGAAGTGTCTGATACAGGTTCGGATGGAATGCTGATCAACACTTCACAGAAGCCTGACGACGGCCCTCAGTTGAATAGGGGTCCTGTTGATAGTGATATGATAGAGGATCAAGGAGGGATCCCATCTTCCTCTATCCTATAAATGAAGATTTTACTATGGAATGTTAGAGGAGCTCGAAAGCCTTCTTTCCGAGCCTCCTTCAGTAGATTATTGCAATTACACCACTTTGATATATGTGTCCTCTTGGAGACCAGACTCTCGGGGGATAGTCTTCTTCGTTTTCGTAGACAGATTGCCCGCACTTGGTCATCTTATGCTGTGGAGGCTGATGGTCTGTCGGGGGGTATCTTGGCAATATGGCGCACCTCTGCTGTCAGGGTTGATACTTTTCATCAGTGCAATCAGCATATCGGTCTCATGATATCTGAGGGATCTTCTGCCCCTTGGTTACTTTCGGTTGTTTATGCTAGCACGGACTATCGGGAGAGAAGAATTCTTTGGTCTGAATTGCTTTCCCTCCTTGCTCAAGGTGTGCCGTCTATTGTTGCTGGGGATTTCAACTGTATCACTGAGGCTAATGAAAAACGTGGTGGCAGAAGGTTTTCAGGCTCAGCTGATATCAACGAATTCAGAACGTTCATCGGCTCGTCAGGTCTTATGGATATGGGGTATTCGGGATCCCAATTCACTTGGTGCAATAATCGGCAGGGGTCTGCTCGAGTATGGGAGAGACTTGATAGAGCCTTGGCTACTCCCCAATGGCTCCAAAGATACCCTATGGTTACTGTCTCCCATCTTCCCAGGATTGCTTCTGATCATTGCCCTATTTTGATTTCTACAGAGGCTGATCATATTATGCGGAAGCCGTTTAGATTTGAGCAGTTTTGGACTGGTCTTTCAGCTGCTCGTTCTATTATTTCTCAGATCTGGCATATTCCAGTTAGGGGTAATGCTGTCTATCGGTTATCTCGTCGGTTTAAGATAGCCAGACACAGACTATCCAGATGGAATAGGAATGAGGTGGGGGATCTGGTTAGACAAGTGGAGCAAGTTGAAACTGATATTAATATTCTTCAGACTAAGGAGGATCACAAAGGTTTTTTGGCGGACTCGGATCTCTCTTTCCTTAGGGATTTGCTGGCCCGGCACCACTCCCTTTTGCGGCAGCAGGAGATGTATTGGTGGCAGCGATCTAGGACTCAGTGGATTTGTGATGGGGATCGTAATACCAGATTCTTTCATCAGGCCACTCTCAAGCGAAGAGCTGCCAATCGGATTCGGAGGCTTGTTGATGAAGGGGGGCATACTCGGGAGGATTTCCACTCTATCAGTGACCTTCTTCTTCGTTTTTTTCGGGCTCGATGGGCTGACTCTTCTGGTGATGGGGACCCGGTTATGCAGGTTCCGGATTCTAGGAAGGTTTCCTCTCTGGACAATGATATGCTTGTCAGACCGATCTCTTCGGACGAGATTAGGGCGGCCCTGTGGGAGCTTGGTCCGAATAAGGCCCCTGGGCCTGACGGGTTTCCACCTTTTTTCTTTCGGCACTACTGGGATATTGTTGGACAGGAGGTGGTCCAAGCTATTCAGGATGTTTTCCGAGATTGACACATTCCTTCTGAATGGAATCGAACTTTCATTACCTTGGTGCCCAAGAAAGTGGATGCTTCTCTTCCGCAGCACTTTCGGCCCATTAGCCTCTGCACTACATTGTATAAAATCTGTGCTCGTCTCTTAGCTCGCCGCCTTTGTCTGGTGATTCCTCGTCTCATATCCGAGGAGCAGGGGGCTTTCATTAGAGGGAGGTCTATTTCGGACAATGTTCTTATTGCTCAGGAGTTCATGCATGCTCTTCATAGAGCTCCGGTCAGACGATGTCTTATGGCTGTTAAGCTCGATATGGAGCGTGCTTATGATAGAATGAGCTGGGTTTTTTGTACCGCTCTCTGCTGGAGTTCGGGTTTGATGAATTATTTATAGAATGGATTTTGGCATGCATTCACAAGCCCTCCTTTTCTCTAATCATAAATGGAAACCCGACTGATTTCTTCCAGTCTAGTGTTGGTCTCAGGCAGGGTTGCCCCTTATCTCCTTTGTTGTTCATCCTGGCTGCTGATGATCTTTCTCGTGCTTTACGTCAGGCTCAGCAGGACAGGCGGATTGCCCTAGTTATAGCTGGTTCTGAAGGGCCCTTTGTTTCCCACCTCCTGTTTGCTGATGACTGTATCCTCCTTGGCCCTGCTTCTATTGAGAATGCGGCTTCCCTTCATTCTATTATACAGAACTACTGCCAGGCTTCAGGTCAGAAGGTCAACTCGCTGAAGTCTTCTATTTGTTTTAGCTCGAAGACCTCTAGATCCACAAGAGAAGCCATCATCAGGCTGTCGGGTATCACCACTCAGACGGATAGATTTATGTATTTGGGGATCCCTATAACGGGGAGATGCCCTCGTTGCTCTGACTTCTCCGAGATTGAGAGACGGGTGCGTCAGCGCATTGAGGGATGGCAGGCGACTGGTCTTTCGATGATGGCTAGAGTTACCATTATTCGATCAGTTCTTTCCTCTCTTCCCCTGCATATCCTGTCGAATACTGCCATTCCAATTACTTGTCTGAAAAGGATCGAGAGATGCTTCCGTGATTTCCTATGGGCGTCTGGTCAGGATGGTCATGGGATTCACCTCTTATCCTGGGATTTGGTCTGCATGCCTATCGGTGAGGGTGGTCTCGGTATCCCATCTTTGATTGTTAGAAGGAAAGCCCTTATTGCCAGACATGCTTCGAGATTTCTTCTTGAACCTAATTGTCTATGGAGCTCTCTGATGCGTAGTAGATATGGAGAATGGTCGGCTGCTATGCAGATATCTGCTCCCCGGGATTGTTCCTCTTTTTGGAAGGAGGTTTGTTGCTACGGTCAGGCTATCTTGGACAATATCTCTTGGATGATCGGAGATGGTTCTTTGATTAATGTTATTCAGGATACCTGGATTTCGAAGCTTCCTCTCTCTCGGTGGCCCTCCTTTATCAGTGTTGAGACCCCTCCCAGTTTAAGGGTTAAGGACTTGATCTCCTCTGACCCTCCTTCTTGGCATATCCCCTCGGTGACCAGATTATTTGGTGCTGAGCTTGCCCAGCGAATTTTATCGATGCCGCTTCTTCCGAGTCGATCTTCTGATGCTAGACTCTGGCAGAGATCCTGTCTCTCTAAGGCTCCGACCAGGGATCTGATGATGATGTTTAGACCCCAGCCTCAGCGCCTAGAGGATGCAGCGTGGATTTGGAAGCTTCCTACTATTCCTAGAGTTCAGTTATTTATATGGAAGCTTCTGTGGGGCTCTCTTCCTACCTGTGCTCTCCTATCTCGGAGAGGTCTTCCTATTCAGTCGACTTGCCCGCTATGCAGCTTAGAGGAGGAATCTATTGAACATGCTTTCTTCATCTGCCCCACTGCTAGAAGGATCTGGCTTATGATGGGATATCCGGTCAGACATAATGGCTCGAGCTCCCTGCTTTCTTCTTTCCTTCTGGACCTTCGGAGGTGCCCCCAGTATAAGAAATGTCTCTGGGCTGTCACAGCTTATCAGATTTGGCTAGCAAGAAATCAGCTTATTTTCTCTGAGGACACTATCTCTCTTTATAAAACTGCTAGGAAGATCAGATTATTGGCGGCGGACTGTACTCGTATTGGTTTTGATATCTCTGGCCACTGGGGATCCCCTGCTGCTTCGGCAGCGAACCGGCATACGGTTTTTATCTCTTGGGAACCCCCCCTCCAGGGTTTATCAAAGTCAATTTTGACGGGAGTGTCCGTGGTAGAAGTGCAGGTTCCGCGTTTATTATCAGAAGTCCTCAAGGTGACCTTCTGACGGCGGGAGGCTTTGGTACTCTTGACTCCTCTGTCCCCATGACTGAGCTTCAAGCGGCTTGGGCGGGTATTTCTTATGCTGCCCGGGTTCTTCATGCTCAGAGGCTTTACATTGAGGGCGACTCCATGTCGGTTATTTCTTGGATCCAGATGCAGAATTGCCCTCCTGCTCTTTCTAATCCTATTTTATTGGATATTTGGGCAATTCTGTGGCAGATTGAATGCGTCCAGACCAGGCACATATTTCGCGAAGCCAACTCGGCAGCAGATTGGGTTGCTGCTTCTGTGGCTCGGCTTTCTGGCCCTTGGATCTTGTCTCCGGGTGACCCCTGCCCTGCTCCTTTGCAGCAAATTTTGTATTCTGATCTAACTGGGCTGACTCACGCTCGACTTGTGTGATCGCCCGTTTGTTTCCAAAAAAAAAAAAAAAAAAAAGAAAATCTGATGATAGGCTATGCTTTTCTTCTTAATTAAACTTGCCAAGAGATTTTCTTTTGAGAACACGGACATGAACTTGTCTAAATATTTAAACACTGTTCCCATGGCATCTTAACTGCTAGCATGTTATCATTTCTTTTTCAGTAGAACGTGTCATCATCGTACTTGGAATTGTGTGTGAGTGAGAGAGGCCTGAGAGGCAAAGCAAACCTTCTGAATGGAAACGAGGGGATGGCCGGTGGCAACATCGAACAGTGTGCTCCTGTGCCTTAAAAAAGCTGAGCCATGGGCTTTTGGTCTCGTAGATAACGTTGCCGGTGGAGACATCGGTTGCGGTGAAGGACATGCGCCTATCTTCTTTCAATCTTTAGTTTAAATTTAATTTTATAAAAAAAATTTAGTAATATATAATTTTATTTTAATTACATTACTAAGAGATTAGCAATGATTAAGTTGAAGATATGATAAGTCTATTTATTATCTTAATTTAACTATTAAAATAAATATTAATTACTTTGAATTTAATAAGAATTAATACTTTTAATGGATATTTATAGAAAAGGAGCCTAGAGATGAAAAGAGCTTGATTTTTGGAGTCCAATGATGCAAACGACGCTCAAATCAAGATTTGATTTGCCCAAAAAGAAAGAAAGAGATAATTTTGCATGATTTTCGATACAAACTAAGGTAGGTGATGTTTAACGGATGGCTGAGAAATTTTCTCACAATATCTGAACGATCTTGAGCGTCCTATTGACTTCAACTTTGATTAGGAGGAAACCCTAGATGAGCTCTATAAAAGGAGGACCTCATGCAGTAGTTGGGGGAAGGAGTTTCTACAAAGCTCTTTTTATTCTTCTTTTATTTAGATTATTGTATTTAGGCCTGAAAGAGAAAAATTATGGATAGGATGCTGGTAGCAGCAATGCGTGGCTAGATTCCTTCAAATTGGGATGATGATGAAGCCTATAATCAGGTTTTATCTTTCTTTTTATTCTTAATTTTTATGCAATAAAAATTATGCTCTTCTTTATTATATCTTTTGAGTTATTTTTCTGATTGATGTTTTGATCTAGTATACACTGCCAGTACCCTTTATAGATGTACCATGATCTTAGGATACGGTACGTGCCTAAGAGAGACAAATCGTAATATAATAGATTAGACCCTTAACCTTGCAATTATTAGATAGTTTATACTCTAAGCGGACGTGCTGTAATCTCCTGATACGATCCGTGCCTGACAAGAGATAAATTATTCTAATTTTAAATTTATAAAAATTATTACTATTGAAACATTAAAAAAAAAGATAAAACATGTTTGCATTGTGGATTCGGATTCCTGGGTTGCTTTTCCTGCTATTTGAATTTCGTTAATTAATTAGTTATTAATTTTTAATAACTGCTATTCTTAATATAATTCTTTATAAATAAATTTTCTTTTTCTTCTTCATGAAATAATTGCCCTTGATTCCCGAGGATACGATCCCGATTCACCACTAGCTATAGTAGGCAGGAGGTTTTATTTTTTACGCGATCAGTTACCATGTAAGACTTGATCATATATAGTATATTAGCGGTATGTAGCATATAAGACTCGGTCATATATAGCTACTTAGTATTAGCGGTATGTATCGGTATATACCATATAAGACTTGGTCATATATAGCTGCAACTTATCAGGTAACTATCTCCTCTGATTTCTCCTTCTATTACGGAGTAATCGATGGGGACGAACTGTCATCTCATGGGCACCAGATGTGCTCTGTTTTGTAATCTATAAATATACAAGCAGCAACCTAAAACTAGATGCGTTGGGTATTCCTTTCATTTGAGTTCTTTCACTATCTCATACAATTTTTGTCTTCATGATTTTATAGATAGCTTACAAACTTATCTTTAATGTTGTCATCTTATCTATTACAATTATACATGGTATTTATGTCAGTTGTATAATACCTTTTATTTGCATCATTTTTTGATGATTTATAATTAATCTAAACTTGAAATGGAGACTCAAATTCTCCATCCTCTAGTTTTGGGTCAAAGAAACAACTACTTAGCCCACCTTGGTGGAATAAGTAGATCGTGTGCACATGGTGGGAAATTAGTAGTGAACTTGGTTATATTTCTTTGTTGGACTATAATTTCATGATCACTCCTCGCATGGTTAGTACTTCATAGCTAGTCCCTAACAATGTTGTCTCTGTTTACATGGTTGTGCCTGTTTTATGGAACTTGTTAAGAGGTCAAGCTATTAAAAAAATAACAAACTTGGAGACTAAAGAGGAAAAAACCAAAAAAAAAAACCAGCCATTAAGACGTAAATATTAGTGAGTCATTCCTAGAGCAAGGCATCAATTTGCAACAATGGCTCCTATGTTCCAAAGGTACTCAGTTAAACACAGAATGATCAAAGAACATCCACGACATTCATACTGTTGGAAAATATTTTTGACCTTGCAAAAAATCCTTCCTAAAATTGCTAGAAATATATTATAAAAATTTAAATACATAAATAAAGTAAAAAATAAAAGATCAAACTAGGATTAAAGCGTGTTAGACCCCTAAGGATCAGATTTTTACCCTTTCGTGCAGGTTGTTGGCGATCTGTCCATAAGGTACAATGATCCGGCTCGACCCGATCCTTCTACTACGTCAACGATCATATGAAGGTGTAAACCCAATGATTACCTAGCTTCAGATGCCCAACAAATAACAACAAAATATATAAAAAAAATTAAAACTCAAATTCAAAATTGAATTATTTGAGTTAATTTCTGCTTAGTGGTTTTATTATTACTGCAAGTAGTTTCTAAATTTAATTCTTTTGAATTTAAATTTAAAATCTAAAAATATCTAATAAATTACTAATTTAAAAAATTCAAAAAAAAGCATTACTCCCGCAACCCGCCGATCTACTGTAACTATAACTTGGTGGCGTACAATTAAGTGATCGCAAGAATAAAACAAAACAAAACAAGAAAAGAAATAATCTTTTATAAAGATATAAACGGTGGAAGCATTGATTAAAATCAACTCATTCACACTAAATCCAATATCGAGTATGAAATAGGCCAAAGAATAAATCAAACCATCAAAGCAACAACCAATATATATATATATATATATATATATATATATATATATATATATATATATATGTGTGTGTGTGTGTGTGTGTGTGTGTGTGTGTCATCAAGATATGATCTTTCCATGCGGCAATGGAAGGGAGAAAACCGCATCCTACGGAAGAGAGGAGGGACCTGGGAGCTCCGGCTGGAAGAGAGTCCTTTGCTTCTGGAGATTAGAGAGCTCTCGGGGAACGCCGTAATCCGAATCCATCGTCTTCTTTGTTGCGTACTCTCCACTGGTCTTCTTCGCTTCCGACTCCCTTCGCACATAAAACAGAATGTGCCTTTATAATTTTTTTTAATTTCAAAATTTAAATTTCAAATTTGAAATTTGAAATTTGAAATTTAAATTTAAAACACTTTTTTAAAAAAATTACTTATAATAAAATCAAAAATAATTTTTTAACAACTAAGGACAAGTTTTCCTATCATTAGAAATTGCTAGATTTTATTATAAGTAATTTTTTTAAAAAATATTTTGAATTTAAAATTTAAAATTTAAATTTAAAATTTAAATTTTGAAATAAAAAAAATTATAAAGGCACATTATGTTTTATGTGAGGAGGGAGTCAGAAGCGAAGGAGACCAGCGGAGAGTACGTGGCAGAGAAGGCGATGGATTCAGATTATGGCATTCCCCGAGAGCTCTCTGATCTTCAGAAGAAAAGGACTCTCTACCAGCCGGAGCTCCCTCCTTGCCTTCAGGTCCCTCCTCTCTTTCGTAGGATGCAATTTTTGTTAGTGTATGCCCTAGATCTAATCGAATTGGATGCTATATACATTCTATGAATACAAATCAAATAAAATAGTTTCTTTATCTATCCAGATATCTTTTATAATATATTTGATATATATGTCTGTGAGATAAAGTCCAAAAGAATGTGAACCGTGCATATGAAATTTGTAATAGAGATTACAAATTGTGAGATCCAAATTGCACGTTATGGTTCAATTCTTTAAACTTCCCTAGTCGATGTGTAGATGGGACAGAACACCATCGAACATTGTGAGACTAGCACACATTGCATATCCTCACCCTTGGGGTGAGCAGCTGATTTCACAAGCTGAAGTATGAAGATACTTGGATAGGTATGTGGATGCTCGTTATTGTAACGATGTATTGGATGACCCATACAGAGATCCCATATGGATATTCTATATAGTGTCGATGGTTGATCTCTAATGACAGTGGTGTGAGTGATCCTTTTACTTGAGATCTTCATTGCATCTCATGTGTTGAATGTTATGCTTTGACGGCATCCAAACGTCACTCTAGCCATGGATGGCAAATATGGTGTCGATTGGGTAGGACATGAAGCACATGAAGATGGTGTTTGATCAAGACAGGATTCATCTCCCTTGATAGAAAGGGTTATATTCCACGACCACTTGATGGATTAAATTGATTATTAAATCCTTGCAAGGTTGAGATGGAATTCGAAATGGTTTTGAAGTTCTAATTCATATGAGTCAATTTTTCCTGAGATCAAGTAAACAAAGATCAATTACAGAGTTGACACATTCCATATCACTGATTGATCTGGGATATGTGATGAAAGGATTTGATCATACGGTAACCATTCATGGACAAGTGTTGATGGTCACGTCAACAAAACCTTTGGCAGTTGGGTGGTCATGATGCTTTGCTAGAGGCCTCTCATGATCTATAATCATATTGTTGATTTAGATAAAGAGTTGTCCAATCATTCCTAGGGTCTATGATTAGGACATGATTATTGCCAACATTTAAAGGGCATGATGGGTCACACGCATTAAGGAGAATTTTGGATGAATTAAAATGAGAATTAAATTAGATTTAATTCAGATAAGATGATCAATTAAATAATTGGGTGAGACCCAATTTAAAGAAGATATAATAATAATGGATATGATCCATTATAGTAGAAGGAATGTTAAGGAGAAATTATTTATGCATATGATGAACAAATAATTGGATACCCAAATATGACTTGATCCATGTAATGGATGGTTCTGATTATTCGGTATGGATAGCCAATCTCAGCCATGTGAAGATGGAATCATGCCGATGAATCTCTACGGTTCGATGATGAACACGTACAAATTGGGGCATGTAGTTATGAGATAACCAATTCTTAATTTCAAAGGCTGAGATTGTGACACTTGGATTAACGTTACCATGAGAATGAGAGTTTCTTTTGTTTTATTGGATTAATGTTACTATGATATTACCATGAAAATGGGAGTTTCTTCTGTTTCTTTGGATTAATATTACCATGACGTTACCATGAAAAGAGGTCCCTTTTTCTCCCTTGGAATGTTTCCTTTTCACCCTATGGTTCCTTCCTACTCGGAAGGCTGAGAAGAAAAGATTAGACTTTTCTTCAAAGATATCTTCTGTAAGGGGATTCAACATACGCTAGCACCCCTCTCTCTCTCTCCCGTGGTGTCATCTTCATACCTTGGAAGTCTTCATCTCTTCTTCTCTGCGTGGATCACCATTAGAGGCCGGACACATGGATGGCTAGTGGCAGGGATTAACTGGCTTCATCCTCATCTACATCGATAAAGGACTCGGGTATGAATAAAATTAGATTTTATTTGAGATATAATGAATTTATTCCTAAGGATCCTGGGCATCTGAAAATTTTATATTATATCTTCCGCAATGTTTATATGAATTTGATTCATATCTTGTATACATAATTCCCATCAGTGGTATCAGAGCCCCCTTAGGCTACAGATTCATTAATCTGATAGGATACTTGAGTCAATATGATTGATAATATAATTATTTATGCATATTATTATCATGTTCAAATAGAGTACTTTGATATATAGAGGAAAAGGTTTATTATATGATAATAAACAATAATTAATCATATATGTGTCATGTTAAAATAGTAATTATTATTTATGCATGATAGATACTATATGCTGAAATCCTAGAAATCATGTTTAGGATTTAATTTTAACATGATGATTGATATGATTAAGATATGATATTCTTATGATAATGAACATTGAAAACTTTAGGGTTTGTTAGAGACATTAGGATTTACATGGGATGTGAAACCGACATGTCATAACATGTAATTAAATGATAAGAAAATTTAAAATTTGAATTAAGAACTCTTATCATAACACCATAGCTAGATCACTATATATAGTTATCATAAAATTTAATAGATGATAAAGATTTAGGAAACTTAGACTTAACCATGTCATTGTTTGATCCTATGATCCCATAATTGATCTAATCAATTGGGCTTAACTACATTGGTGTTTAGAAAGGTTTGATCATGGTTTTTAATTGCTCCATTTGCTGCCTGGGAAAACCCATTCAATGGGATCGAAGGGTATGCTAAATAGGACCCATTGATCAGCTGATCTGGCCATTATTAGGGAAAGCTCTTAATTAATTAAATCAATTAAGATTGATCAGGATGGTAGCAATTGATTTGGTCATATGATTAGGGTTCCTAAATTAGATAGTGATCAAGATCCTAATTTGATTAGGAGTCCCAATCATAGATTGGATCTTATGAAATTAAGGTTAATTGAGATTAATCTAAAATCTACATATAGGATATGTAACCTAGCATAGTACAAATGTTGTAGATATAGATGGGACTAATATGCGCTAAATCCCTCCATGAATATTAAGTCATAAGCCTTCCATTATTCACATGATACAAAATCATTAGGTCATGAGATTTATCGTGCCAAAGCCGAGGTCGAGTGTACCTATGAGGAGTTAATTGTGGAACAATGGGTTGACTTAACTAGATTAGCTGGCATAATTGGCCAAAGTCAGGGTCAGTCTAATCTAGAGGCAAACTTTAGGGTGATCACATATGAATGTGATTGACAAGGCAATGCCCCCTAAATGATCTAGGAGTCACATTAGATGTGATTGATGATAATCTATCAAATTTGGCTTACCGAGATTTGTTGTGCCAAAGCCAAGGTCAAGGTAATTCAAATGAGGATCCTAGCCCACTAAGGAAATTGAATGCCAATTTCTCAAGATTAATAGAGAGGGCTATTAACCTTGATAAAATAGTGGGAGAAACCAACTTAATTAAAAATCTAGAATTACCATATTAAGTTGGTGATTAGTATTCATAGTAATTGACTCGTTCTAATTTTATGTAGGTTATCAGAGAAACCATGAGTGTAAACATCAACCTAAGGAATATTTTAGAATCCAACAAATTGACTGGACTCAACTTATCTGATTGGCTAAGGAATGTAAGGATCGTTCTTCGATCTAAGAAAATTCTTTTTGTCCTAGATGAGGTTGCACTGGAGGTCCCACCAGCAGATGCTCCGACTGAGATTCATGTGGCATACAACTGGTATAAAGATGCTGAAGACATGGCCACATGTTTGATGTTGGCCTCGATGTTACCTGATCTTCAGAAACAGCATGAACATATGAATGCTCAGGAGATTTTGATGCACTTGCAAGAGTTATTTGGTGCACCATCTCGATATGAGAGGTTTCAAACTTCTAAAGAGCTGTTTTAGTGCAAAATGACTGAGGATTCATCAGTGGGTGCCCACGTACTAAAAATGATTAATCTGATTGAGAAGTTGGCACGATTGAGTTTTGTGATGAATCATGAACTAAGTATTGACTTGGTTCTACAGTCATTACCTCCCAGCTATTCGTAGTTTGTTCTTAATTTCAACATGAACAAGCTAGAGACATCTCTACCTGAGCTCGCGAATATGCTGACAAATACCGAGCCCAACATTAAGAAAGAAAAGGGGCAGGTTATGGTCGTGGAGTCTTCTGGCGCTCGTAAGAAGCGGCCAAAGAAGAATAAGGTCCAAAAGGCCAAGGCGACTAAATCAAATAAGGGCATTAAAAAACAAAGTAGCCAAGGAGAAGTGTCACTTCTATGGCAAAGAAGGGCACTGGAAGCGAAATTGCAAGGCTTATCTGGCTAGCCTTAAAAAAAAGAAACGTACAGATGCTTTTACATCAGGTATATTTATAATTGAGATGTTTTCTTCTGTTACTTCTTATTCACTTGGGTATTGGATACCGGTTGTGGATCTCATATTTGTATTAATATGCGGATGATAAGAAGCAGTAGAAAGCTAAAAAAAGATGAAGTGATCCTGCGCATGGGAAATGGAGCAAAGGTTGCTGCTTTAGCTATAGGATCTTGTTTTTTGTCTTTGCCCACTGGGCTTGAAATGGAGCTTAATAATTGTTACTATGTTCCATACATAACCAAGAATATTATTTCTGTTTCATGTCTTGTAAATGATGGATATACATTTGAAATTGGAAATAAAGGAATTTTAATTTTTAAAAATGAAATGTTCTTTGGTTCTGCTGAAATGTTCAATAGGATTTATGTTTTGAATTTATAATGCCCTATTCTCAATGTAGAAACTAAGAAATTAAAATCGAATAATTCTGAGAACTCATTCCTATGGCACTGTCATTTAGGCCATGTAAATGAAACACGTTTAACCAAGTTACATAAGGATGGCTACTTAGGCTCATTCGATTGGGAATCGTTTAAGGAATGTGAGTCATGCTTATATAGCAAAATTACTAAGTCATCCTTTACTAAAAGGGGTGAGCGAGCAACTGAATGTTTAGGACTAGTACATTCGGATGTATGTGGTCCTAATTAATATTTAGGCAATAGGAGGTTTTTCTTACTTCATCACATTTATAGATGACCATAGCATGTATGGTTATGTATATCTGATGAAGCATAAATCTTAAGCCTTTGAAAAGTTCAAAGAATTCAGATCCGAGGTAGAAAAACAAAGTGGCAAAAGTATTAAGATACTTCGATCAGATCGAGGTGGGGAATACTTAAGCCATGAGTTCTTAGAATATTTGAAGGAGAATGGGATTCTCTCTCAGTGGACTCCTCCTGGTACACCATAGCATAATGGTGTATCATAAAGGAGAAATCACACATGGTGCGATCAATGATAAGCCTTGCAAATCTTCAAAAAATGTTTTGGGGTTATGCCCTACACACAGCCGAATACACTCTAAACCGAGTTCCATATAAGTCGGTCAGTTCCACTCCCTATGAGATATGGTGTGAAAAGAAACCAACCCTTAGTCATCTAAGGATTTGGGGTTGCTACGCTTATATAAAGCGTAATGAGTCAGACAAGCTGGGAGCTAGATCTTACAAGTGTAATGTTGTGGGGTATCCTAAAGAAATAAAAGGTTACTACTTCTACCACCCACTAGAGCAAAAGGTGTTTGTCTCAAGGCATGCCATATTTCTAGAGAATGAGATTTTTCTAAGAAATGGTAGTGGCAGAAATATTGAGATTATGAAACTCAAGAACCACAAATTGACACAGACCGATTAGATGACATGGAGCAAATATCAAATGTAGTGGAAGTTGAGTAGGAGACTCAACTCACATTTAGGCAACATTTACATGAACTTTTATAAGAAATGATGGAGCCACAAGAAGCTCCAAGTACACATCAGCTACATAGGTCTAGTAGAACACATCATATTCCTGAGAGATACGGATTTCTTATAGAAGATGATGAGCCTACTAACTACGATGGAGCAATTTGTGACATTGACTCCAAGAGATGGCTTGAAGCCATGAAGTCTGAAATGGACTCCATGTACGATAACCAAGTATGGACTTTGGTTGATCCACCTAAAGGGATAAAACCCATAGGGTGTAAATGGGTCTTCAAGAAGAAGACAGACATAGATGGTAATGTGATTACCTATAAGGCGAGGCTAGTTGCAAAAGGTTACAAGTAAAAGTAAGGTGTTCACTTTGATGAAACCTTTTCGTTTGTAGCCATTCTTAAGTCCATAAGGATTTTGCTTGCGATTGCAGCCTATTACGATTATGAGATATGGCAAATGGATGTCAAGACCGCCTTCCTAAATGGTGATTTAGTGGAGGATGTGTATATGACACAACCTGAGGGTTTTGAGTCCATTGATTCTCAAAAGGTATGCAAGCTGCAAAGGTCCATTTATGGACTTAAGCAAGCCTCTAGAAGTTGGAACATCCGTTTTGATGAAATAATCAAAAAGTTTGATTTTATTAAAAATGAGGATGATCCATGTGTGTACAAGAAGGTTAGTGGGAGTGTTATTGTTTTCCTGATATTATATGTAGATGACATATTATTGATAGGAAACAATGTATCCTTGCTGCAAGAAGTAAAGGAATGGTTGTCCAGCAAGTTCTCCATGAAAGATTTGGGAGAAGCAGCCTACATACTGGGCATTAAGATCTATAAAGATAGATTTAGGAGGTTGCTTGGATTGTCCCAATCAACGTACATAGATAAAGTGCTAAAATGGTTTAGCATGGAGGAATCCAAGAAGGGATTCTTGCCGGTATCGCATGGGATACATCTCTCCAAGGACATGAGTCCTAAGACCCAAATGGAGAGAGAGCACATGAATAGGATTCCATATGCCTCAATAATCGGATCGATCATGTATGCGATGCTATGTACGAGACCTAATGTTTCTTATGCATTGAGTATCACTAGTAGATACTAGGCAAATCCTGATGAGAAACATTGGATGGCCGTCAAGAATATCCTTAAGTACTTATGAAGGACTAAGGATATGTTCTTGGTTTATGGAGGACCCAAACTCATAGTTCAGGATAATACAGATTCTAGTTTCCAGACTGATAAACATGATTATAAATCTCAATCAGGCTATGTCTTTACACTCAATAGTGGTGCAGTCAGCTGGAAGAGTTCCAGGCAGGAAACGACTGTCGACTCTACAATCGAGTCCGAGTACATTGCAGCATTAGATGCAGCCAATGAAGTAGTTTGGATCAAAAAGTTCATCACTAAACTTGGTGTGGTTCCAAGCATTGCTGATCCAGTACACTTGTATTGAGACAACAATGGAGCTATCGCGCAAGTTAAGGAGCCAAGGTCTCATCAGAGGTCCAAACATGTACTCAGGAGATACCATATAATTAGAGAGATTATTGGTAGAAATGATATAAAAATAGAACGAGTCCCCACAGAAGATAATATTATCGATCCGTTCACTAAAGTCCTACCGCAGCAGAAGCATGATGGTCATGCTGAGTCACTTGGTATTGGATACATGGGTGATTGGCTCTAGTGTAAGTAGGAGATTGTTAGTGTATGCCTTAGATCCAATCGGATTGGATGCTATATACATTCTATGAATACAAATCAAATAAAATGATTTCTTTATCTATCCAGATATCTTTTATAATATATTTGATATATATGTCTGTGAGATAAAGTTCAAAAGAATGTGAACCATGCATATGGAATTTGTAAGAGAGATTACAAATTGTGAGATCCAAATTGCACGTTATGGTTCGATTCTTTAAACTTCCCTAGTCGATGTGTAGATGGGACTGGACACCATCGAATACCGTGAGATTAGCACACATTGCATATCCTCACCCTTGGGATGAGAAGCTGATTTCACAAGCTGAAGTATGAAGATACTTGGATAGGTGTGTGGATGCTCGTTATTGTAACGATGCATTGGATGACCCGTACATAGATCCCATATGGATATTCTATATAGTGTCGATGGTTGATCTCTAATGACGGTGGTGTGAGTGATCCTTTGACTGGAGATCTTCATTGCATCTCATGTGTTGAATGTCATGCTTTGACAGCATCCAAACGTCGCTCTAGCCACGGATGGCAAATATGGTGTCGATTGGGTAGGACATGAAGCACATAAAGATGGTGTTTGATCAAGACAGGATTCATCTCCCTTGATAGAAAGGGTTATATCCCACGGCCACTTGATGGATTAAATTGATTATTAAATCCTTGCAAGGTTGAGTTGGAATTCAAAATGGTTTCGAAGTTCTAATTCATATGAGTCAATTTTTCTGAGATCAAGTAAACAAAGTTGACTCATTCCATACCACTGATTGATCTGAGATATGTGACGAAAGGATTTGATCATACGGTAACCATTTATGGACAGGTGTTGATGGTCACGTCAACAAAACCTTTGACAGTTAGGTGGTCATGATGCTTTGCTAGAGGCCTCTCATAATCTATAATCATGTTGTTGACTTGGACAAAGAGTTGTCCAATCATTCCTAGGGTCTATGATTAGGACATGATTATTGCCAACATATTAAAGGGCCTAATGGGTCACATGTATTAAGAAGAATTTTGGATGAATTAAAATAAGAATTAAATTAGATTTAATTCAGATAAGATGATCAATTAAATAATTCGATGAGACCCAATTTAAAGAAGATATAATAATAATGGATATGATCCATTATAGTAGAAGGAATGTTAAGGAGAAATTATTTGTGCATATGATGAACAAATAATTGGATACCCAAATATGACTTGATCCATGTAATGGATGGCTCCGATTATTCGGATATGGATGGTCAATCTCAGCCATGTGAAGATGGAATCATGCCCATGGGATGAGGCATGATGAATCTCTACTGTTCGATGTTGAACACGTACAAATTGGGGCATGTAGTTATGAGATAACCAATTCCTAATTTCAAAGGCTAAGATTGTGACACTTGGATTTCTTCCGTTTCCTTGGATTAATGTTACCATGATGTTACCATGAAAATGAGAGTTTCTTCTGTTTCTTTGGATTAATGTTACCATGACGTTACTATGAAAAGAGGTCCCTTCTTCTCCCTTGGAACGTTTCCTTTTCACCTTATGGTTCCTTCCTACTAGGAAGGCAGAGCATGAGAAGAAAAGATTAGACTTTTCTTCAAAGATATTTTCTGTAAAGGGATTCAAGAGGCGCTAGCACCCCTCTCTCTCTCCCGTGGTGTCATCTTTATATCTTGGAGGTCTTCATCCCTTCTTCTCTGCGTGGATCACTATTAGAGGTCGGACACGTGGACGGCTAGTGGCAGGGATTAACCGGCTTCATCCTTATCTACATCGATAAAGGACTCAGGTATGAATAAAATTAGATTTTATTTGAGATATAATGAATTTGTTCCTAAGGATCCTGGGCATTTAGAAATTTTATATTATATCTTCCGCAATGTTTATATAAATTTGATTTATATTTTGTATACATAATTCCCATCAGTTTTTTCCTTTCCATTGCCGCATGGAAAGATAGGATCTTGATGATATATATATATATATATATATATAGGTTGTTGCTTTGATGGTTTGATTTATTGTTTGGCCTATTTCATGCTTGATATTGGATTTAGCGTGAATGAGTTTATTTTAATCAGTGCTTCCACCATTTATATCTTTATAAAAGATTATTTCTTTTCTTGTTTTGTTTTGTTTTATTCTTGCGGTACGCTACCAAGTTATAGTTACAGTAGATAGGCGGGTTGTGGGGAGTAATGCTTCTATTTGAGCACTGCTGTTCGGGATAACATGAAGCTTTGACTTTTTTGCTGTGTGTTTATGCGTTTGGTATTGGTGCTTTTTTTTTTTCCTCTTCTTTCCATGACTTTGATGTGGTTTCTGTAACCAAGCTATATTTTTTGCTAAGGTTTTACTCTTTTTGAACGATAGGGCACTAATCTTGACCATATATATCTGGGAAAAGGTATTAAAAAAAGAAAAGAATGCTCGAGCGTTTGTAGTGGACGTTAACGTTGTGAACGTTGGGAGGTGCCCAAATAATTAACGGCTATCAGGCTTTTAAGGCCATTGTGGACCGAGCCATTGTAGTTTTTATGGACTAAGCCTATAAATAGGCTTAAGGATTCAGATTGAGATAGAGATGAATTAGAATATTTTTTTATATTATTTTTGTTGTTATTTGTTGCATCTGAAGGTAATCATTGGGTTTGCACCTCCATACGATCGTACTCGTAGTAGGAGGATCGAGTCGAGCCGGATCGTTATACCTTGGGGATAGATCGTCAACAACCTGCACGAAGGGATGAAAATCTAATCACGAAGGGGCAAAAATCTGATCCTTAGGGTAATGTCTACCACGCCTCGATCCTGGTTTGATCTTTTATTTTTTACTTTATTTATATATTTAAATTTCTATGATATATTTCTAACAATTTTTAGAAAGAATTTTTTGCAAGATCAAAAATATTTTCCAATACATACATCATCACAACCTATTGAGTCCAAGTGAAACATGGAACACTAATTAAGGAAAAAAGATCTGTTGAACAACTCTCATGGAGACACATGACCTTAATTTTCATGAAGAACAAATAACTTACTTATCTGTTACATCAAATTTAGGAAATAAAAAAAATAAAAAGAATCTTTCAAGATATTGAATTTAAGCAAAGAATTACATTGAAGCAACAAAGCCTTAATCCACCACAACCCTGTTTTGGCTAACTAGAAGATAGCGACAGGAGTTAATATGTTGTTTCTTCTTTTCACATAGACATGATCACAGATCACACAGAGTGCAACGACGAACGCAGAGTCAATATTTGGATCAACAGACAGGGTAAAGCTCAGCCTTTTGAGAAGCTTATCTCTGCTATTTCTTTCCTTGTTCATCTGCATTGCCAACGTCCAGAAGTTAGCTGCCATTTTTAATAAAGGCCAACTTTAACATGGCTTCTGTCATGCCCCAGACCCAAATATCGGGCTAGGGTGACAACCCGCCACGTGCCAGGCACGCAAAGCGTCACAAAATTTTTCACACATAACACTATTATATATAACCAAGCCAACTTCATCACTGAATACTAAAAGTTTTGGGTTACAACCCTTACACACCATAATAATAAAGTTTGGGCATCAAGCCCTACACATAAGTAATACTGGAGTTACAACAAAATAATGGGTCTTGTTTTATTTAATAGAAGATCCATCACCCCAACAATCCATCTTCAATCTCGTGGCTCTGACAAAAACATTGTAAGATTTTTATGGGCTTACACTCAATAAGTAAGCCACGTTATACAGTCAATTCATAGCATAACAATCTATAAGCATATAAATGATTTGTATGCTTAAACATTCCACAAATACTCAAACATGCAATGTAAGTAAACCCACTGTTTATATCCTCAATGGTAGCTGCAAATGTGACCCACGGCCTTGCAATATCTCAATAGTGTACTAACAAGCATCCCCCTACTGAAAGGGTCCAGATATCAGGGTCACGCCATATCATAATCCACGAGAACACATACTCTATATGTATGATGCCACCTCGAACCAATCAGAACACATCCTCTAGATGTGTGATGCCACCTCATAGTAACTCAGAACACATCCTCTAGATGCGTGATGCCATCTCGAACCCAAGCAGAACACATCCTCTAGACGTGTGAATGGCATAAATAAACAGAACACATCCTCTAGACTTGTATGTGGCATAAATCATCAAAACACATCCTCTAGATGTGTATGTGGCATAAATCATCAGAACACATCCTCTAGATGTGTGTGTGGTATGACATGATAAACGAGAACCGCGGCGACACATAACAGTACCTCACATCATGCACAAACATATCAATAACATCTTTATATTGCATAAACAGTGGATTATACTTACTGAACAATTGCATGTAATATATCACATCAATGTCATAATAACTGCATCTCTCATGCATAGCATCCACATATGAAATCATAGCACATAAACAGCAATGCATTCATAATATTCATCCACTTACAATTTAGTCAATATCCATAACAATTCTTCATGTCACAATATAATTCACAATTTAAATATTCATATAATGAATAAAATAATTATTAAATACTGATAACTGGCTTACTTACCTCAGTACGCAATCCAACAGGTATATATCAGCTAGTCAGATGTATGAGCACCTACAGGATCATTTTACACAATTAATTTATTAGAATAAGAATATTAAAATGACCCTTAGAATTCTACACAGGCTAGTTCATGGGCCCAACTTTGAGCTCGAATATCTCCCGCTATACACACCCAAATGGGGAAGTAAAAATACCCCAAGAAACTAGAATTAACTCAGATTCTAGCCATATAATTTTTTTGCATACCCCAAAAAACATTCTTGCTTGTGTTTGATGCCAAGAACACGTTCTATTTGTTCTTAACCTGGATTATGTTAGCCTTTTCAACAGTAAATAACAGATCTTCGGGGTCGAAGCTGTCACCCCTAAAGACTTGCCAATGGCCATGGCTATTCAGCATATGCAGAGCATAACTTACGTAGTTAGATTTGTATTTGACTGATAGGATGTTATAGTTAATTTCTTGTAAAATTTTGCTAGATAAAAGTAAAAAACCGGGTTCAGTGGATATCTTGCATTGATAATTCAAACAACGTGAGCTTAAGTACAGCTGATTCTTCATGGTTCATACAGTAGACCGTCTTCTAGCATAAATAATTTATGACCTAAAAAAATACTAGCAAATAAGAGAAAATATTAAAATTAACTAATGATATTTTTTATATGGCATATTTGGAACGAGAAAAATTTAAGAACTTTTTATAATAAATTATTTTTGCCAGCATCGATCTGTTTAAACGTTATCAATAGTTTTTATTTGTATCCTCTTGTCCTCTGGCTGGGTGATCATAAAAACTTTTATATATATTTATATAAAGGCCCAGAAAAGAAGCGGTTCATTTAATAAATTGTAACGATCCTTCAAAACCTTAGTTGCTTAGAGGAATAAACAAAAATGGTACTACGAGCACAGCAAGGAAAAAGAAATTAGAAAATAGTGGCAGACAGCGAGCCTATCCTTCATTTCTTTGCATTAATTGGACAGTACTGCTTTGAAGAATCCTCTTGCATACCTTTTACTAACTAACCACAGGACTTCAAAAGCTTCAATTATTAACGATGGGGTGAGGAACAAGCATCAGGTCTTAATTCCTTCTAACCTTACATTATATGAATAACATCTAACCATATAACTTTTGCTGCTTGCCATAAAAAAATTTTCTTCCTATTTTTTTAAAAAGAAAATCTGATGAGTGGCTATGCTTTTCTTCATAATTAAACTTGCCAAGAGATTTTCTTTTGAGAACGGACATGAACTTGCCTAAATATTTAAACACTGTTCCTATGGCATATTAACTACTAGCATGTTATCATTTCTTTTTTAGTAGAACGTGTCATAATCGTACTTGGAACGGTGTGTGGGTGAGAGAGGCCTAAGAGGCAAAGCAACTGTCGGATCGATGATCGTCGATCAGGATCATGGCTTGGATCGATCGTAACCGTCGGATCGTCTCCGATCGGGTGGATCACAACGGTCGGATCAATGATCGCCGATCGGGATCATGGCTTGGATCGATCGCAACCGTCGGATCATCTCCGATCAGGTGGATCACAATGGTTGGATTGATGATTGCCGATCGAGATCATGGCTTTGATCGATCGCAATCGTCGGATCATCTCCGATCGGATGGATTGCAACAGTCGGATCGATGATCGCCGATCGGGATCATGGCTTGGATCGATCGCAACCGTCAGATCGTCTCCGATCGGGTGGATTGCAACGGTCGAATCAATGATCGCCGATCGAGATCATGGCTTGGATCGATCACAACCGTCGGATCATCTCCGATCGGGTGGATCGCAACGGTCGGATCGATGATCGCCGATTGGGATCATAGTTTGGATCGATCGCAACTATCGGATCGTCTCCGATCGGATGGATCACAACGGTCGGATCGATGATCGCCGATCGGGATCATGGCTTGGATCGATCGCAACCGTCGGATCATCTCCGATCGGCTGGATCGCAACAGTTGGATCGATGATCGCTGATCAGGATCATGGCTTGGATTGATCGCAACCGTTGGATCAAAAATTTAAAATTCATTACTTAAAAATATCGTTAATTAATAAATTAAAAATTAAAAAAATCAAAAATTAAAAAAATTTGTTATTTCTACGACGCAGGTAGTTGCGTCGCTATTTAGCGACTAATTAGCGATGCATATCACAGAAAATTAAAAAAATTCGTTAATTCAGCGACGCACTTAATTGAGTCGCTATTTAGCAATTCCTTAGCGACACAAATATCCAAAAAATAAAAAAATTTTATTAATTTAGCGATGCAATTAATTGAGTCGCTATTTAGCGATGCATATTCCTAGATTAATAAATTTCCCAACCGGTTACTCCCGCCAAATTAGCGATTTAGCGCGTAATCAGCGACGCATACAGTGCATCGCTGATTAGCGACAGATTAGCGATGCATTTAGGCGTCGCTAATCCTAATATATAAATTACCCCCCTCTTCTTCTTCCTCACGGATTCTCCCCTCACCCCCCAACCGGTACCTCCCTCTTTCTCCTCCTCCCTCTTCCCCACCTTCGGCGGCCCTCCGGCGGCTCTCCGGCACCCGACCAATTCGCCAGCGACACGTATTTCCGGGTAAACCTCCCCTCCCTCCCTTCCATCTTCCCTCCCTCCCATCTTCTCTGGCCACGACCACAGCCGTGGCCTGGCCACCAAAAAAAAATTAACAGGAGGGGGGGTTTCCCCACCCCCTCCCGTCTTCTCCGGCCACAGCCGCGGCCGTGGCCGACTGTGGCCTAGCCACGGTGACCAGGCACCAAAAAAAAAAAAAAATAGGGGGGGAGTTTTCCCCACCCCCCTCCCGTCTTCTCCGGCCACAGCAGCGGCCGTGGCCCGCTGTGGCCTGGCCACGGTGGCTAGGCCACCAAAAAAATAAGGGGGAGTTCCCCCTTCCATTTTTTAATTATTTATAAAAAAATATTTATTATAAAATATTATTTTTAATATTAAAAAAATATATTGCATAACTAATTTTACTGATTAAATTATTTAATTATTATTATTAAAAATATTATCAGTAAGTTGTTTTGATATTTTAATCTTAATAATTTATTCAATCATATTATTATATCAATTAAATTTAGAAAACCCCTATAGCAATATCATTATATAATAATAATATATTACAATAACATTAGAATACACTATAGTATTATATTAATATTTTATAAAAAATATATTATGTGATATTATAATATTAGAATATAATGATTCTATAACTTCATTATATTGAACTATTTTGTGTTTGATGAAATTTTAAAATAAATTCGAAATTGTTTTCTTCATGCATGTCTTATTGTCGATCAGAATGTTATTATAAGTTCATGTTACAATATTAAATTTAATATTATATTCATTTTCACCAATAAAAAATATTTATAATAAACTCATTATAAATTAATATGAAATTATGATATAATTTAATATTTAGTTTTTTTGTTATAAAATATGAAAAATAAAATTTATTATCCCTTTAACTTATAATATTTCTATGATCATAAAAAAAGTATGTTTATGATAATTATATTATGTCATAATATTAATAATATCATATTATAAAATATATTAACTTATATTAGTTCATAATATTATATAAAATAATAATGATAAATTATGGTATTCTAATAAATAATAGTTGCAATATAACATCATTGTAGTATTTGCTAATTAGTGATTCTGATCGATAGTAAATTAATTAAAGAAATTGCTTTACGATTATTTAGTGCTTATGTTTTAAATTAATTTAGTCATAATTGATTAGTGATTTTTATATAGTCATGGTTCAATTTCTTAGTCTATTAAACTATGCATGGCAGTTTACTAGTGAACATCTGACATATGTTATTCTATTTTATTGTCATTATGAAATTGTTGTGAATTAGGCTTTGATTTAAGTTACAATTCCTTCATATTGGGATATGTTATGTTGGGAATTAGATTATATATGGCTTTAATAGATATGCCACGGTTGATATGTTATGAAAATTTCGGTCCAGCCTGTTCAATATTGAAACCATAGTATTATTAGATATTACTATGCATAACTATTGGATTAAGGTTGTTATCTTTGACGTAATATTAGTTTTATAAGTTAGTGACTATAGACCACAATCAAAATATGTATAATAATCAAGAGAACTTGCAAGACATAGTCTTACAAATTCTTAAATTATTTTTCTTAAGAATATTATATCTCGCGCACTGAAACCTTTAGACCCATTTGAGAATTTGCAAGACGTAGTCTTTCAAATTCTCAAATTGTCCTAGTGGACAGTTTGAGATTATTTTTTGCGATATATTAGTCTGCTTTTAATTATCGTCTGTTGATATTGTGGTTTGTATTTCCTCATACGTTTGTTGAGAGAAATAAACTCCGAGGCATGCATATTTAATAATTTGATAACAATTATCAATGCGGAATTTTAAATATTACATATTAATCTATCTAACATGCATCAAGATCATATCTTTGCCTTATATATAGGATCGTTTGATCTAAAATATACATATAAATAAAATCATCAAGATCATATCTTGATCTTCAAGGTAAGAAGTCATACTTCTTGTCTTGAAGCATGCCTTAAGATCTAGGGATCATATCACTTACCTTAAGGGCAATTGATAAATCCTTTTGTGCTCTATAGCCGTTCAATCGTCCGGCCTCTAGTATCATCCACACGAAGCCCCGAATGATCGGATTCCCAGGAGTGCTAGCTCGCAGAAAAATGACTTTGCTGATCTTGAATCCTCCCACTTGAATTCTTCTGCCAAGATCCACCAAACTTTCGGTGACACCAGAATTATACCAGGATTTTCTGTTCTAACTCTTTAGAAATTCAATCCATAACTTTTCGTTGTTGTGTTCTGGTAAGGGATGTCCTCTAATTTATAGTCTCATTTTAGCCAGCCCATTGAATTCTAACACTTAAAATTTTGCCGTTCGGTGAAAACCAAAGAGACGCAGCGTTTGGTTAATTTCGACGTTTGGTGAATACCAAAGAGACGCATCGTTTGATTAATTCCGACATTCGGTGAAAACGAAAGAGATGTAAATTCTAACATTTAGAATTCCATCGCCTGGTTGACTCAAAGAGGCACATTTATTCTATATGAATTCTAACATTTTAAAATGCAACGGAACCGTTTGGAGAAGATTAATGTTATACATTAAATTCTACATATGAATTTAATCTCTCAGACTTCAGTTATCTCATCATGTGAGATACTTATGCGATAGGTTTGGGTTCAGGTTTTGGTTTAAGCTGATCTAAATTTATTGGACTAAACCTACATAGATCATGGTCCTAGCCAAAATCAAATTTGGCTAGTCCTGAATCTATTTAAATCCAAATCAAGTCTAATTTCAAATCAATATTTGAAATTAACTAGTCCTTCTAATAGACTTAAACCAAATTGAATCTTATTCACTTGTACTTAACCCAATTGAGATAATTCAATCAATCAAATTGATTAATTAAATCATATACGATTCTCAATCATTGATTCAGTCTAAAGACTTGGACTTTAGTCTAAAGATTCTCCCACTATTTTGTTCAAACTGGCAACCTCTACACTCCATTTCAAAGAATTATTCTTAATTCTTTAGTGGGCACTAAGATCTACATAGACTACATACAGGCCCAAGTGAAGCCTGGCCAACCCATATGCATCTAAGAGTAGGTTCAAAACCAATTATTTTCCCAAACAATTCTTAGTATTCAGTTTTGTTGCATGTACCTCTTCAGCAGGCATAGAGTGCCTTCACTAAAATTTTTGGTTAGGTTCAACCATTAAATGATATAATTAGTGTAACCTATCAATAAACAACCAAGCCCGAGTGAAGCTCGGCCCACTTGACTGTCTATTTAATAGTTACGCTGACTTATCATATAATGAATGATAATTTCGATGGTTGACAAGCACTAGGTATGGAGTGCCTCCAATGATTATCAAGACATCGGATTAATTATCACCCACCTTAATGGGAGGCTATGATCTAGTTATCATATAACTATTTCATTTTAAGGACCTAATAATTTTAGAGGATTTAATAATCTAAAGATAAATTGACTAATCAAGTTCTCCCACTAAATCTATGAAATCGGTAGAATGAAACAAGATTAAATCAGGTTAAGTGGCACCTAAATCAGTCAGACTGATTTCCTTATAGGCATGGGTCAACCTGAATCAGGTAAATGATCTGAATCATAAATGGTTTACTATTAACCAGGTAAGTGAGATCGATGGGAGGGATATGCTATTAACTCGTTAAAGATGCATCAATACTAGTAGCTCCCAATTAAAAATCATTCAATCGTTGATCCTAGAGCAACTTGTCAACTCACCTTGACATCATATGGTTAACCAATTTTGATTTGACCATCTAAGAGATTCATGCTCAACCACGGAGCCTAATCTACTTCCATTTAGTTTAATCAAAATATAGACATGATCAACTACAACTATTGTTTGATTTAAAGCATCCTTAACCTAATCTAATCAATTTAGATTTGATCAAATACTCTTATAGTCCATTTGATTTAAACCTTAGGGTCTAACCCTTTGTGGACCTAATTTAGCTAACCGAAAAGATTAAATATATTTCATGTCATATATTTCGAATTATGCATCAGTTGCATTATTTAACAACTCATAATTTCTTTATTTAGATCATATCTAAAAAGATTATGAATAAATATTTGACATTTAAATAAGACTCTCATAAATATTTGTCTATTTCATAACATAGACAACAAGCTATCATATCTCATATCTATGTTTTTATACTAAACATGCAAATATCATGCTTTTATACAACATCAATATGTATCAAATATAAAACATCTTTTGAGAGTGAGTGTGATCTTTGTTTTGATGCCAAAAATCAATTTAAATTATCTTTTGACTAAGCATCAATAATAAAAGAACCATAACATGATGGCAATGTATCATAGAATACCTCGTTGAATTGGTAATTTGGTTTTTTAATCCATCTGTGACCGAATAGCCTGGTGATCCGTTTTAGCTTTGATTACAAAATTAATTGGAGTATTAATTTATATGCAATAAATTAGATCAAGATGAAACCTGGCTCTGATACCATTTGTTGGGAGAAACATACTCCGAGGCATGCATATTTAATAATTTTATAACAATTATCAATGCAGAATTTTAAAGATTACATATTAATCTATCTAACATGCATCAAAATCATATCTTTGCCTTATATATAGGATTGTTTGATCTAAAATATGCATATAAATAAAATCATCAAGATCATATATTGATCTTCAAGGTAAGAAGTCATACTTCTTGTCTTGAAGCATGCCTTAAGATCTAGGGATCATATCACTTACCTTAAGGGCAATTGGTAAATCCTTTTGTGCTCTGCAGCCGTTCAATCGTCCGGCCTCTAGAATCGTCCATGCGAAGCCCCAAATAATTGGATTTCTGAGAGTGCTAGCTCGCGGAAAAATGACTTTGCTGATCTTGAATCCTCCACTTGAATTCTTCTGCCAAGATCTACCAAACTTTCGGTGACACTAGAATTACACCAGGATTTTCTATTCTAACTCTTTAGAAATTCAATCCATAACTTTTCGTTGTTATGTTTGGTGAGGGATGTCCTCTAATTTATAGTCTCATTTTAGCCAGCCCATTGAATTCTAACACTTAGAATTCTGCCATTCGGTGAAAACCAAAGAGATGCAGCGTTTGGTTAATTACGACGTTTGGTGAAAACCAAAGAGACGCAGCGTTTGGTTAATTCCGACATTTGGTGAAAACAAAAGAGATGTGAATTCTAGCACTTAGAATTCCATCGCCTGTTTGACTCAAAGAGGCACATTTATTCCATATGAATTCTAACACTTTAAAATTCCAATGGAACCGTTTAGAGAAGATTAATGTTATACATTAAATTCTACATGTGAATTTAATCTCTCAGACTTTAGTTATCTCATCATGTGAGATATTTATACGAGAGGTTTGGGTTCAGGTTTTTGGTTTAAGCTGATCGGAATTTATTGGACTGAACCTACATAGATCATGGTCCTAGCCCAAATCAAATTTGGCTAGTCTTGAATCTATGTAAATCCAAATTAAGTCTAATTTCAAATCAATATTTGAAATTGACTAGTCCTTCTAATAGACTTAAACCAAATTGAATCTTATTCACTTGTACTTAACCCAATTGAGATAATTAATCAATCAAATTGATTAATTAAATCATATACGATTCTCAATCGTTGATCAGCATCATCCTAGGAAACTTCTGTGCGTGTGACTCTCTAGGTTCGAACCTAAGCCGGTAGCATAGGAACAACTTTCTATACTAATCGATGTGCCCATTTAGCAATATAACCGACGTCCGGATAGGTCAAAGAGTTGCCGAGCAAACTCCAAGAACCCTAAGAAACAGTTATTGTATAATTCATCCTTTTGACAACAAATGCTAAGGATGGCTTAAGAGCTTGTCAACTCTAAACAACAAATCCATAAAGTGATTTCAACTTTAGTGATCATGTGACTTTCACATGAAGTGCCTTGGCTAAGGTCTTGCTAAATTAAAACACAAGCATTTCTCCTTTTAACGGGATAGGTCAAATTTCATCTTGATCCACAACTGACTACCAAAGTACTTGACTACACCGAGTAACCTTTCGTAGCTGGATTAAAAATCCAGGTAGTCTGGCACCTAAGTACAATGAGTTGCTTGCAAGTCACCGGTTGTGATCTTCAGGTCTAAAGGATACTTATACCCATATCTTCTCGAATTAACTCTTGACAGCAGAGTATCCGGAAATGAGTCACATTCGGTGAAATATACTCCTATACTTTCACCTGTATGTCATATCAGTGTCTCTACACTCCTTGGTTAAGAGGACAACCAACAAATATGATATACAACGTCCTATAATTGATAGTACTATGGCTCTGTCATAGTATATCATTTGGTCGTGAACTCTTTTGAGGACCTTCAAAGATAAATCCTCCTTTATCATGAAGGAAGATCCTGAGGGCTTCATTACTATTAGGAGTTTTAAGAATATGTTCTTGTAATGAATAAACTGCCAAATAACTTTTATTAATATATCAATTTATATGTAATTTACATTAGCACAATCATGAAATGATTGGCTTTAGGATACAATTCCCAACAACATTCTCCTAGTTTGGCATATATGCCACACATTTAGGAGAACATATGGGAAATGCTGCTGAAATTCCAACGTAAACGATGATAATGAATAGCAGAATACCATATCACAGAATATAATCTTGAATGGGATAGAGCTTTACCTTTTAGATATGAAGTGAATGTGGAATTAATTTAGGACACTTTCATACTCGTAAAGTCTCACGAACTCCACGTGGTGAGGCCTTGCAAAGCAGGTACTTTAGCTGGGCCTGGCCTAATCAATTGATTGCAATCATTAAAAATAAAATTGATCTATTGTTATAAATTTTTTAAATGGTTATTATTTACCTTGGATGTGTAACATAAATAATTTAGTCATAAAATTATTAATACTAATATTATTTTATATTATGGTTTTCTTTATTGGTTTACCAGAAAATTGTATAAGTTGTTCAAAAATGAGCCGACCTCGCTCGTGGATGTATGCAAGATTAAAAGATGTCCTGCTTAATTCTGATTTTTTGAATGGACTGAAAGAATTTATTGGATTTGCATGTAGCCAACCCGAATGGATGGATGGGCCTAGGATTAGGTGCCTTTGCAACTTATAAAGGTGTCAGAATAAAGCGTACAAGGATGTTGAAACTGTGAAGGTGCATTTGTATAAAAAGGGGTTTGTTCCTGGGTATGATATTTGGTACTGTCATGGTGAAACAGAGAAAATGGGTGCACCTATTACAAGCCAACAAGTTTATATTGCCATTAATGAATCATGTGCGAATTTAAACAGATACGAAGAAATGGTGATGAATGCATCAGGTAATGAATTCAATCATAATACATTTATGAAAGAACCAAATCCAGATGCACAATAATTTTATGATATGCTTCGTGCTGCAAATCAAGAATTGTATCCTGGTTGAGAGAGTCATTCCTAATTGTCTATGGCTGCTCAGTTATTGAATATTAAGGCAGAACATAGATTATCAGAAAAGGCGTTCAATGCTGTAGCTGGATTAATGAAGGAAGTTTTGCCAAATGATAATGTTTTAGCAGATAGTTTTTACTCAACGAAGAAGTTGTTGCGTGGCCTTAGGCTCCCAGTTAATAAGATCGATTGTTGCTTAAACAATTGTATGTTATATTGGGGTGAAGACTCAGACCTGAGATGTTGTAAGATTTGTGGGCAATCGAGGTACACCAATGATGAAGGGGGAGCTAGTACAAGTAGGAGGAAGAGTGTGCCTTACAAGAGGATGCATTACTATCCTCTTACTCTATGCTTGCAAAGATTATACAGATCTGAAGTTACAGCTGCTGATATGAGATGACATGGTTTGATAATCATAGAAAGTTCTTATCTTCAAATCATCCTTATAGACGGAACTTGATCGCCTTCCGAAAGAACAAAGCAGTCACAAAATTTGCCGAACCGGTTAAGTCTGGCACAGATATATTTGATACTATAGAGCATTTAGGGTTGAGGTATGCTTGGGAAGCCGATGCAGATAGAGTCAATGGCCGTATATGTAAAGAACACAACTGGAAGAAACAGAGTATTTTTTGGGATCTGCAGTATTGGAGCACAAATCTCATCCGGCACAACTTGGATGTTATGCATATTGAGAAAAATTTCTTTGATAACATATTTAATACGGTGCTAAACATCCTGGGAAAAACCAAAGACACTGCAAAGTCGAGAGAAGAACTTAATCAGTACTGCAGAAGAGCTGATTTGAGAAGGAATGCTGACGGGACCTATCCTAAAGCCTGTTACACTCTTGACTGAAATTCATGAGAAGTTTTATGTAACTGGGTTAGAGGGTTAAAATTTTCAGATGGTTATGCTTCAAATATCAGTAGGTGTGTGGACATGCATAAGCTTAAGTTGTTTGGCATGAAGAGCCATGACTGCCATGTTTTCATGCAGTGGTTATTGCCTATAGCTTTTTGTGAGTTGCTTCCGCACCATGTGTGGAAGGCATTGACGGAGCTCAGCATGTTCTTCAAGGATTGATCTGCCGCAGTCATTACTTCTGCATCCATGGCAAGGCTTGAGGACGAAATTTTAATTATTATATGCAAGCTGGAGCGAATATTTCCTTCAAGTTTTTTTGACTCAATGGAGCATTTACCGATTCACTTGCCATACGAAGCGAGTATAGCTGGTCCCGTGCAGTATCGCTGGATGTATCCTTTCGAGAGGTAAATATCTTAATAATCGGTTGTACATGTTTACATTTAAAATTTTATTTCATTGCGAGAAAGTTGGTTTATTCTATTTCTTACCTTTACGTGTAGGTACCTTAAGAAGTTAACAAATAATGTGCGTAATAAGGCAAGGGTTGAAGGTTCTATATGCAATGTGCACATAGTTGAAGAAGTTTCAGCTTTTGCCTCTCATTACTTTGAGAGTCACGTCCACACGAGGAGCTGAAATCTTGATCGTAATGACGATGTATGTGTGGACGAAGGACAACCTAATGATGGTAGAATATCAATTTTTAAAGGTATCGGTCGTTCATTTGGGAGGCAAAAGTCAAGAGATTTGAGCGATGCAGAGTATAATGCAGCGCATTATTACATCCTAATGAACTGTAGAGAAGTTGATCCATACATTAAGTAAGTATACACTTCACTACTTTAAATTATAATATACCTCACTATTTAATTGCTAACAGAAGTTTTAATTGTTATCATCCCTTTACGACAGATGACTCCCAACATCAGTCAAATTACCATTGGACAGAAGTTAGAAACGGAGTTCGCTTATTGGTTTTATGAATATATGAGTAGTATCACTCAATCAATTGCAAAAATGGCTTTTATTTTTCGAATTGGTTGTGAATAGCTTATTAATTTGTAGGTAAATGGTCAATGGTTCACAATCAACAATATTTTCATTAAATGTGTAGCGCAATGGCCATTGAAGACCGTAACAACCTCTACTGGTTACTTTGTTAATGGGTATAAATTTTAAATTGAATGACTAGCGTCTTCAAGAGGCACACAGAACTGGGGTGTGTGTGTCAAAGGAGAAAGTGTTGGAGCAAATATGATGGATTATTACGGAAAGTTAGTAGAGGTGGTTGAAGTTGAATATCCTGTTTGGCCTATCAAACGAACCGTATTATTTCGTTGCGATTGATTCGATCTGACAGTTCCTATGGGTAAAAGGGTTCATAACGACTACAATCTAGTTGAAGCCAACCATCGCCGAAGATTGCAGAAATATGAACCATTTATCCTTGCATCCCAAGCTCAGTAAGTGTTTTACTGCGGATATCCAAGTTTACGCAATGACAAGTGAGATTGGTGGGCTGTTTCTAAAATCCTTCCACGTTCAGCAATCATATTAGACGAGAGTTCATCAAGTCAATCACCTGAGTGCCCTGCATTTCAAGAGGATAAGATGGAAATGCATGCAATTGAGGACAATATAAGGGCTCCTAAAACATCAGTTAGAGATCTACATGGTGATGTCTAAGAAATTGAGGATGCAAATGTTCGATTTCCTTCGATGATAATGACACAGAATCACAATCCGATACGACATCGGATGTTGAACCAACATTTGATGAAACAAATGACACTAATTAAACATAGATGTTTATTCAATTTCAATTTATTTTTATAAGTGCTAAATTTTTTATATTCAATCATTATTCGTAATTATATTGCATGCATGGTTCTTTAGTATTTTTAGTATGTCGGGCCGAGATAGATCTTCTACCGATGGACAGAGTGAGCAGGGACGTGGCCGTGCCACATCAGATCACTTCATGAGCATTGGAGATGGAGAATTCATATCTGCAGCCTTCGAATCTCATAGCCGATCGGCATAAACATCTGAGAGTTCATCCTACGTCAGCCGCACCGTACTTCAATTGGATGTTGATGGGCAGTAAGTATACGATAATGTAAATATATGTTTATGTGTTACTAGGCTTTACTTATAAATATGGATTTTTTTGCAGCTTTATTGAGCAGCATTATGTATCGAGCCAGATCAGCTCCATATTCCAGATCCGTGCTGATCCTACTAGCTACGATTAGCATCATGTATCTGCGGCCATGAGGGAGTTTTATTTTTCAAAGTTTCAGATAAATTTATTAAATATAATTTATTACTGATTTAAAATAACTTAATCTTTATATATTCTTAAACTAACTATTTATTTAAATGCAGAAAAAGTTTACGTAGGACCCAACCATCGATCATGCCGTTAGGGCAGCATGGAATGCTCTTGCGGCACGCCGATACTCTGACATGCTTCATCGTTGGCGGAGATCGGGCGATCGCCCTGTGCATGTGCCGGAAGGTATTTGGCACAACTGGCAGCAGGTGTGGCAGTCTGAGGCCTGGCAAAGGAGGTCCGCATCAGCCACCACGAACTGTCGATCCGAGAAAGCCAATCGTGGCACGGGTCTCTCCTGCCACACTGCGGGGTCCATTTCCATTCAGGAGCATAGACGCCATATGGTAAGAAAATATCAATAATTTAATTACTAATTTAGTCATTTGCATTTACTTATATTTATATTATTTCTTTTGCTTTTGTAGTCTGAGCGGGAGGGCAGAGATCCTGGTGAGTTCAACCTATTCAGGACGACACACACCAGGAAGGATGGTACCTGGGTCGATGCACAATCACATGAGGTTGCGGTAAGAAATTTGACTTATATTGTAACTGTTTAATTTCTTAACCTTTATTCAGGTTCGTATACTAATTCATTTATAATTCAAAGGCACGATTCGAGAAGCTTCAGTCCCAGACATCGTAGGTCGACTCTACTGATGGGGGGCCGCCCGTCGAACTCTCACAAGAGGAGAGTCGACGTGTATTTTTGAAAGCTGTTAGTGCCCAAGCGCGAGACCGTAGGGTCTATGGTCTGGGCGCTAAAGCTTCTAGATATTTTCCTGGCTCCACTTCGCACTATTCTGGCAATATTCCTCCTGATCATTTAGACGATATGCGAATATCTATTATGGAGGAGGTTCGGCAGGAGATTTGGCAGGAGGTTCGGCAGGAGGTTCGGTAGGAGCTTGCAGACATGAGAGAGCAGATGCGTCAGATGCAAGATTTGGTTCACCAAATATCATAGGATTCATTCCAGCCTCTGCAGCCTTTCCATGATCGTGACAGTGCGGATTCTTGATATATTTTTTTTTCTATTTTGTGTATCCAAACTTGTCATTATTAATAAAATAAAATTTTATGCATTATCAAAAATTTTGTAATGAATGTTAGTGATAATGTTTCAATTGAAAAAAATTAAATTGTATTAAGAGTTTTAAATAATATTTATTTTTTTAACAAAAAAAATTTTGTCATAATTTTGTTAAATAAATGAATTCATAAATTTGCGACGCATATTGTGTCGCTAAATTGAATAATAATTTAATATTTTTAAAAATTTATTTTCTAATTATAATTTTTTAAAAAATAAAATTAAAATTTTCTGACGCATTTGCGATGCAAATTGCGTCGCATCAATATGCGTCGCAATATGCGACTCATATTGATGCGTCGCAATTTAGCGACGCAATTTGCATCGCAAATGCGTTCCAAAATTTTAATTTTATTTTTTAAAAAAATTGCAACCAGATATTTTTTCTCGTTGTAATTTTTTTAAAAAGAAATTTATAAATTTGCATCACAAATACGTCAAAAATTTTAATTTTATTTTTTAAAAAAATTGCAATCAGAAAATATTGTGATACATATTAATGCGTCACAATTTAGCGACGCAATTTACATCGCAAATGCATCACAAAATTTTAATTTTATTTTTTTAAAAAAATTGCAACAAGAAATTTTTTTCTCGTTGCAATTTTTTTAAAAAAGAAATTTATAAATTTGCATCACAAATGCATCGCAAAAAATTTATTTTTATTTTTTAAAAAAATTGCAACCAGAAAATAATTTCTCGTTGCAATTTTTTTAGAAAAATAAAATTAAAATTTTGTGACGCATTTGTGACAAATTGCGTCTCTAAATTGTGACGCATCAATATGCGTCGCAATATTGCGACTCTCTGGGATGCATCGTAATATTGCGATGCAATGTGTGTTGCAGAATTACGATGCATTGCATCGCTAAATTGTGATGCAAAAAATAGTCGCAAATGCGTCGCTAAATTGCGACGATGAAATTTTGGTCGCAAAATAGTGACGCATTTAGTTGCGTTGCTAGGAGTCGCTATTTAGCGACGAAACTGCGATGGATAGCAGTTTACAACAAAAGTTATAGCGACGACCAAAATGCGTCGCTAAATCGATTTAGCAACGCATTTTGGCGTCGCTAAAATGAAAATTTTTTGTAGTGTTCGCTCCTCAATATAACTAGTTTTTTTTAACAAAATTTAATAAATAATTGGGAGAGGTGCCTCATTTTCCTTAAAAAAGAAAAAGGCTTTTCTCTTCATACCATATTCTAAAGATGGGGAATAAATCATACAATTGGCATGGATATCCTAGTAAACTTGGGAAGCTATGAGATAAAGGAGTGAACATTAATGGTATGTACGTAATTAAAATTTCAAATAAACACCATACTAATTGAATAATCTTAAAAAAATAGATTAGAAACTAGATGGGAATTACTTTGACCATGATGAAAAGGTCCGATCAAAGTTTGGAAGCAAGATCCACCACATTAAAAATTTAAATTACACATTAAATTTCTGAGAGTCCTAACGGTTAGAAAAATTGTTTTGAATTTTTGTAAAAATTCTTATCTAGAAAATGCTAAAAAATTAATTTAAAATTTAAATTTAAAATATAAACTAAAGTTAAAAAGAATCAAACTGGTCGAGGTGTGTTAGATACTGCTCTAAGGACAAGTTTTCGCCCCCTCGTGCTGGTTGTTAGCGATTTGTCTCCAAGGTACAATGAATCGGCTCGATCCGATCCTCCTACCGCGAGCACGATCGGGTGAAGGTGCAAACCCAATGATTCTTCAGATGCTCAAATAAAAATAATAATAATAAATTATTAAATAAATATTTTACCACCAGTAGCTTTTACCGGTAGGTTGAGACAGACTTTCTTTTGAGACAGACTCCCAACTCCAAGCACTTGCAGCAACAGGATCTTTAACAATTGAAAAAGGCTTTTGCAAACAGACTCCCAACTCCAAGCACTTGCAGCACAGGATCTTTAACAATTGAAAAAGCTTTTAGGATTTGTATTTTCTTACTTTTCTATTTCTTTAGCCTATCCATATATATATATATATATATATAAGATATTTTTTAGCCGTTAGGCCTTGTTACCGTTCCTCCCAAAACTGAAGGAAAAATGGAACAAAAGCGGAATGCTCGAGTGTTCGTGTAATTGCCGCAAACGCTCGTTGGGGAGTCTTCCGCGAACGCTCGCTGGCGAGCGTTTTGTCCGACGCGAGCATTAATGCTCGCGTGGGTGCGTTACATTTTTTTAACTTTTCAAACGCCACAGTCTAACAATCCCCCATAAAAGTTAAATTAAAATAAATAAATAAATAAATAATATTAATATACCAAAAATTTTAGGGCATTTTATACTGTGCAATAGGTATCCTGTGGACTTGAACCTCACTTAGTGTTGATTGTATACATCTGAAGGAACCATAGTGGATTAGACCTTGAACTAGGTCCTTGACTTAAACTTCTACTAATCACACACACAGCATGAATCAATTGGGTTTAAGCGGTCAGCGCATATTAAAGGCCTTGCACTTAGTACCTTAGTTTTTCATGAGAATTTCTTAAGGTTAGTCCAAACCTTTAGTCATGGCCTCATATGACAATTCTCATATAGGTGAATCCTCTAAGGGTATTTGTGACTAATACCCTGCAGATAACCTACCTTGGATCCATTAAGAGAATCACTCAACCTTACACAAATTTACTTTGTCACTTTATAAGAGCACTCATTATAGGGATAGGTTGAAAATTTTTTCAAAATTTATGCTCTAACACGATCACTCAATCAGCTTCATTTCTACCACATTGAACCTCATTCATGGGATCTCCAATCACAGAGGTTGGGTATCCATTGCTGGTGACCAAATAATAGGCTTAAGCCCCATCCCCCTCGATGAATCTAGGACTCCACTCCTAGATAATCCCTTGGTTAATTGATCTGCCAAATTCTTCTCAGATTTGACAAATTCCAAAGAGATAACATCATTTTTCTTATGTTGTCTTATAGACTTATGACGAAGCCGTATATGGCGATTCATCTTTTTATTGGTACTCTTTTGATTTGTCAGTTCAATTGTGGCCTTATTATCATAATGGATTGATATAGCTGGAATTGGCTTAGGTACCAAAGGTAGCTCTGATATTAGATTTTTTTATCCACTCTGCCTCATTACAGGTGGTATCCAAAGCTATTAACTCGGCCTCCATGGTGCTTCTAGAAATGATAGTTTGCCTAGTGGATCTCCAAGCAATAGCAGCACCACCAAGAAGAAAGAGATATCCGGTGGTTGATTTTAAATCATGAGAATCAGTGACCCAATTAGCATCACTGTAACCCTCAACCACATCAGGGTATTCAGTGAACATCAAAGAGAGATTAAGTGTTCCCTTTAAATATCGGAACACTTTTTCTAAGGCTACCCAATGAGATTGATCAGAATTTTGATTATATCTACTAAGCCTTCCTACGGCATAGGCAATATTAGGTCTTATCCTGTTTGCTACATACAAGAGAGATTCTATAATTTGAGAATACTTTAATTAATTAATTGGGTCACCTAAATTTTTCTTTAAGTGAAAGCTAGGATCAAAAGGAGTAGATATTTATTTAAGATTGGAATAACCAAACTTCTTGATCATTTTTTCTATAGAATGAGAAAGAGAGCTATCTCTTCATGGGACTTGATAAGCTTCATCCCTAGGATTACATCCGCTTCACCTAAATCTTTCATATCAAACTTAGAAGAGAGGAAAGATTTAACACTTAAAATAATTTCAAGAGATGTTCCAAAAATTAAAATATCATCTACATATAAGCAAAGGATTACACAATCATTATCGATGATTTTAGAATAAACACACTTATCATGATTATTGATTTGAAATCCAAAAGATAGAATAATTTGATCAAATTTCTCATACCATTGTTTAGGAGCCTGTTTAAGACCATAAAGGGACTTGATAAGTTTACAAACCTTGTCTTCTTGTCCCTTTACAACAAAACCTTTAGGCTGTTCCATATAGATCTCCTCCTCAAGATCTCCATTTAGGAACGCAGTCTTCACATCCATTTGATGAATGATTAACTTATGAATGGAAGCAATAGCAAGAAGTGATCTAAGGGTTGTTATTCTAGCTACAGGAGAATAGGTATCAAAGAAATCTAACCCTTTCTTTTGGTTATACCCTTTGGCTACTAATCTAGCCTTATACTTTTCTATTGAACCATCAGGTCTAAATTTCTTCTTAAATACCCACTTACACCCTAAAGGTTTGCTTCCAAGGGATAAATCAGATAAGATCCAAGTTTCATTTTGTAAGATTGAATTAAACTCAGAAAGAATAGCTTTCTTCCAAAAAGGAGCATCAGGAGAAGACATCGCCTCTGAAAAAGAAGAAGGTTCGCCTTCGACTAGGAAAGTAAAGAAACCTTCACCAAGGTCTTTTTCTTTCCTTATCCTTGAACTTTTTCTAAGTTGAGAAGGTCCACCTTTAGGATTAGATCTTTTCCTTTTCTTGACTCATTAGAGGACCCAGCTTTAAAAGAATCATGAACCAAGAAGGGATTAGAAGAGAGTTGATTTGGTACTTGGTTCTTGAAAGGAAAAATATTTTCAAAATAAGTAGCATCTCTAGATTCAATAAGAGTATTCTTTGAGATGCCACTTATATCAGAGTTTATCACTAGGAACCTATTTGTACTGCTATCTAAGGAATAACCTATAAAGATAGCATCTATAGTTTTAGGTCCTATATTTCTTCTCTTAGGTTCAGGTATTCCTACATTAGCTAAGCATCCCCACACTTTAAGATAATCTAGCCTGGGTGTTCTACCTTTCCAAAGCACAAAAGGTGTTTTAGGACTATCCTTAAAGGGTATCCTATTTAAAATATAACATGCAGAAAAGAGCTTCCCCCCACAAGTTCTTGGGTACACATGAACTTATTAACATTGAGTTAACCATATCCATTAATGTACGATTTTTCGTTTAGCTACACCATTGGACTGAGGAGAGTATGGTGGTGTAACTTCATGAATAACCCCATATTCTTGACAAAATAGAGTCATTTCATTTGAAGTATATTCACCACCACGATCTGACCTAAATTTCTTAAGCTTTTTCTCAGTTTGGGTTTTAGCTTCTACCTTATAAATCTTAAACTTATCTAATACTTCATCTTTAGATTTTATCAAATATATGTGACAATATGGAGAGAAGTCATCTATGAATGTTACAAAGTAACGACTTCCTCCCCGTGTAGGAAACTTGGTAGAGTCACATACATCGCTATGGACTAATTCAAGAAGTGTTGAACTCCTATTTACTGATTTAAAAGGTTTTCTTGGCATCTTAGCTTAAATACAAATCTCACATTTGAACTTTCTATCAATATGAACTTTAGGAATTAGATTAAGATTTGTCATGTAATGAGTACGATCAAAATTCACATGACCAAGTCTACTATGCTATACATTTGAAGATTCAACATTAAAAAGAAGATGACTTTTATTAGATAACTTAGAGGATACATTTAATTTAAAAAGACCTTCACATACAAAGCTTTTACCAACAAACTCATTATTATGAGTAATTACAACTTTATTTGACTCTAGAACAATTTTATATCCTCTAGATATAAGGAGAGATCCACTAATCAAATTTTTTCTAACACTAGGAACTAACAGCACTTCGTAAAGGATCAAGATCTTCCCAAATGTTATCTTTAGATCCACTTGACCTTTCCCAAGCACTTGTGTTGAAGAGTTATTCCCAAGTGTCACACCTCCTCCACTTGATTTCTGAAAGGTGGAGAACTAGGAGCGATCAAAACAAACATGAACATTAGCTCCTGAATCAAGCCACCAATCACAAGAAAATTGGGTTGAGTTAATTAAGAATTTTGAATTTATCGACCTGAAAGAAGGCTCAGCACCACTCTCAACCACGTTAACTTGTGGTTTAGATGCTTTCCTCAATGGTTCAGTCTTTCGGTGGTAGCAGTCCTTCGCCACATGATTTGTCCTTCCGCACATAAAGCAGAATGTGCCTTTATAATTCTTTGACTTCTGATTTGGTCGGTCTGATTTGGTCGATTCTGAGGAGGTTTGTATGATTGGTTGGATCTAGATTGAAATTTTTTCTTCTTCAAATTCTTTCCTTTGGATTTGAATTGATTTGGAGTTGGATTTGACTCGATCAGATAGATTTTAGGTCCAAGGTCGGTCTTTTGATTTTGATTGAGCTTAAGCCGGTGTTCTTCTTCAATCCTAATAGAGTTAATTACTTCTATTAGGGTCAAACTACCTTACTTATGGCTTAGCTCTTGAGTAAAGGATGACCAAGAAGGTAGAAAGGCATCTACTAAGGCTTGGACCTTATAGTTTTCAGAAAAACTACAGCCAGTCAACTCTGACTTTCTAAGAAAATCTTGAAATTCATGAATTTGAATACTAATGGATTTGGAATCTAGTATTATGTACTTTTGAAATTTTGAGATGGTGAAACGATCTAGACCAGCATCATCCATCCCATATTCAGCCTTAAGGGCATCCCAAAGTTCCTTAACAGTTTTAGTAGGAAGGTAGACATCATAAAGATTATCAGATAGGGCACTTAAAATTCTATGTCTACAATAAAAATTTATTTCTTGGGGTGTTTTTGATGTTGATGAAGAGGAAGTATCAACTATACTAGAAGAACCTTGTTGAGTGTTGGATTTGGGATCTGGTAATTCTATGGCAGAAAATAAACCTAAAGTGGTAAGCCAGTATTTCACTTGACTTTGCCACCTCCTAAAGAATGATCTATTAAATTTTTTAGGTTTGATTGCACTAAAATAATCAAAACCCATTTTGAAAAAGTTGATTGCTTAATTCGTTCTGCACAACCAAAAAATTGAAGGTTTAGCCTTATAATTTGAATTTTTTAAATTAATAATTTTTTAGATATTTCTAGATTTTAAATTTAAATTTAAAAAATTAAATCTAAAAACTACTTCCAATAATAGTATAATCACTAAGCAAAAATTAACTCAAATAATTTAATTTTAAATTTGAGTTTCAATTTTTTTTTTTTTTGACTTTTCAAACGCCACAGTCTAACACTAACTTGTATGTGCATATCTGATTAAGGTATTCGTTCTCTCAAGATCAAATAACTTTTAATTCTCATGATTTGATAGCAATACTAGCTATAAAGATATAACAGATGCTTCGGGTCCTGAAAAAAAAAAACTACAACCACAGTAAAAATATCTTTTTCAAAAAAAATTGACTAGATATATATTTCAATCTAAAAAGAATTAAATGAAATAGCTGCAAATAAAATTGATTTGGAAATTGAGATTTAGCTCTTTTAGATTTTTAAATTGTTTATAATTATTTTTATTAATTATGTCTATTTTAAATATGTTATAAGTAGAAATCTGACTACTCAAATTGTGCTAAGAATCAACCTTACTAATATAATAGATAAAAATTTTGTAACTCAATTTTATTATTTATTAATGAAAAAATCATATCCTACTTTTGTTGATTTTTCAATTTTCAAGATTTAATTTAAATTCAAGTTGAGAACTTTTTTTGGGGATCAGGCCATTGGTTTTCAAGGTTCGTCATCTGCTGACAAAGTACACGCTCCTGGAAGAAGTGGGAGGAGATGAAATGAAAAATAAAAGAAAATCATGGGATTCGTTTGGTGTCGATCATTAATCGGGATAATGGATCGGTGTTTGCTGATCATGATCCCTTGCATGCCTTTCCTTGTTACTTCTTTCTTCGCGCTCTTTTCTCACCAACATGAGTTTATCAGCAAATATATTTATTGGATGTCCAAACAAAAAGAATTTTGAATGATATACAGCATGATCCAAATACTTTCTAATACATCCATATTCTGGTTAAAGTATATCATAAAGATTTTGTCTCACGATGTTTCCGTGGTGCAATATCAGAAATGAAAGTAAAGAAATTGCTGTTAGTTATTTACTTTATGTTAACATGATAGCCAAAGCATGTTAATATTAAAGTGTTCCATATATATATATATATATATATATATATATACTGATTTGATAGGACTTAGAAATATCTAAGTCAAAATATGAGCTTTATTCTTAGAGGTATATTAGATAGGCATGTAAAATCTCAAGCTTGATTTAGTTATGATAGATAAATGAGTTTAAACATTTCAAATTTTAAGTAGCTTGATATAATTTATACTTAGAGGTATATCAGCTAGAAATGTAAAATTAAGTTTGACTATGATAAGTAAATAAGTCTAAGTGTGTCAAACCCTAAGTAGCTTTATGTTCATACATATTGATAATAGTAGGAAAAATTTAAGTTTTTACATCCAAGTAGGAGATGTTGGCCGATATATCCATCAAACCTAATAATCAGATGGGATAGAAGTGGGAGAAGTTGGCCAATATGACTATGAAACCCAACAATTAGATGGGATGGAAGGATACTGTTGACGCTCGATCATCAAAACTGAACATCGGAAAAGAACTCTGTTTGCTGTTGACTTATCAAATAAAGAGTTTTTAAGGTCTCATGCAATACACTCCTTCTCTCAACGTGGAAAGCTATTTGATAGTCCAAAAACATGCTAATGTAACAACGTGTTAAGTCTCAACTCATAAATGATGAAGTACGGAATTTAAGAAGTTACCTCAATTATAAATAATGTAAAAGTTATAGAACTTCAAAATATTTAACTCATTATAATACAAGTTATAAAATTTTAATGCAGTTACAAAATTTCAAAAAATTTAATTCATTATGATATCGATTTGTATTATGAAATTCTAATGGTCATCTTAACTATAAAAGAGTTATAGAACATCAAAAGATTTGATATGAGTTATTAAATTCTAACGGCTATCTTAATTATAAAGAAGCTATGGAACTTGAAGAGCTTTAGATCATTTATGAATTATAAAATTTTAAGAGACAAAAAGAAAGCCATTACTTTTATAAAAATAAATTCAAAATTTAAAATAAAATAAAATTTTTTATGCAAGAAGAGCATGCGTGTAAAGTAAAGGTACCTAATCATCCCTTCCCAATTCGTAAAGATATGAAGATATGCACCATAGGTTTAAATTTTTTTGCAAAAAGTTATAACGTCTAGAAAACTAAACTAATTAATTAATCATATATTGGATGTGGATTATCAACGCTATGTTAGATCTTGTTGGATTTACGATGGACTGGATTAAGATAACCCAATTAGATCCACTATTATAAATCTCCATCCAATATTCCAAAACGTCATGCGACGGTACCAAACAAAAGGCTTTCTTAGTAAGATCGATGATTGCTATAACTGCTCCCACTTCAGCACGGTTGACATGTTATTATTATTATATAGAAGCTGATGAATGTTATCTAAAATGAGGTGGCATTGTCGACAAGCCTGGGGCAATGATCCCCCTGCATCATGCACAGTAATCCATGTTAGAAAAATTTTTTTTTCCTTTTGCAAAATTCATTTATTAGAAAAATGCTAGAAAATTAATCAGAAAATTTATACTTGAAATTTAAATTAATATCAAAAATAAAAAGAATCAAACTGGTCGAGGCATGTTAAACACTGCCCTAAGGACAAGTTTTCGCCCCCTCGTGCGGGTTGTTGGCGAATTGTCCCCAAGGTACAACGACCTGATTTGATTCGATCCTCCTACCGCGAGCACGATCGAGTGGAGGTTCAAACCCAGTGATTCTTCAGATGCCCAAATAAAATAATAAAATAGTTAAATCAATCTTTTACCACCAGTAGTTTGTTGAGATAGATTTTCTTGTTTAGACTCCTTGAGACAGGGATTTGCAGCAACAAGATCTTCAAGGATTGGATTGCAGCAACAAGATCTTCAAGGATTGGGTTAGCAGCAACAAGATCTTCAAGGATTGGATTAGCAGCAACAAGATCTTCAAGGATTGGATTTGCAGCAACAAGATGCAGCAACAAGATCTTCAAGGATTGGATTTGCAGCAACAAGATGCAGCAACAAGATCTTCAAGGATTGGATTTGCAGCAACAAGATCTTCAAGGATTGGATTTGCAGTAACAAGATGCAGCAACAAGATTAAGGATGTAACAAGATTTGTAGCAAAGGATTTTTTTTTCGCCTTCTATATTCACAACTCTTTTCCCTTAGATTATCCACATATTTATATAAAAAAAAATTACCATTTCTCCTTATACCGTTCCTTCCCAAACGGAAGGAAAAGCGGAACGCTCGAGCAAACGCTCGAGCGTTTCCGCAAGATTACGCAAATCATGGAACGCTCGCTGTGAGCGTTCCGCAAACGCTCGTCGCGAGCGTTTCGAGCGCGTCCGTAAATCATGGAACGCTCGCTACGAGCGTTCCGCAAACTCGTCGCGAGCGTTTCGAGCGCACTCCCTTTTTTTTTTTACTTTTAACTTTTAACAAAACGGCAAAAGTCAACAATCCCCCACAAAAGTTAAAAATAAAATAAAATAAAATAAATAATAAAATTAAAAAAAATTAGGGCATCTTATACTGCGCAATAGGTGAGGTGTCCTGTGGACTTGAACCTCACTTAGTGTTGATTGTATACATCTGAAGGAACCATAGTGGATTAGACCTTGAACTAGGTCCTTGACTCAGACTTCTACTAATCACACACACAGCATGAATCAATTGGGTTTAAGCGGTCAGCGCATATTAAAGGCCTTGCGCTTAGTACCTTGATTTTTCATGAGAATTTATTAAGGTTAGCCAAACCTTTAGTCACGGCCTTATATGACAATTCTCATTTAGGTGAATCCTCCAAGGGTATTTGTAACTAATACCCTGCAGATAACCTACCTCGGATCCATTAAGAGAATCACTCAACCTTACACAAATTTACTTTGTCACTTTATAAGAGCACTCATCATTGGGATGGGTTGAAAAAATTTCAAAATTTGTGCTCTAACACGATCACTCAATCAGCTTCGTTTCTACCACATTGAACCTCATTCATGGGATCTCCAATCACAGAGGTTGGGTATCCGCTGCTGGTGACCAAATAATGGGCTTAAGCCCCATCCCCCTCGATGAATCTAGGACTCCACTCCTAGATAATCCCTTGGTTAATTGATCTGCCAAATTCTTCTCAGATTTGACAAATTCCAAAGAGATAACACTATTTTTCTTATGTTGTCTTATAGACTTATGACGAAGCCGTATATGGCGATTCATCTTTTTATTGGTACTCTTTTGATTTGTCAGTTCAATTGCGGCCTTATTATCACAATGGATAGATATAGCTGAAACTGGCTTAGGTACCAAAGGTAGCTCTGATATTAGATTTTTTATCCACTCTGCCTCATTACAAGTGGTATCCAGAGCTATCAACTCGGCCTCCATGGTGCTTCTAGAAATAATAGTTTGCCTAGTGGATCCCCAGGCAATAGCAGCACCACCAAGAAGAAAAATGTATCCGGTAGTTGATTTTAAATCATGAGAATCAGTGACCCAATTAGCATCACTGTAACCCTCAACCACCTCAGGGTATTCAGTGAACATCAAAGAGAGATTAAGTGTTCCCTTTAAATATCGAAACACTCTTTCTAAGGCTACCCAATGAGATTGATCAGGATTTTGATTATATCTACTCAGCCTTCCTACAGCATAGGCAATATCAGGTCTTGTTCTGTTTGCTACATACAAGAGAGATCCTATAATTTGAGAATACTTTAATTAATTAATTGGATCACCTAAATTTTTCTTTAGGTGAAAGTTAGGATCAAAAGGAGTAGATATTGATTTAAGATTGGAATAACCAAACTTCTTGATCATTTTTTCTATAGAATGAGAAAGAGAGAGAGCTATCCCTTCATGGGACTTGATAAGCTTCATCCCTAGGATTACATCCGCTTCACCTAAATCTTTCATGTCAAACTTAGAAGAGAGGAAAGATTTAACACTTGAAATAATTTCAAGAGATGTTCCAAAAATTAAAATATCATCGACATATAAGCAAAGGATTACACAATCATTATCGACGATCTTAGAATACACACACTTATCATGATTATTGATTTGAAATCCAAAAGATAGAATGAAGATCGTTTCGTAAATAAAATTTTAATTCATTACTTAAAGACGAAGAAGATGAAGAAGATGATGAAGCATGTGCATGTCTTTTAATGAATGAAAAAATAGATGACGAACGAGATCTAGAAGAAGAAGCAGAGCTTTGAACAGGTATTCTAGATCCACAAATTTTATCATTATATAAATAATAAATATCATTAAGAAGTCGTGTTACCTCATCTTTAGCAGGTTTAGGATTTTGATTCATGTTTTCACAATATTGATCAATTAAAAAAATTACACCATTTAATTTAACTCTAGGATCAAAAACAACAGCTAAGTTATGCAATGGACATATCCTATTCTAATATTCATTCCATTTAGTTTTCATATTATGTATAATAGGCATTAAAACTTCATGATATCTATATTCTTTAAATTTTTCACTAATTACATATGCTTTTTGTAAAAATGAACAAGAAGTTGGATAATAAATACCTGAAAGAACATTTGTAGCATCATAAAAAGTAACCAAACAATCTTCTAAAATTTTACATTGATTCCAATCAGCTTCAGTCAATGTAAATCCTAATCCACACTCATTAATATAAGCACTTAATAAGTTCTTATATGGGTATGCATCATGTATCATGGCATAGGCACTATTCCAACGAGTTATTACATCAAGTTAAAATTTTTTAAAATGTTTACCATGATCTACACATAATTATTTAAATTCTTGAAGTCTTAACCTTGAAGCATGAATAAAAGAAACTGCATTTCTAATTTTTGAAATAACCTCTTGAATTATGTTCATGCCAGATTGAGCAGAAAGATTTAATACATGACATGCACATCTAATATGAAATAATTGTCCATCTAAAATGGGATGTAAAGAGTCGTTTAATAATGCAACATCAAAATTATTATTAGATGTATTATAAAAGTAATTGACATTATTTTATTATTAATATTATATGAGCATGCGGTTTGATAAATAATATTTGAAATTTGTTATCCTAAATGCGGAAAATCAAAAGCACGAAAATCAATAATATGTTTATTTAATTGCCAATCATTATCAATATAATGAGCAGTAACAGAAATAAAACAATTACTACCTATAGATGCCGAAATTTTAGCATTTAAATTTGAGAGACTTTCTGTTAAACTTTGTTTCATTGCTAAAAAGTTTGTCATAGCCACTCTTCTAAAGGTACGCCTACTAGTTCTTTTATAAGCAGTTGTAGGCCTAATAAACATATCTTTCAAAATTATAAGATTCAGATAAACTAAAAGGTAATTCATCTTGAACTATCCATCTTACCAATAATTTTCTTTAATTTTCGTGGTTATATGCAAAATTGCCTACAAGTAATCCTCTTGTATATTAAGGAGTCCTTGCTGACTGGAATCATGTATCCAATGACTCTCTTAATGTCTTCTTAGATGCCCTGTTCCCCCAATACTAGAACAACTGTAAAGTTTTGCACATTTTTTACATTTTGCTTTATAGACTCCATCAACCATAATTCTATCGGAATCAATCCAAACATTACTAGTCCTCTTACGAGAAGAGGTTTGACACTCACTGACACTAGCTCTAGATGGAACTTGGAGTTGGGATTGGGGTTGGGGTCCTTGAGGATTAGTTTCCTCACCCTCAGAAAAAGCGTGCATGTTAAAATTACTTTCGTTAAAAGATGCCATATCTAAAATTTTTAATTAATAAATGTAAAAAATAAAAACTAACCCACAAAAAGGAATTGAGAAAAGATTAGAGGTGGAGGCGTGGAGCCGAGATTTGTGAGCTTCCTCTTGCGCTCTCACCTCTCAACAAGAATTGATCTTGTAGCACTTTGACTACTTGCTTGAGCACTTGCCACTTGTAAGAACACTTGCAAACTAAAAATTAAATTGTTAATCTATTAGAGCACTTGCTGGAAGAGAGAAATGGTATTATTAGAGGAATTGGTTTGGTGTGGTAAGAATGAGGGAGAGTTCATCTATTTATAGAATTTCTAATTTTTTTTTCAAAATTACCCTTTGATATAGCCGTTATATGACTGTTGGGAGGGGTAAAATGATCTAAACCCCTTCCAACAGCCTTTAACGACTATATAGCCATTAAAAACGGATATAGCCATTTTTAATGGCAAAAACGGATGAAATACTTGGTGCGGTGCCTAGGCACCAAGGTGGTGCCTGGGCACCATGTACTGGTGCCTAGGCACATCAGGTGCCTAGGCACCTGTGTGCCTAGGCGGTACCTGCAGGTGGTGCCTAGCTAGGCACCACCTGCAGGCACCACGTGGTGTCTAGGTAGGCACCACCTGCCTACCTGCAGGTGGTGCCTGCCTAAGCACCACCTGCGCTGCCGTGCCATGGCACGGCCATGGTGGGCCGTGCCATCGTGCTGGACATGGCCCTGATGGGCCATGCCAAAGCACGGCCCATCATGGGCCGTGCTAAATTTAAATTTTTTTTAATGTGCCGTGCCTGGCACGGTCCATTTGTTAATGGGCCATGCCAGGCACGGCATGGTAAATTTTTAGGCATGGCGGGCCTGGGCCGTGCCTGGTACGGCACGGCCCAGTGCCCATCTCTACCTAGCAGCGGTGGTGGTTGATGGTTCTGATGGTGCGTTCGTGCCGTATTAAAGCTAAAGTTAAATTATATATAGATAGATCAATATAAATATAATATAATTATATAAATAATATGATATAATAGGTTTAATTTATTTGATAAATAAATAACATTGAATTGATACGATACGATTCATTCAACGGATAAATATGACTTGCTTAAATAAACACAATCTGACTCACTTAATATAACTTACTTAATATGTTATTAATTAAATAAATTTTAAATGGATTACTTTCAGATTGGCAGGTTAATCCATGATACAATACAATTATTTTGTATCATAGTTGTATCAAATGTTTACGGTACGTTTTCATTTAAAATTAATTTAAATTAATTTATTTTATATTAAATTTAAATTATGTTTGTCTATTATCTTTAATTTTACGCTGCTCTTTTGTATATCGATCAAAAGTGCTAACTGAAAAATAGAAAGGATTGTTAATATATAGCATGTCAACGATTGGTAGCTCGTTGCAGATCAATACCGCTCGTTGCAACTCTCTACTTGGCTATGGTTTGAATTTTTCTCAGAAAAGTTTCAGATCATCTTCATATTTGATTCAGGTTTTCAATTTCATCGTTAAGTAGCCTCATTTCCGAAAGCACTCTTTTTTTTTTCTTTTTTTTAAATAGCCATGCAGAGAGTTGCATCCAATGGAATGGATAGGGTGGAAAAGTGCTTTCAAGGAATCTAGTTAACCGTTTGCCAAAACGAGGCCAAAAGGTGGTAAAAAACCACCGTACTCAAGAAAACATATATATGGCATGGGCTAGAAGAAGGTAAGTGGTGGATTCGGTGGTGAACGAGACGACTTGAGTCAAAACTTTAAGTCAATAAGTCAATAACCATGCATTTGATCTTGTTGATTTTAAAAGAAAACTGGTTAGATCTATCGTAAAAACGTTTTGAAACATCTGCACATGCTAGATATTATGTTATATTTATTATTCAATTTAATTATTAAAATAAATATTAATTACTTTAAATTTATTAAGAAATTGATACTTTTTATGGATGTTTACATAAAAAGAGCCTATAGATGGAAAGAGCTTAATTTTTGGAGTCCAATAATGCAAACAAAACTCAAATCAGGATTCGGTTTACCCAAAAAGGAAGAAAGGGATGATTTCGCATGATTTCCGATGCAAACTAAGGCAGGTGATGTTGGACGGATGGTTGAGAAATTTTCTCATAATATCTGAACGATCTTGAGCGTCCGATTGACTCCAACTTTGATTAGGAGGAAACCCTAGATGAACTTTATAAAAGAAGGACCTCATGCAGTAGTTGGGGGGAGGAGTTTCTACAAAGCTCTTTTTATTTTTTTTTTATTTAGATTATTGTCTTTAGGCCTGAGAGAGAAAAATTATGGATGGGATGCTGGTAGCATCAATGCGTGGTTAGATTTCTTCAACTTGGGATGATGATGAAGCCTGTAATCAGGTTTTATTTTTCTTTTTGTTCTTAATTTTTACGCAATAAAAATTATGCTCTTCTTTATTATATCTTTTGAGTTATTTTTCTGATTGAGGTTTTGATCTGGCATACACGGCTTGTACCCTCTATCGACGTACCGTGATCTTAGGATACGGTACGTGCCTAAAAGAGACAGATCGTAGTATAATAGATTAGACCCTTAACCTTGTAATTATTAGATAGTTTATACTTTAAGCGGACGTGCCATGATCTTCTGATACGGTCCGTGCCTGATAAAAGATAAATTATTTTAATTTTAAATTTATAAAAATTATTACTATTGCAATATTAAAAAAAGAAGATAAAACATATTTGCAAGATGGATTCGGATTCCTGGGTTGCTTCTCCTGCTATTTGAATTTCTTTAATTAATTAGTTGTTATATTTTAATAATCGCTATTCTTAATATAATTCTTTATAAATAAATTTTCTTTTTCTCTTTCGTGAAATAATTGCCCTTGATCCCCGAGGATACTATCCCGATTCATCACTATCTATAGTAGTGAGTAGGTTTTATTTTTGATCGCCAACGACAGCGATCAATTACCATGTAAGACTTGGTCATGTATAGCATATTAGCGGTATGTAGCATATAAGACTCGGTCATATATAGCTACTTAGTATTAGCGGTATGTATTAGTATGTACTATATAAGACTTGGTCATATATAGCTGCAACTTACTAGGTAACTATCTCCTCCGATTTCTCCTTCTATTACGGAGTAATCGATGGGGACGAACTTCAATCTCATGGGCACCAAATGTGTTCTGTTTTGTAATCTATAAATATACAAGCAGCAACCCAAAATTAGATGGGTTGGGTATTCCTTTCATTTGAGTTCTTTCACTATCTCATACAATTTTTGTCTTCATGATGATAGAAATTTCAATGCTTTTCTTATCTTTAATTCTCATCATTTTCTATAAACCTACATGCGTCATTTTTTGTATTTTATGTTTCGAAACTTTAAAAGTAATTTAGGAATGTTACATTTTCCTAACTTGACTTAGCCCACCTTGGTGGAATAAGTAGATTTGCACATGAATTAGGTGCGAACTTGGTTAGATTTCTTTGTTGGACTATAATTTCATGATCACTCCTGCATGGTTAGTACTTCATAGCTATCCCTAACAATGTCGTCCCTGTTTACATGGTTGGGCCTGCTTCATGGAACTTGTTAAGAGGTCAAGCAAAAAAATAACAAACTGGAGACTAAAGAGGACAAAACCAAAAAAAAAGAAAAAAACCAGCCAGACTTAATATTAGTGAGTCATTCCTAGCAAGGCATCGATTTGCAACAATGGCTCCTATGGTCCAAAGGTACTCGGATAAACAAAGAATGATCAAAGAACATCCACGACATGCATACTGTTGGAAAATATTTTTGATCTTGCAAAAAAATTCTTCCTAAAAATTGCTAGAAATATATATAAAAATTTAAATACATAAATAAAGTAAAAAATAAAAGATCAAAGCAGGATCGAGACGTGTTAGACACTACCCTAAGGATTAGATTTTCGCCCTTCGTGCATATTGTTGGCGATCTGTCCCCAAAGTATAATGACCCGGCTCGACCCAATCCTCCTACTATGAGCACGATCGTATAGAGGTGCAAACCCAATGATTACCTTCAGATGCCCAATAAATTACAACAAAAATAAAAAAAATTTGAAACTCAAATTCAAATTTGAATTATTTGAGTTAATTTTTGCTTAGTAGTTTTATTATTATTGCAAGTAGTTTCTAAATTTAATTCTTTTAAATTTAAATTTAAAATCTAAAAATATCTAAAAAATTATTAATTTAAAAAATTCAAAAAGAAGCATTGCTCCCCGCAAACCGCCGATCTATTGTAACTATAACTTGGTGGTGTACAATTAAGTGACCGCAAGAATAAAACAAAACAAAACAAGAAAAGAAATAATCTTTTATAAATATATAAATGGTGGAAGCGCTGATTAAAATCAACTCATTCACACTAAATCCAATATCGAGCATGAAATAGGCCAAACAATAAATCAAACCATCAAAGCAACAACCAATATATATATATATATATATATGTCATCAAGATCCGATCCTTCCATGCGGCAATGGAAGGGAGAAAACCACATCCTACTGAAGAGAGGAGGGACCTGAAGGCAAGGAGGGAGCTCTGGCTGGTAGAGAGTCCTTTGCTTCTGGAGATCAGAGAGCTCTCGGGGAACACCGTAATACGAATCCATTGCCTTTTCTGCCGCGTACTCTCCGCTGGTCTTCTTCGCTTCCGACTCCCTCCGCACATAAAACAGAATATGCCTTTATAATTTTTTATTTCAAAATTTGAATTTCAAATTTGAATTTTAAATTTTAAATTTTAAATTCAAAAAACTTTTTTTAAAAAAATTACTTATAATAAAATCAAAAACAATTTTCTAACAGCTAAGGACAAATTTTCTTATCATTAGAAATTGCTAGATTTTATTATAAGTATTTTTTAAAAAATATTTTAAATTTTAAATTTAAATTTAAAATTTAAATTTGAAATTCAAATTTTGAAATAAAAAAATTATAAAGGCACATTATGTTTTGTGTGGGGAGAGAGTCGGAAGCGAAGGAGACCAGTGGAGAGTACGCAGCAAAGATGGTGATGGATTCGAATTATGGCATTCCCCGAGAGCTCTCTGATCTCCAGAAGCAAAGGACTCTCTACCAGCCGGAGATCCCTCCTTGCCTTCAGGTCCCTCCTTTCTTCCGTAGGATGCGGTTTTCTCCCTTCCATTACCGCATGGAAAGATCAGATCTTGATGATATATATATATATATATATATATATATATATATATATATATATATATATATATATATATATATATATAGGTTGTTGCTTTGATGGTTTGATTTATTGTTTGGCCTATTTCAAGCTGGATATTGGATTTAGTGTGAATGAGTTGATTTTAATCCGTGCTTCCGCCATTTATATCCTTATAAAAGATTATTTCTTTTCTTGTTTTGTTTTGTTTTATTCTTGCGGTCACTTAATTGTACGCCACCAAGTTATAGTTACAGTAGATCAGCGGGTTGCGGGGAGCAATGCTTCTTTTTGAGCAATGCTGTTCGGGATAGCAGGAAGCTTTGACTTTTTTGTTGTGTGTTTATGCGTTTGGTATTGGTGCAGTTTTTCTCTCCTTCCCAAGACTTTGATGTGGTTTTTGGAACCAAGCTATATTTTTAACGAAGGTTTTACTCTTTTTGAAGGATAGGGCACTAATCTTGACCATATATATGTCGGAAAAAGTTAAAAAAAAAAAAAACGCTCGAGCGTTTGTCGCAGACGTTCACTGAGCGTTGTGAACGTTGGGAGGCGCTTACTAAATAATTTATTTTGTGAGTCGTTTCTAATGTGATTTGGGGCAGCTATCATGCCTTTAAGGTCATTATGGGCCGAGCTGTTGGAGCTTTTATGGGCTAAACCTATAAATAGACTTAAGAATTCAGATTGAAGTAGAAATGAATCAAAATATTTTTTATATTATTATTGTTGTTATTTATTGAGCATCTAAATGTAATCATTGGGTTTGCACCTCCATACGATCGTGCTCGTAGTAAGAGGATCGAGTCCTTCATTGGGTTTGTACCTCCACACGATCGTACTCTTAGTAGGAGGATCGGGTCTCATTGGGTTTGTACCTCTATACGATCGTGCTCTTAGTAGGAGGATCGGATCGAGCCGGATCGTTGTACCTTGGGATCGGATCGTTGTACCTTACAGATCGCCAACAACCTGCATCAAGGTACAACGCCAACAACCTATATGAAGAGACAAAAATCTGATCCTTATGGCAGTGTCTAATACGCCTCGATCCTGGTTTGATCTTTTATTTTTTACTTTATTTATATATTTAAATTTCTATAATATATTTTAGCAATTTTTAGGAAAATTTTTTTGTAAAATCAAAAATATTTTCCAACGCATACATCATCATAACCTATTGAGTCAAAGTGAAACCTGGAACACTAATTCAGCAAAACAGATCTGTTGAACAACTCTCGTGGAGACACATGACCTTAATTTTCATGGACAACAAATAACTTACTTATCTATTACATCAAATTTAGGAAATAAAAAAAATAAAAAGAATCTTTCAAGATATTGAATTTAAGCAAAGAATTACAATGAAGCAACAAAGCCTTAATCCACCACAACCCTGTTTTGGCTAACTAGAAGATAGCGACAGGAGTTAATATGTTGTTTCTTCTTTTCACATAGACATGATCACGGATCACAAAGAGTGCAACGACGAACGCAGAGTCAATATTTGGATCAACAGACAGGGTAAAGCCCAGCCTTTTGAGAAGCTTATCTCTGCTATTGCTTTCCTTGTTCATCTGCATTGCCAACGTCCAGAAGTTAGCTGCCATTTTTATTAAAGGCCAACTTTAACATGGCTTCCCTAACAAAACCTCAATTTAACCTTCTGGACTCGTTGAAAGCCTATGAATGATAGGTAATGGAGGATCCAGGAACTTACTTGAGCTATGACATTGGAGGAATCACCCTTGTAGACCACCTTGCATGATCTCTCGAGATAATTTCCCTCGATGCTGAAATCACAAACATTCTTGCTTGTGTTTGATGCCAAGAACACGTTCCATTTGTTCTTAACCTGGATTATGTTAGCCTTTTCAACAGTAAATAACAGATCTTTGGGGTCGAAGCTGCCACCCCTAAAGACTTGCCATTGGCCATGGCTATTCAGCATCTGCAGGGCATAACTTACGTAGTTAGATTTGTATTTGACTGATAGATTGTTATAGTTAATTTCTAGTAAAATTTTGCTAGATAAAAGTAAAATATAGCAGCATATTTTTATATCTTTGTATGATATCTCAAAAAACTTTATGCTTGTAATCTTGCTAATTTTTAAGCTTGACATTTTGTTGAGCTGCCATTTGTACTTCATCCGCTTAATGAATTATATATATATATATATCGGGTTTGACTCACCCTAGAATGATGTGATCGCCCGCTTGTACCATATATATATATGGTACAAGCGGACGATCACATCATTCTAGGGTGAGTCAAACCCGATATGTCAGAATACAAAATTTGAGAGAGAACCATAGGGCACGGGTCACCCTGTGACCAGATCCATGGTCCAGAGTGATGATCCACCCGGCCAGCTACCCAATCGGTCGCTGAGCTAGCTTCCCAATAGATGTGTCTTACCCGGGTGGTATCAGCCTGGCGAAGCATAGTCCGAATGTCACGAAGGTATGGAGGAAGACTGGTCACCAGAGTTCTGACGGAGCCAGCTAATAATAGTAGTGGAGTCCCACTCAATTATAATCATGCGGCTCCCCAGACTGTGAATGGCAAAAGATATACTGGCCCATGCCGCATACAACTCCACTAAAGGCACCGATAGGTCAAGGAAGCCGAAACCACCTGCCGCTATCATCAACCCATCGGACCCACGGATCACAAAGCCTGAACCAGCAATTCTACCACGAACACTCCCATCAAAGTTGATTTTAACAAACCATAGGGGTAGGGGCTCCCAAGAAATAAAGATCGTCTGCTGGTGCGCAGCCAAGGCAGCAGGGGAGCCCTAGCTTCCAAGGTCATCAAAACCAAGAACTGTATGATAAAGGGTGTACTCCGCAGAATGGGACAAAGCAGTCTGAACAAGCCTGTGAACCTTCCAGATGCCCCTTCGAATGTCTAGCCTGATCAATCGCAAAAAAGAGTTGCGGCTAGGGTCACTCCTAACACCCTAGAGAGAGAACCCCGAGTTCTGCCAAAGATCCACCAAACTTTCGGTGACACCAGAATTACACCAGGATTTTCTGTTCTAACTCTTTAGAAATTCAATCCATAACTTTTCGTTGTTGTGTTCTGGTAAGGGATGTCCTCTAATTTATAGTCTCATTTTAGCCAGCCCATTGAATTCTAACACTTAAAATTTTGCCGTTCGGTGAAAACCAAAGAGACGCAGCGTTTGGTTAATTTTGACGTTCGGTGAATACCAAAGAGATGCATCGTTTGATTAATTCCGACATTCGGTGAAAACGAAAGAGATGTAAATTCTAACATTTAGAATTCCATCACCTGGTTGACTCAAAGAGGCACATTTATTCTATATGAATTCTAACATTTTAAAATGCAACGGAACCGTTTGGAGAAGATTAATGTTATACATTAAATTCTACATATGAATTTAATCTCTCAGACTTTAGTTATCTCATCATGTGAGATACTTATGTGATAGGTTTGGGTTCAGGTTTTGGTTTAAGCTGATCTAAATTTATTGGACTAAACCTACATAGATCATGGTCCTAGCCAAAATCAAATTTGGCTAGTCCTGAATCTATTTAAATCCAAATTAAGTCTAATTTCAAATCAATATTTGAAATTAACTAGTCCTTCTAATAGACTTAAACCAAATTGAATCTTATTCACTTGTACTTAACCCAATTGAGATAATTCAATCAATCAAATTGATTAATTAAATCATATACGATTCTCAATCATTGATTAGCAAATAGATCATCCTAGGAAACTTCTATGCGTATGACTCTCTAGGTTCGAACCTAAGCCGGTAAGCATAGGAACAACTTTCTATACTAATCGATGTGCCAATCTAGCAATGGAACCCGACGTCCGGATAGGTCAAAGAGTTGCCGAGTAAACTCCAAGAACCCTAAGAAATAGTTATCGTATAATTCATCCTTTTGACCACAAATGCTAAGGATGGCTTAAGAGCTTGTCAACTCTAAACAACAAATCCATAAAGTAATTTCAACTTTAGTGATCATGTGACTTTCACATGAAGTGCCTTGGCCAAGGTCTTGCTAAATTGAAACACAAGCATTTCTCCTTTTAATGGGATAGGTCAAATTTCATCTTGATCCACAACTGACTACCACAAGTACTTGACTACACCCAGTAACCTTTCGTAGCTGGATTAAAAATTTAGGTAGTCTGGCACATAAGTACAATGAGTTGCTTGCAAGTCACCGGTTGTGATCTTCAGGTCTAAAGGATACTTATACCCATAACTTCTTGAATTAACTCTTGACAGCAGAGTATCCGGAAATGAGTCACATTCGGTGAAATGTACTCCTACACTTTCACCTATATGTCATACTGGTGTTTCTACACTCCTTGGTTAAGAGGACAACCAACAAATATAATATATAGTGTCCTATAATTGATAGTACTATGGTCCTTTCATAGTATATCATTTGGTCGTAAACTCTTTTGAGGACCTTTAAAGATAAATCCTTCTTTATCATGAAGGAAGATCCTGAAGGCTTCATTACTATTAGGAGTTTTAAGAAGATATTCTTGTAATGAATAAACTACCAAATAACTTTTATTAATATATCAATTTATATGTAATTTACATTAGCACAATCATCAAATGATTGACTTTAGAATACAATTCCCAACAAACTCCCACTTAGCCTAAAGCCACTCATTACAGTATCTAATACACATCTTCAACTTATAGTCGTCAAACTCCTTGATGCTGAGTGCTTTAGTAAATGGGTCACCTAGGTTTTCCTTTCTGTCAATCTTTTGAAGATTTATGTCACCTCATTTTATAATCTCTCGAATAAGATGAAACCGGCGCAGTATGTGCTTGGTGCACTGATGTGCTCATGGTTCCTTTGCTTGAGCTATGGCACTAGTGCTGTCACTGTACAACAGGACTGGTCCATCAATGAAATGTGCCACTCCAAGCTCGGAGATAAACTTTCACAGCCACACAGCTTCTTTTGCGGCATCTGATGCAGCGATGTACTCTGCCTCGCATACTGAATCTGCCACTATATGTTGCTTAAAACTTTTCCAGCAAACAGCTCCACCATTTAGGATAAACACGAAATTCAACACACTTTTGCTATCATCATGATATGATTGGAAACTAGAATCAGTATATCCAACAAGTTTCAAATCAAACTCTCCATAGACTAACCACTGGTCCTTAGTATTTCTCAAATACTTAAGGATTGTCTTAACAACTTGCCAGTATTTTTCTCCTAGATCAGATTGGTATCTACTCACTACTCCTAGTGAGTATGCCACATCTGGTCTTGTACATGTCTTGGTGTACATAATGATCCCACTGCCGAAGCATATGGAATTTGACTCATACGTTCTCTTTCATTAGGAGTTGTCGGACAATCCTTCTTAGAAAATGAATTCCATGGCCTATCGGAAGATAGCCTTTCTTGGAATTCTCCATGCTAAACCTCTTTAGCACGGTGTCAATGTATGTAGATTGGGATAAACCAAGCATTCTCTTAGATCTATGTCTATAGATCTTTATCCCTAGGATGTATGATGCTTCTCCCAGATCTTTTATGAAGAATTATGATGATAACCATGTCTTTATTCCTTGTAATGCAGGGACATCATTCCCGATTAAGAGAATATCAACCACATATAATACAAGAAATATAATAACGGAACCGTTAGCCCATTTATAAATGCAAGGTTCTTCTTTATTCTTAATAAAGCCATAAGATTTGATCACATTATCAAATCGTATGTTCCAACTCCTAAATGCTTGCTTAAGTCCATAAATGGACTTCTGTAGCCTACACATTTTAGACTCGTCTTCAGATATAAAACTTCAGACTGTATCATATACACCTGTTCATCTAAATTACCATTTAGAAAAGCGGTTTTAACATCCATCTGCCAAATCTCATAATTGAAGTGTGCTGCTATAGCTAGCATAATCCGAATGGATTTTAGCATTACCATAGGAGAAAACGTTTCGTCATAGTCAATACCATAACATTGACGATACCCCTTGGCAACCAGACGTGCTTTGTAGGTCTCTACCTTTCTGTCTGTGCCTCTTTTCCTCTTGAAAACCCACTTACATTCTATGGTTTTATCCCTTCGGGTGGGTCAACAAATGTCCATACATTATTTTTCTTCATAGAATCAAGTTCGGATTTCATGGCTTCAAGCCATTTGTCAGAGTCAGTCCTTTGCATAGCATCCATATAGGTGATCGGATCCTCATTGTTCTCATCAAGCTCAATAGGATCCTCATTCTGGACCAAGAACCTAAGTATCTGTCCGGTTGATGTGGTACTCTACCAGATCGCCTTAATGGTGCATCTAAAATGAGTTTTGAGTTTGATCTAATCAACTCAGATTCTAAGGGTTCACTGGTTTGTGTTGTTCCTTCTACTTGATGAACTTCCTCAAGTTCAACATTAGAGCTATTTGTTCCTTCACTAAGGAACTCCTTTTCAAGAAAAAACTGCTATATTACTAATGAACAACTTTTGTTCTTCAGTATTATAGAAGTAATATCCTTTGGTCTCTTTCGGATAGCCGATAAAAAAACATTTGTCAGATTTGGGTTCAAGTTTGTCTGATTTTGCATGTTTCACATAAGCCGGACACCCCCAGACTCTCAGATAGGTAATAACCGGTTTATGTCCATACCACATCTCATGTGGAGTTTTAGAAACAGACTTACTTGGAACCTTATTAAGAATATGACAAGATGATTCTAATGCGTATCCCCAAAATGATATTGGCAAGCTCGCAAAACCCATCATGGACCGAACCATGTCTAACAGAGTTCGATTCCTTCTTTTCGACACACCGTTATGCTGCGGTGTTTCAGGAGGAGTCCATTGGGAGAGAATCTCATTCTCTCTTAAATATGTCACAAATTCATTGGAAAGGTATTCGCCTCCTCGATCTGATCGAAGGGTCTTAATATATTTTCCTGTTTGTTTTTCTACTTCTTTATGATATAGTTTGAACATTTCAAACGACTCAGATTTATGTCTCATAAGATAGACATAACCGAACCTAGAAAGGTCATCTATAAAAGTAATGAAGTAGTAATATCCACCTTTGGCACAAGTGCTCATTGGTCCACATACATCAGTATGTACTAGACCCAATAGCTTTTTGGCTCTTTTACCTTTTTCAGTAAAAGATGACTTGGTTATTTTACCAAGAAGATAGGATTCACAGGTAGTTAATGATTCACAATCATCAACTCGAAGGATGCCCTCATGAGTTAACCTGTTTAATCTGTTCTTATTGATATGACCCAGCCGATGGTGCCAAAGATAAATATATTTGACATCAGTTATTCTAGGGTGCTTACTTGATTTGTACACTACATTCATAGGCTGTGATAATATATAAATGCCATTAGATAAATGGCTAGTTATTACAGTGACTCCATTCATAATGATATTCAAAGTAACATCATTTATTGAAATTTCATAATGACTTTTGGTCAGAAGGCCTACAGAAATTACGTTCAACAAGAACGTTGGGCAAAAATGACAATCATTTAGTACAATGACATTTCTATTGAAAACTATTTCAAAAACTACTAATCTTCCATTGCCGACATTTAGGAATCTTTCATTGTCCTCAAATCTTCTAGTGACTTGTAGTCCCTGCAATGAATTGCAAATATTAAAAGGACTCTCGGTATCCAATACCCAGTCTGATTATCATATACAGAAAAATTACAAGGTGCTATCATATAAATACTTTGTTGAGCAACATCTTATCCCTTTTTCTTCTTTGGCCTGTTTGGATCAAGTATGGCAATGTAAAGAGGACAGTTCCTCTTCCAGTGCCCTTGCATCTTGCAATGAAAGCATTCAGCCTAACTTTTATCAACTTTCTTCTTCTGCATCTGACCCCTTATAGATGTCCTAGCATGTTGCACCTTTTTCTTATTCTTTTTCTTCTTTCCTTTCCCAAAGGGTTGACGCCCTACCTTAGATCCTTCAAACATATTAACCAAACCTTTAGAGAGCTGGTTGTTCTTCTCAAAGTTTTGTAACAACCCCAACAAACCGTGGTAGTTGATTGTAGGCTTTGTCATTCGAAAATGAGTAAGGAAAGGTCGGAAGGATGGAGGCAAGGAATTCAGGATCGCATCTTTTCCCAACTGCTCATGTAGGGGAAAGCCGAGCTTGCTTAGGAGTTCTATCTTCTCGATCATGTACAATACATGATCAGTGACAGGAGATCCATCCCTCATTCGAGCATTAAAAATAGCACAACTAGTCTTGTGCCTTTCAACGTCGTTAGGTGTGCCGAAAGATTCATTCAACGCTTGAATGATTTCTTCTGGCTAAGCATTCTCGAACCGGCAACCAAATTCATCGTTCATTGCTGCTAGCATGATGCAACGCACGCTAGTTCTATCACTGAGCCACTTCTGATAAGTGTCTTTCTCAGAACTTTGGGTGTTTGCATCAGGTATCTTTGGTGAATATATAGAATCCTCTCATGCTCAAGGACGATCTTAAGTTTTCTAAACTAGCTATTGAAATTTAAACCATTCAACTTGTCACTATCCAATAGGGACCTTAATGATAAATTAGTGGCTATTTTATGCAAAAGGAAAAACTAAAGTTTAGTAGTATATAAATTGATTCAGTCTAAAGACTTGGACTTTAGTCTAAAGATTCTCCCACTATTTTGTTCAAACTGGCAACCTCTACACTCCATTTCAAAGAATTATTCTTAATTCTTTAGTGGGCACTAAGATCTACATAGACTACATACAGGCCCAAGTGAAGCCTGGCCAACCCATATGCATCTAAGAGTAGGTTCAAAACCAATTATTTTCCCAAACAATTCTTAGTATTCAGTTTTGTTGCATGTACCTCTTCAGCAGGCATAGAGTGCCTTCACTGAAATTTTTGGTTAGGTTCAACCATTAAATGATATAATTAGTGTAACCTATCAATAAACAACCAAGCCCGAGTGAAGCTCGGCCCACTTGACTGTCTATTTAATAGTTGCGCTGACTTATCATATAATGAATGATAATTTCGATGGTTGACAAGCACTAGGTATGGAGGCTATGATCTAGTTATCATATAACTATTTTATTTTAAGGACCTAATAATTTTAAAGGATTTAATAATCTAAAGATAAATTGACTAATCAAGTTCTCCCACTAAATCTATAAAATCGGTAGAATGAAACAAGATTAAATCAGGTTAAGTGGCACCTAAATCAGTCAGACTGATTTCCTTATAGGCATGGGTCAACCTGAATCAGGTAAATGATCTGAATCATAAATGGTTTACCATATTAACCAGGTAAGTGAGATCGATGGGAGGGATATGCTATTAACTCGTTAAAGATGCATCAATACCAGTAGCTCCCAATTAAAAATCATTCGATCGTTGATCCTAGAGCAACTTGTCAACTCACCTTGACATCATATGGTTAACCAATTTTGATTTGACCATCTAAGAGATTCATGCTCAACCACGGAGCCTAATCTACTTCCATTTAGTTTAATCAAAATATAGACATGATCAACTACAACTATTGTTTGATTTAAAGCATCATTAACCTAATCTAATCAATTTAGATTTGATCAAATACTCTTATAGTCCATTTGATTTAAACCTTAGGGTCTAACCCTTTGTGGACCTAATTTAGCTAACCGAAAAGATTAAATATATTTCATGTCATATATTTCGAATCATGCATCAGTTGCATTATTTAACAACTCATAATTTCTTTATTTAGATCATATCTAAAAAGATTATGAATAAATATTTGACATTTAAATAAGACTCTCATAAATATTTGTCTATTTCATAACATAGACAACAAGCTATCATATCTCATATCTATGTTTTTATACTAAACATGCAAATATCATGCTTTTATACAACATCAATATGTATCAAATATAAAACATCTTTTGAGAGTGAGTGTGATCTATGTTTTGATGCCAAAAATCAATTTAAATTATCTTTTGACTAAGCATCAATAATAAAAGAACCATAACATGATGACAATGTATCATAGAATACCTCGTTGAATTGGTAATTTAGTTTTTTAATCCATCTGTGACCGAATAGCCTGGTGATCCATTTTAGCTTTGATTACAAAATTAATTGGAGTATTAATTTATATGCAATAAATTAGATCAAGATGAAACCTGGCTCTGATACCATTTGTTGGGAGAAACATACTCCGAGGCATGCATATTTAATAATTTTATAACAATTATCAATGCAGAATTTTAAAGATTACATATTAATCTATCTAACATGCATCAAAATCATATCTTTGCCTTATATATAGGATCGTTTGATCTAAAATATGCATATAAATAAAATCATCAAGATCATATATTGATCTTCAAGGTAAGAAGTCATACTTCTTGTCTTGAAGCATTCCTTAAGATCTAGGGATCATATCACTTACCTTAAGGGCAATTGGTAAATCCTTTTGTGCTCTGCAGCCGTTCAATCGTCCGGCCTCTAGAATCGTCCATGCAAAGCCCCGAATAATTGGATTTCTGAGAGTGCTAGCTCGCGAAAAAATGACTTTGCTGATCTTGAATCCTCCAACTTGAATTCTTCTGCCAAGATATACCAAACTTTCGGTGACACTAGAATTACACCAGGATTTTCTATTCTAACTCTTTAGAAATTCAATCCATAACTTTTTGTTGTTATGTTCTGGTGAGGGATGTCCTCTAATTTATAGTCTCATTTTAGCCAGCCCATTGAATTCTAACACTTAGAATTCTGCCATTCGGTGAAAACCAAAGAGATGCAGCGTTTGGTTAATTACGACGTTTGGTGAAAACTAAAGAGACGCAGCGTTTGGTTAATTCTACATTTGGTGAAAACAAAAGAGATGTGAATTCTAGCACTTAGAATTCCATCACCTGTTTGACTCAAAGAGGCACATTTATTCCATATGAATTCTAACACTTTAAAATTCCAATGGAACCGTTTAGAGAAGATTAATGTTATACATTAAATTCTACATGTGAATTTAATCTCTCAGACTTTAGTTATCTCATCATGTGAGATATTTATACGAGAGATTTGGGTTCAGGTTTTTGGTTTAAGCTGATCGAAATTTATTGGACTGAACCTACATAGATCATGGTCCTAGCCCAAATCAAATTTGGCTAGTCTTGAATCTATGTAAATCCAAATTAAGTCTAATTTCAAATCAATATTTGAAATTGACTAGTCCTTCTAATAGACTTAAACCAAATTGAATCTTGTTCACTTGTACTTAACCCAATTGAGATAATTAATCAATCAAATTGATTAATTAAATCATATATGATTCTCAATCGTTGATCAGCAAATAGATCATCCTAGGAAACTTTTGTGTGTGACTCTCTAGGTTCGAACCTAAGCCGGTAGCATAGGAACAACTTTCTATACTAATCAATGTGCCCATTTAGCAATATAACTCGACGTCCGGATAGGTCAAAGAGTTGCCGAGCAAACTCCAAGAACCCTAAGAAACAGTTATTGTATAATTCATCCTTTTGACAACAAATGCTAAGGATGGCTTAAGAGCTTGTCAACTCTAAACAACAAATCCATAAAGTGATTTCAACTTTAGTGATCATGTGACTTTCACATGAAGTGCCTTGGCTAAGGTCTTGCTAAATTAAAACACAAGCATTTCTCCTTTTAACGGGATAGGTCAAATTTTATCTTGATCCACAACTGACTACCACAAGTACTTGACTACACCGAGTAACCTTTCGTAGCTGGATTAAAAATTCAGGTAGTCTGGCACCTAAGTACAATGAGTTGCTTGCAAGTCACCGGTTGTGATCTTCAGGTCTAAAGGATACTTATACCCATATCTTCTCGAATTAACTCTTGACAGCAGAGTATCCAGAAATGAGTCACATTCGGTAAAATATACTCCTATACTTTCACCTATATGTCATATCAGTGTCTCTACACTCCTTGGTTAAGAGGACAACCAACAAATATGATATACAACGTCCTATAATTGATAGTACTATGGCTCTGTCATAGTATATCATTTGGTCGTGAACTCTTTTGAGGACCTTCAAAGATAAATCCTCCTTTATCATGAAGGAAGATCCTGAGGGCTTCATTACTATTAGGAGTTTTAAGAATATGTTCTTGTAATGAATAAACTGCAAATAACTTTTATTAATATATCAATTTATATGTAATTTACATTAGCACAATCATGAAATGATTGGCTTTAGGATACAATTCCCAACAACATTCTCCTAGTTTGGCATATATGCCACACATTTAGGAGAACATATGGGGAAATGCTGCTGAAATTCCAACGTAAACGATGATAATGAATAGCAGAATACCATATCACAGAATATAATCTTGAATGGGATAGAGCTTTACCTTTTAGATATGAAGTGAATATGGAATTAATTTAGGACACTTTCATACTCGTAAAGTCTCACGAACTCCACGTGGTGAGGCCTTGCAAAGCATGTACTTTAGCTGGGCCTGGCCTAATCAATTGATTGCAATCATTAAAAATAAAATTGATCTATTGTTATAAATTTTTTAAATGGTTATTATTTACCTTGGATGTGTAACATAAATAATTTAGTCATAAAATTATTAATACTAATATTATTTTATATTATGGTTTTCTTTATTGGTTTACCAGAAAATTGTATAAGTTGTTCAAAAATGAGCCGACCTCGCTCGTGGATGTATGCAAGATTAAAAGATGTCCTGCTTAATTCTGATTTTTTGAATGGACTGAAAGAATTTATTGGATTTGCATGTAGCCAACCCGAATGGATGGATGGGCCTAGGATTAGGTGCCTTTGCAACTTATAAAGGTGTCAGAATAAAGCATACAAGGATGTTGAAACTATGAAGGTGCATTTGTATAAAAAGGGGTTTGTTCCTGGGTATGATATTTGGTACTGTCATGATGAAACAGAGAAAATGGGTGCACCTTTTACAAGCCAACAAGTTTATATTGCCATTAATGAATCATGTGCGAATTTAAACAGATACGAAGAAATGGTGATGAATGCATCAGGTAATGAATTCAATCATAATACATTTATGAAAGAACCAAATCCAGATGCACAATAATTTTATGATATGCTTCGTGCTGCAAATCAAGAATTGTATCCTGGTTGAGAGAGTCATTCCTAATTGTCTATGGCTGCTCAGTTATTGAATATTAAGGCAGAACATAGATTATCAGAAAAGGCGTTCAATGCTGTAGCTGGATTAATGAAGGAAGTTTTGCCAAATGATAATGTTTTAGCAGATAGTTTTTACTCAACGAAGAAGTTGTTGCGTGGCCTTAGGCTCCCAGTTAATAAGATCGATTGTTGCTTAAACAATTGTATGTTATATTGGAGTGAAGACTCAGACCTGAGATGTTGTAAGATTTGTGGGCAATCGAGGTACACCAATGATGAAGGGGGAGCTAGTACAAGTAGGAGGAAGAGTGTGCCTTACAAGAGGATGCATTACTATCCTCTTACTCTATGCTTGCAAAGATTATACAGATCTGAAGTTACAGCTGCTGATATGAGATGACATGGTTTGATAATCATAGAAAGTTCTTATCTTCAAATCATCCTTATAGACGGAACTTGATCGCCTTCCGAAAGAACAAAGCAGTCACAAAATTTGCCAAACCGGTTAAGTCTGGCACAGATTTATTTGATACTATAGAGCATTTAGGGTTGAGGTATGCTTGGGAAGCCGATGCAGATAGAGTCAATGGCCGTATATGTAAAGAACACAACTGGAAGAAACAGAGTATTTTTTGGGATCTGCAGTATTGGAGCACAAATCTCATCCGGCACAACTTGGATGTTATGCATATTGAGAAAAATTTCTTTGATAACATATTTAATACGGTGCTAAACATCCTGGGAAAAACCAAAGACACTGCAAAGTCGAGAGAAGAACTTAATCAGTACTGCAGAAGAGCTGATTTGAGAAGGAATGCTGACGGGACCTATCCTAAAGCCTGTTACACTCTTGACTGAAATTCATGAGAAGTTTTATGTAACTGGGTTAGAGGGTTAAAATTTTCAGATGGTTATGCTTCAAATATCAGTAGGTGTGTGGACATGCATAAGCTTAAGTTGTTTGGCATGAAGAGCCATGACTGCCATGTTTTCATGCAGTGGTTATTGCCTATAGCTTTTTGTGAGTTGCTTCCGCACCATGTGTGGAAGGCATTGACGGAGCTCAGCATGTTCTTCAAGGATTGATCTGCCGCAGTCATTACTTCTGCATCCATGGCAAGGCTTGAGGATGAAATTTTAATTATTATATGCAAGCTGGAGCGAATATTTCCTTCAAGTTTTTTTGACTCAATGGAGCATTTACCGATTCACTTGCCATACGAAGCGAGTATAGCTGGTCCCGTGCAGTATCGCTGGATGTATCCTTTCGAGAGGTAAATATCTTAATAATCGGTTGTACATGTTTACATTTAAAATTTTATTTCATTGCGAGAAAGTTGGTTTATTCTATT
>UESW01002336.1:319110-345950 GCA_900491605.1 Calamus simplicifolius
GTCAACCATTGCCAAGATTGCAGAAATATGAACCATTCATCCTTGCATCCAAGCTCAGCAAGTGTTTTACTGCGGATATCCAAGTTTGCGCAATGACAAGCGAGATTGGTGGGCTGTTTCTAAAATCCTTCCACGTTCGGCAATCATATTAGACGAGAGTTCATCAAGTCAATCACCTGAGTGCCCTGCATTTCAAGAGGATAAGATGGAAATGCATGCAATTGAGGATAATACAAGGGCTCCTGAAACATTAGTTAGAGGTCCAAATGGTGATGTCTAAGAAATTGAGGATGCAAATGTTCGATTTCCTTCCGATGATAATGACACAGAATCACAATCCGATACGACATCGGATGTTGAACCAACATTTGACGAAACAAATGACACTGATTAAATATAGAGGTTTATTCAATTTTAATTTATTTTTATAAGTGCTAAATTTTTTCATATTCAATCATTATTCGTAATTATATTGCATGGTTCTTTAGTATTTTCAGTATGTCGGGCCGAGATAGATCTTCCGCCGATAGACAGAGCGAGCAGGGACGTGGCCCTGCCGCATCAGATCACTTCATGAGCATTGGAGATGGAGAGTTCAGATCTGCAGCCTTCGAGTCTCATAGCCGATCGGCACAGACATCTGAGAGTTCATCCCACATCGGCCGCACCGTACTTCGACTAGATGTTGATGGGCAGTAAGTATATAATAATTATAAATATATGTTTATGTGTTACCGAGCATTTACTTATAAATATAGATTTTTTTGCAGCAGCTTTATTGAGCAGCATTCTATATCGAGCTGGATCAGCTCCATATTCTAGATCCATGCTGATCCCTCTGGCTATGATTGACATCATGTATCTGCGGCCATGAGGGAGTTTTATTTTTTAGATTTTAGGTAAATTTATTAAATAAAATTTGTTATTGATTTAAAATAACTTAATCTTGATATATTCTTAAACTAACTATTTATTTAAACGCAGAAAAAGTTTACGTGAGACTCAACCATCCATGATGCCGTTAGGGTAGCATGGAATGCTCTTGCGGCACGCCGATACTCCAACATGCTTCATCGTTGGAGGAGATTGGGTGATCGTCCTGTGCATGTGCCGGAGGGTATTTGGCATGACTGACAGCAGGTGTGGCAGTCTAAGGCCTGGCAAAGAAGGTCCGCATCAGCCACCACGAACCGTCGATCCAAGAAGGCCGGTCGTGGCACGAGTCTCTCCTGCCACACTGCGGGTCCATTTCCATTCAGGAGCACAGACGCCGTATGGTAAAAAACATCAATAATTTAATTACTAATTTAGTCATTTGCAAATACTTACATTTATATCATTTCTTCTGCTTTTGTAGTCTGAGCGAGAGGGCAGAGATCCTGGTGAGTTCAATTTATTCAGGGCGACACATACCAGGAAGGATGGTACCTGGGTCGATGCACGATCACAGAGGTTGCGGTAAGAAATTTGACTTATGTTATAACTGTTTAATTTCTTAACCTTTATTCAGGTTCGTATACTGATTCATTTATCGTTGATTCTATAATTCAAAGGCATGAGTCGAGGAGCTTCAGTCCCAGGCATCGCAGGTCGACTCCACTGATGGGGGGCCGCCCATTGAATTCTCAGCAGAGGAGAGTCGACGTGTGTTTTTGGAAGCTGTTGGTGCCCAGTCGCGAGACCGTAGGGTCTACGTCTAGGCGCTAAAGCTTCTAGATATTTTTTGGCTCCACTTCGCACTATTCTGGCGATATTCCTCCTGATCGTTTAGACGATATTCGATGATCTATTACGGAGGAGGTTTGGCAGGAGGTTCGGCAGGAGCTTGCAGACATGAGAGAGCAGATGCGTCAGATGCAAGATTTGGTTCGCCAAATGTTGCAGGGTTCATTCCAGCCTCCGCAGCCTTCCCGTGATCGTGATAGTGCGGATTCTTGATGTATTTTTTTTTGTTTTGTGTATCCAAATTTTTCATTATTAATAAAATGAAATGTTATGCATTATCAAAAATTTTGTGATGAATATTTGATCAATATTTTGGATATTTAGCGATAATGTTTCAATTGAATGCAATGAAATTGCATTAAGAGTTTTAAATAATATTTTATTTTTTTAAAAAAAAATTGTTGCAATTTTTTTAAAAAATGAATTCATAAATTTGCGATGCATATTGCGTCGCTAAATTGAATAATATTTTATTTTTAAAAAAAATTTCTCGTTGCAATTTTTTTAAAAAATAAATTTATAAATTTACGATGCATTTGCGATGCATATTGCGCTAAATTGCGACGCATCTCAATGAGTCGCAATATTGCGATGCCTTGAGATGCGTTGCAATATTGCGACTCATTGAAATGCGTCGCAATATTGTGATGCCTTGAGATGCGTCGCAATATTGCGACGCATTAAGATGCATCGCAATATTGCGATGCAATTTGTGTCGCAACCTTGCGACGCATTGCGTCGCTAAATTGTGACGCAATTTCGAGTCGCTAATGCATCGCTAAATTGCGACGATATTTTTCATCGCAAAATAGTGACGCATTTCATTGCGTCGCTAGGCGTCGCTATTTAGTGACGAAACTGCAACGTATAGCAGTTTGCGATGAAATTTACAACGACGACCAAAATGCGTCGCTAAATCGATTTAGCGACGCATTAGTAACGCATTTTGGCATTGCTAAAATGAATTTTTCTTGTAGTGTTGATAGCTTTCGGGCTCACGTCCTTGATCACTAACCATGACATATTCATTAGTGGAATCCTTTTTGAAAGATTTTCGTTCTCTAGTTGACCTTCTCAAAGTGGACAGAGTTGGAGTTTCTTGACTTGACGGCTCTCCCGCATCAACATTATTTATATCCTCATTACCAACCTCGTTGTCATGGACTTCATCATGAGGTTGCCGCAAATCTTCTATACTTTCACCATGCACTAGAGATGGAGGAATAGCTTTCAAGTCTACAAGATCATTGGTACTTGACTTGTGTTGCACATCTTTGTCACACGACAAAATATTTGATTTTAGCGATGCCAATTAGCGATGCCAAAAAATATCGTCGCTAAATAGTGACGTAACAGTGACGCAAAAAAAATTAGCGATAAAAATGAATTAGCGATGCAAATATCGTCACTAAGTAGTCGCTAATTAGCAACACGAGAAATCCACGTTGGTAGTTAACGACGCGAATAAGTCATTGCTAATTAGCAATGCTCGTGATTGTCCCAGCGATGCGAATGGGCATCGCTAATTAGTGACGCACTACCCTGCGTCACTGATTAGCAATGCGCGCGCTGATTAGCGATCCGTAGTGGCTATTAGCGATCATGCTCTAGTTTGCCTAGGGCCGCGTGCTCGATCTAGGGCGCAGCCCTCTTCTCCGCCACCCGGTCCCCCCTTCTCCCCCACCCGGTCCCCCCTGCTGCTCCCCCCCCCCCCCCCCGTCCCCCGTCGACCCTTAGCCCGCCCGACACCCCGTCAGACCCCGGCTTCCCTCCTAGTCCCTAGCCCCTGGCCCCACTCCTCACCCCGGATCCCTCTTCTCCCTCGGCTCCCCCCCGGCTCCCCTTCCAGGCCTTGGCCCTTGGCCCCTGGCCCCCGCCCTTGCCCCCTAGCCTCGGCCCCCGCCCTTGGCCTCCGGCTGGCCCCTATCTCCCATCGTCATGAGTGTCACCTTGGCCCCCGTTGGCCCCCAGCTGCCTCGGTGCCCCACCCCCCGCATCCCCGGCTCCCCTCCCCTAGCCTCCGACTCCTTGGTACCTTGGCCCCTTGGCCCCTCCCACTTCCTTGGCCCCCTAGCCGGCCTTTGGCCCTCGGCCCCAGCCCCCCATCTCGGCCGGTTTCGTCCCGGCCCTCCATTTCGATCGATCTTTTTGTCATCGCTGGCCTTCCGATCGATATTGCTGGTAAGAAATATTATGTGAATTCAAAATAATTTTATATGACATGCTACGAGATTTGCATTATTAGAGAAAGTCCATTTATTGATATTGATTCTTCAATGCTTGAGTGTGAATAAATCATTGTATTTCAGGTTCAGTTTGTGGTATACACATTTCAATTCATCCGTGGAAATGTTATTTTGCACATTAGTGTCATTTCATGGGTTAAATTTAGGTCATTTACAAAAGAATCAGTGATAAGATATTTGGATTTCTACTAATCGAAGTGGATAAAAAATGGCATGTCCACAAACTTCATTATTACAGGTATAAAGAAATGGGGCTATTTTAACTAACAAGAAGAAAATGTAGTTCTACGGTGCTTAGCATACCCTCAAGACTTGCAGGAAAGAGTTTCAGGAAAAAAATTGAAGAAGGTTCTACAGGGTTCCATTTCAATAAAATTTAAGCATATTGCCATGAGCATTATCATTGGTTATCAGGCAATGCTAGCATGTTGAGCTGTTATTGCGAGCATTTCTAAACATGCTCTTTCCGTCCTTGGCATAATGATCCACATATTTTGCATTTGCATTGTTTTGGGTGGGCTGATATAATAGATAGATGTGATGTCAAAATATATCAAATATATCAAAACACCTGGAAACAACAATTATATGAGGGACAATAAATTAATTCAACGCAAAATTTCAAATCAAACAAAAGAACCATTTAGGGACTGTTTGGATTGAAGGGAATGGAGGGGATGAAAAAGAAATGAATAAAAAATCATAAATTATTTTGTTTGGAAGGAAGATGAAAGAAAGAGGGAAAAGAGAATGAGAGTAACTTGTTCCTCTTCTTTCTTCTCAACGAGGGTAAATTTATTAACTCCCAAATCAAGGGGTAACATGAGGTAGGAGAAAACGTTTAAGTTATTTTTTAAATATCAAAATATCCCTTCATTTCTTACTCTTCATTCTTTCATTCCTATGGTTCATTTAATTTTTGAAGGGATACAATTGTCATGTCTCTCTTTCTCTTCTTTTTTCTTTCTTCTATCTAAACAAGATAATTGATATTAACTTTCTTTTCTCTTCCATCTTTTCCAAATAAGATAAAAAGAACAATCCTTCCTTCCTCTTCCTTACCCTTCCATCCCTTTCCTTCTTTTTACTCTTTCCTTCCTTTCCGTCCAAAGATCCAAACAAAGCCTAGGGGAAAAAGGCAAAATGCTAAGCACGTTGGTGCTCTATTCCTGAAAAAAAAGAAAGCGAGCAGTGGTACCTAGGGAAAAGAGAATATTATCATATAATAAGCAACATACCAACCAATTTAAAGGTTCCAGAGAGATTAAAGATGGAAACAAATATGCAATGGAAGGAGAAATTACCTCGCCAAAGAAGAAGTGATGGCAGATCCATGCTTTTAGTCTAATTCTTCTCATTCCCCAATGTTGGTTTCAAAGGTGGGAGGGGCCTTGGTATACTGAATATATAAGTGGTGTTGGAAAAAATGGTTCCCCATAAGCCTAGATTAATGAAGAGAACAATAAGCAAAATCAAGAACACAAAAGATTTTTACGTGGTTCCCTCAATTAACGTACGTCCATGGGACCCATGTCCAATTTTAACTAATTTTGTAGGTGTTTACAAAAGACACATATACCTCACAAATTGACAAGGGATTCGTAGGCAAAATTGAAGCTTTTGACAAGTGAAGAAGCTGCACAAAAGCTCCAAAATAATAGAAATTAAAAGGTTGCTAGTCAAAAGAGAGTAGTTGTCATCAGCTCTTCAAGCAACTATAAATTTCAGCACACTATTTCAATTCAGCCTTTTGAAATCCTAAAAAATTAGCTTCCAATGAAGCACCAACCAACTTCCAATGCACCAACTTTCCACAAGTTTGCCTTGAAACAAGTAGTCAAAGAAACTTTGATTACCCAAGCAAACACTAAATAACCAAGTGTTTTTCCAACAAATTTGAAGACAACACGTTTCACAACTTCAAGTATAATTAAATGCATAAGGAGGGTTGCCCAACAATTCTCCCCCTTCCGACTTATGATGAGAAATCAATTATTCCTGCCAAAGCTCTACACTTCTCATGCTTGTTTTTAGATAAGACTTTAGTCATCATGTCTGAACTATTATCATCAGTGTGAATCTTCTCAAGTTGCAATGCCTTTGAATTCAACACATCATGAATCCAATGGTATCTAATATCAGTATGTTTTGACCTTGAATGAAAAGTAGCATTCTTGCTCAAGCGAATGGTACTTTGACTATTACAAAAGAGAACATACTTCCCTTGCTTCAAACCTAATTCTTGTAAGAATTGTTTTAACCAAAGTATCTCCTTGCATGCTTCGTAATGGTAATGAGTTCAGCCTCTGTAGTTGATAAAGCAACACATTTTAGTAATTTAGATTGCCACGAAATAACTTCATTTTAGTAATTTAGATTGCCATGAAATAGCTCCCCCTACAAAAGTCATCAAATAACCTGAAGTGGACTTCCTAGAATCAATGTCACCCACCATGTCAGCATCCGTGAACCCATCAAGTATTGGTTTGACCTTTCCATGGCATAAACATACACTGGAAGTCCCTCTAAGATATCTTAGAATCCACTTAATCGCTGCCCAATGTTTCTTTATTGGATTAGAAAGAAATCGATTGACAACTCCAACAGCATGTGCTATGTCTGACCTAGTACAAACCAGAATGTACATCAATGAACCAACAGTTGAAGAATAAGAAATTTTCATCATCTCTCTCTCGCGTCTTCTTTATTAGAAGAACATTGCTTTGAGCTAAGCTTGAAGTGTGCAGCAAGTGGACATCCAACGGGCTTTGTACTGTCCATGTTGAACCTTTCAAGTACCTTCTTGACATAATTTTCTTGACATAATTTTCAAGGGCGGAGAGAGCCCTTCTCATGTCTCATTAATTCTCTGGATTGCTTCTTCTTGAATATCCTGAATGGCTTCTTCTTTACAAGACAAAAGCAATGTCCTCAAAAAGTGACAATTTGCAAGTGCCGAAGCTGCTTCTGCTTGTGCCATCTCCAACCTATCTATCTGCAAGAATCTCAGTTGGACAGAGATCGTAGCTTATCCAGATCGCACCCCTCCTCGTCTGTTGCACCTGTCCCCTCATGGCCAACCACAATCCTTGGAGATGGTTAAGATGTTCCAGTTTGCCTATTCCTTTAGGTTGTATTTAATAGAAAAAATATTATCCATGGATAAGTGTACGGGATAGTAAATCCATAGGATAACTTTTTTTTACTCTTATTTGGAGGGATAACCAGCTATTCCTGCATTTTTTAGGGAATAAATTGAGGGATAACCCATGGTTAACCATGATTAACGATAGATTATCCCTTTGGTTAACTTTATTCCCAGCTATCCCTTATAGTTATGGCTTTTGAGAATAAGAGGGGATATCCCCTCTTATTTCCTATTTCAAACACTACCTTAGGTACATGAGTCAGTGGAGTTTCTTCTAACTGAAGGCATCTTAGCTTGCACAGATTTATAATGGTCTTAGGAAGTTCATGCAAGAATTACAACCTGACAGCATTAATGCCTGCAGGTTTACAAGGCACCCAATGGACTCTGGCAGCTCTCTAATTTTTGTCCGATCAAGATTTAGATACCTGAGGTGTAATAAATTTCCTAGCGAGTCTGGAACACTCTCAAGTCCTGTGTCATTTATGGTTATGATTCGTAGAAAACACAGTTTCTCAACAAGTTCATTCTCAATCATATTCATCCCGGGACTGCTTCGGAGCATTAGGGTCCTCAAACAAGTTTGTTGTTTTATCACATTTGGGAGTCTCTCCTTCATGTTTACCATTGACAAGCGACAAAGTTTAACCAAGGGATTTATGTTAGGTGATTGATCATTGCTACAGAAAGTACTCTCACCCCCTATCAGAAAGATAGCAAGGGAACGTAGCACAGCACATCATGCATTCTGCACCAAGTAGCCCTCATTCTGATCTGTCACTTGTAAAAGATTCCTTCTAATTAACTCTGTATAGTATTCCTCTGCTAAATCTTCCATAAGTGTATCTCCTTGTGTTCCTTGTACAAACCTTCAGCCACCCAGTGAAGTATAAGATCCATCCGATGCATTTTGGAGTCCTCGGGAAATAATGAGCAATAAAGAAAACACTGTTTTAGATCCGGACATAAATCTTGATAACTTAAAAATAGAGCACATGGGAGTTCTTCTTGAAGTTGGCTCATTGACCATGTATCGCTTTTGAGAACCTTATCCCATTCTATGCTACTTCTCTCTTTCGATATTAAAACCCCTGCTACAGTTTTGATTGCAAGAGGAAGACCATCACATTTTTCCATGATTTTAATCCTGATTTCTTTCAAATTATTGATCTCCTCCTCCACATCATCATCTCCAAAGACTTTCTTGCAAAGTAATGCTCACCCAGTGTTATTATCCATTTTACTCACTACAAGAAAAATGATGACGAATCGCAATAACTACAAAAGTCACCGTAATAAGTTATTACAACGATAAAAATTCATCGTAATAAAATACAAAATCATCGTAATAACTTGCTGTCGTAATTACTTATTACTACAACTTATTTTTGCCATAATAGATCCCTATTACGATGAAACCATTTCGTAATTATATTTTTTAAAAAAAATAATTTAAATAAAAACTTATTACGTGACTTATTTTCACCGTAATATCAACCTATTACGGTGAAACTATGTCGCCGTAATAAGTTTTTAATATTTTTTAATTTAAATAAAAACTTATTACAACAACTTATTTTCGCCGTAATATCAACCTATTACGGTGAAAATAAGTCACCGTAATAAGTTTTTATTATTTTTAAAAATTAAATAAAAACTTATTACGGTGACTTGTTTTCGCCGTAATAGGTTGATATTACGGTAAAAATACATCATCGTAATAAGTTTTTATTATTTTAAAATTTTATTTTAATTTTTTTTATTTTGCATCTGTTACAATAATATAATATATAAAATGATATTAAAAATAATTTTCTAATATAAAGTTTCACAAAAAATTTAATAAAAGTTTTCATTCATTTCAATAAAATCACCATATACAATGTTTTAAAAATACATAATTAAAAAAAATACATATACTATGTAGGTGAGGTCTGTTGGGATCCACTAGGACGATATCCAGGCACTAGCTATCGCATGAAAGTAGTGAGCTCAGCAGTCATCGCCTTTAGATCCTAGATGGTCTTCTGTTGCTGAGTGAGCTCATTCTGTTGTTGAGTGAGCTTATCTTCTTGCTGATTGAGCTTATCCTCTTGCTGAGCGAGCTTATCCTTTTACTGAGCGATGAGCTCTCGGCACTCATGTAGTTCAACCTTTAATTGTGAGTTTTCAGAAGATGAAGAACTACCTCTAATTCTCGATGTACCCTTCGGTAGTGGACCCCATCCCCTTTTATAACCAGATCTAAGCCTAAAACCTCCTCAAAAACGATATCCTCATTGATTAGTTCTGTTGTAGAATCCTGTGAGGAAAGTCACTCTACTAACTGTGCCTACAATGAAAAGAAAACAAATTCAATATGTTTAGTATCAAACATTACATTCAATAATATTGTATTTTTAATTGATAAAACTTACATGGGTTTCTTCAGTTTTTTCATTTATCCATTGATTTTCTTTTTATCAAAATGAAAAGTATTCCAAAGATGAAGTCTTGATGGCTCCTCTCCCATAACAGAATCTCTCTGAAAACAAACAATAATAATTTAAGACAATAATCTAATACAATTATCAATGTATCAATGTATCAATGTAATAATCTAATACAATATACCAATGTATCAATGTATCAATGTAATAATCTAATACAATGTATCAATGTATCAATGTAATAATCTAATACAATTATCAATGTATCAATGTAATAATCTAATACAATGTATCAATGTATCAATGTATCAATGTATCAATGTAATAATCTAATACAAAGTATCAATGTATCAATATATCAATATAATAATCTAATACAATTATCAATTATCAATGTATCAATGTAATAATCTAACACAATGTATCAATGTAATAATCTAATACAATTATCAATGTATCAATGTAATAATCTAATACAATTTATCAATGTATCAATGTAATAATCTAATACAATTATCAATTATCAATGTATCAATGTAATAATCTAATACAATTTATCAATGTATCAATGTAATAATCTAATACAATTATCAATTATCAATGTATCAATGTAATAATCTAACATAATGTATCAATGTATCAATGTATCAATGTAATAATCTAATACAATGTATCAATGTATCAATGTATCAATATAATAATCTAATACAATTATCAATTATCAATGTATCAATATAATAATCTAACACAATGTATCAATGTATCAATGTATCAATGTAATAATCTAATACAATTATCAATGTATCAATGTATCAATGCAATAATCTAATACAATTATCAATGTATCAATATCAATGTATCAATGTAATAATATAATACAATGTATCAATGTATCGATGTAATAATCTAATACAATTATCAATGTATCAATGTATCAATGTAATAATCTATATCAATGTATCAATGTATCAATGTAATAATCTAATACAATGTATCAATGTAATAACACTACAACAATATAACTGCACTACATTCATAACACTACAACAATATCAGACCACACAATACATAAATATAAAAGCACTAGGTTCACAATATTCCTTACCATATCATAAGAGTGAGCCGGTATAGACTTCGATCCAGTGATAGCAGCATATGGCTGCAATTCCAGATTAGATTTATTTATTTTTGATTTTTTTCTATATCAAAGAATTAATGGAAATGGTTACATAAGTTTGTAAAAAATATAAACTATTAAAATATTTGTATGGATGTATTTACCTTATACTCATCTGAATAAAAGTAATCACATAGAAAGTCCCAGTCACTCTACGAGACACGAGATGGCTTATTTTGCTTTGCTAAGCTCACACTTGTGTCCCCACCGTGACTAATGAAGTGTATATGTAGCCAATATCTAAATTCTCGATATACTTTATTCATTTGAAACTCAATACCTTTTTTAATATGATCTAAATTCATATCAAGATCAAACTTCTCCTATAAATATATATATAAATTATATAAGGTATAAGGTATATTAAAAACGTTAAACGTAATCTAAAGTAATCTAATACAATTATACTGACCTGAAGTCGATCGATCATAGATGCTTTCTATGCCTCAGTGATCTCACTCCACTTTCTGACGGCAAGTGGTGCCATATCACGTACAACCACTCCTATCTCGGTCAGAAACTCAGAGAGAAACTCTTCTAATGGTCGTCCAACCTCATGTGGTAGAAGAATAGGCAACTTCTGTCCACGAAGCGTATCAATCAGATATGCGGACTTGTATCCGCGAGCAGGACCTCGGCCCTTCTTCTTTGATGATGTAGCTACAAAACATAATGAACTAAATTAGTGCAAAATAACATAAAGAAATATAGCCAAATAAGATAAGTTTAAAGTAGAGTTATTACATGATGCGCCAATAGATGACACCTCTGTCAGAGCTAGAATGTAAGGAGAATCATCTGGCCTCGATGTGAATCGAAGGACTACTAAATCATCTTCTTGATATACTTCTTCCTGAACATCATCATCTTTTTTTGGAATATCCCACAAATGATGATGACTAACCTTGTATACCACTTTCTAATTAGAATTGTTCTTCAAATCATCCAAGTAGAAAACCTTTTCAGCTTGTGATGCTAAAATGAATGACTTATGTTTGTACCATTCTGAACTAATATTTATACTTGTAATATTATAATGTTGTTGCATTCTCCTGTGCTTTGGTTCAGTTTCAAACCATTTGCACTTGAACATTATCGCCTTACAACCTTTAACAAAATGAAATTCAAGGACCTCTAATAATATACCATAAAAGTTAATTTCTTCTCCTAGATGAGTAGAGGGAACACAAACGCCACTATTCTGTATTTTATGGCCGATATCCCGATTAACAGTGATAAATTTAACACCGTTCACCATACAACCAGTATACAAGCACACACGACTGTCGGGACCAATAGCTAATGAATAAAGTTCATCAGTAGCTTCAGATGCCCCAGCAAAATGTTTATTTAACATCTGGATAAACCAAACATCAACGTCATTTGAAATAAAGACACATGATATATTAATTTACAATATTAATGAATGTACGAGCTTACTTCATTTTTAAACCACCCAAGAAATCTTTGCTTCTGTAATTGGTCCAGTTCTTCCAGTCTAGTTGGATTTAGCTGATCAATGTGTTGGCTATAGAGAACATTACGCTAATGAGCACTATAGAAAATTTAGAGATATAAAGAAATAATTTTACAAGTATACTTACTTGAGAAATGGTTGCACCTCTGAACAATTATTGATGAGGTACCAATGTACTTGTTTTAAAGTTTTATCATCTAAATGCACCATTCTTCCTTTTCCAAGAGGCCGCCAATGAGTTGCAAATATATTTAATTGCTTGTCGAAATGGCTATCCGAATCAAAATTTCATTCCGGACGATTGAATCTTGTTTCTATGCCTCGAAGATACATTAAACAAAATATAAGAGACTCGTTGACAACATAAGCTTCTACAATTGAACCTTTCGGATAAGCCTTATTACGTACATATTGTTTATACGTACCAAGTGCCCTTTCGAAAGGATACATCCATCTACTTTGAACAGGTCCGACAAGTAAGGCCTTGTAAGGCAAATGTATTGATAAGTGCACCATAACATCAAAAAATGCTGATGGGAACATTCGTTCAAGCTTACATAAGATCACCACAATCTGCTCTTGTAACAACTCCAAATCCCTAACATACAATGTCTTTGAACAAAGTTGTTGGAAGAAATTAGAAAGCTCAATTAAAGTACTACTCTCATATTTCTGCAAAAATGGTTGAATGCTAATAGGTAACAATCTTTGAAGTAGTACATGACAATCATGTGTCTTCAAGCCGGATATCTTTCCGTCACCTTCATTTATGCACCTTGAAATATTGAAAGAATATCCATCGGGCACCTTCACAGATTTTAGCCACTTACAAAATTGTCTTCTTTCATCTAATGTCAATGTGTAAAATGCAGGAGGCTTATAAACTCTATTACCTTGAGTTTGTAACCACAACTCCCTTCGGATCCCCATTGAAGCCAGGTCCTCTCTTACTTTATATGTGTCTTTTGTCTTACCTTCGATGCTTAATAAAGTTTCCACAATATTGTCACAAATATTCTTCTCAATATGCATTACATCTAAGTTATGTCTTAATTTTAATGATGACCAATACTCCAACTCGAAGAAAATACTCTTCTTATACCAATTCAACTCATTTGGTGCACTCTTTCGCTTTCGATGTTTATTGTTTGGATGCTTTCCGGACTTTTCAGCAGCTATGTGTTCTAATTGCATTAAAATTTCTTCACCGGTCAACATTTTTTGTTTGACTCCATGCTCTCTACTTCCATCATGGAGTCTACTATTTTGCCACTTGTGATCAATAGGCAAGTAACGGCGATATCCCATATAGCAAATCTTGTCTTTCAGCTTTTTGGATGAGGTTTGCTCATTACAAACTGGACATACCTTATAACCCTTTGTGCTCCAATCAGATAATAATGAGTATGCTGAAAAATCATTTATAGTCCATAAAACAACTACGTGCATCCTTCGAAAACTCTCTTTCGTATATGCATCATATACATCAACACCTTCGGTCCATAAATGTTTAAGTTCATCCACTATTGGCCTTAAAAATATCCGTATCTCTTTCTGGAGATTTAAGACTGGGGATAAGTAACGACATCATAAAGAATGTCTCTTTCATATATTTCCATGGAGGCAAGTTATAAGGTACTAAAATGACATGCCATATATTGATTCCAATCACCCAATTCATAATCTTCCAATTTACCTTCCTAGATTATTAACATAAATACACAAACAACGACAACAAAGACTTAATCCGAAACTAGCTGGAATAAACATTATCAACATAAATACATGATTTATCATAATGACAATCCCAAATGTTACGGAAAATTTACCTTCAATTTCTTTCAACTTAAAATGAGAAAATATATCCAAGAAGTTTGGTTTGATTAAATAACCAGTTGGAGCATGTTGCCAATCCGACCAGATTATGGCCTTTACTATAATAAAACTCCCATGGAAATCTAATGTGTCAAATATCATGCATTGATGGTAGCAAATAAACAAACATCTCTCACACACTGTGCAGCCTATTTATTACCTCCTTAAAAAATTTTGGGATTTTTGGGAACCTATTCTCAAAAATGAGCAAGCATAATGAAATGGAGTGATTAGCACACAAACAAACTCTAAAGCTAGTCTTTTACTCTACCCATCAAATATACAGATTCAATTTTTATACTATAATTTTATGGTCAAAACCAATGCATTCATTGTCCATGCATATGTTTATATACCAGACCGAGCAAGCATTCCAGCAATGGATCGGTAAAAGAAACACGTAATTCACAATGATTCTCCAAAAAAATCAGGGCTCAGCAGCCATAAACACAACCAGAACGAAAGGAAAGATGAAAAATAGACCCTAATAACTGAGGGCAAATTCCAGCCGCCGCGGTCTCAAAAATTCCAATGCGAAAGCAAACTTTCGTTTTTCTCAAAGCCACTGCCTACTGCTCAAATCCAAGATAAAGCTGTAATTCAGGACCGAAGATCGCGACAAAGCTTTCAGGCAAACACCAACCCTAAATTACAGTTACAATCCACTCCACCAGCATGGAAAAACACATCATCTTTACATTAAAAAACAACAAATTACAACCCTAGAAAAGAATAATGAATCCATACCGATGAGGCAAGAGCACCCAAGGAGAGAAGATTGAAAATCGAGCCCCAAGCAGCGCAAGAGAAATCAGGAAGCCTCAATAGCGTGAGATCGACGGATCAAACCCTAGAGGAACAAAATTGGCGATGAAATCGAGCGAGAAAATCTTCGATCTACTTCGATTCGGGGGTTTTCGGGACTGCCAAGGAGCGAGAAAATTTTATATTTTATATTCAAATATAAAATGAAACTGTAATCGATCGTGTGTATTTTTTTTAAAACGAAATCAATCACAATTTCATTGAGATAAACTACCTTTTAATTTCTTAGTGGTTTTGAGAAACAACCTTAAATCCTTTTCAAATCCTCTCCAAATCCTTTCCAAATTCTTTTCAAATCCAAATCCTTTTCAAATCTACTTCAACCTCCAAATTTGAAGAAATAACACCAGTATTACTAAGATTCTGGTTCCGGCACCTTCTCCTCTGGCTAAAATTAGATTAAAAAAAAGAAGATTTAGTTGGAAATCCATTGCACCTTCTCCTCTAGTTCCAGCGTCCGTGGTATGGTGGGAGAGAGGAGCTCCCGAGGGTCGGCGGATGGACTCTCTTCGACGGCGGAGTCTGGGTCTAGGGTTTCACGAAGTCGCGCCCAGAGAGAAAGTGTTTCAACAGGAGAGAGAGGGATTCACGATCATATTACGGCAAAAATATTTTCATCATATATATTACGGCGACATTGAACTTTCGCCGTATTAAAATTATTTTTTTATTTTTATTAAAACTTATTACGATTCATCGTAATAAGTCACTTTATTATGACGAAAATAAATTTCTCCATAATAAACCGAGAAGAAAAATAAATAAAAAAACCTAATATATAGCCACAACTCACTTTATTACGGCGAAAATAATTTTTTTCGTAATAAAAGGAGAAGAAAAATAAATAAAAAGAAGCCTAATATATAGCGGTGACTTATTACGATGAAAACTTATGTTCATCGTAATAAGTCGCTTTATTACGGCAAAAAACCTATTACGATGAAAATTTATTTTCGTCGTAATAAGTCGCTTTATTACGGCGAAAATAAATTTCACCATAATAAAAGGAGAAAAAAAATAAAAAACCTAATATATAGCCGTGACCTATTACGACGAAAACTTATTTTCATCGTAATAAGTCACTTTATTATGGCAAAAATAAATTTCATCGTAATAAAAGAAAAAGAAAAATAAATAAAAAAACCTAATATACCTATTATGACGAAAATTTATTTTTATCGTAATAAGTCGCTTTATTACCGTGAAAATAAATTTCACCGTAATAAAATGAGAAGAAAAATAAATAAATAAAACCTAATATATAGCGGTGACCTATTACGATGAAAACTTATGTTCGTCGTAATAAGTCGCTTTATTACGACAAAAATAAATTGCACCATAATAAAATGAGAAGAAAAATAAAAAAAATCTAATATATAGCGGTGACCTATTACGACGAAAATTTATTTTTGTCGTAATAAGTCGCTTTATTACGGTGAAAATAAATTTCATCGTATAAAACGAAAAGAAAAAAAAAACCTAATATATAGCAGTGACCTATTACGACGAAAACTTATTTTTGTCGTAATAAGTCGCTTTATTACAGCGAAAATAAATTTCACCGTAATAAAAGGAGAAGAAAAATAAAAAAAACCTAATACATAGCGGTGACCTATTACGACGAAAATTTATTTTTGCCGTAATAAGTCGCTTTATTATGGCAAAAATAAATTTCATCCGTAATAAAACGAGAAGAAAAAAAAAACCTAATATATAGCGGTGAACTATTACGACGAAACTTATTTTCGTCGTAATAAGTCGCTTTATTACGGCGAAAATAAATTTCACCATAATAAAAAGAGAAGAAAAATAAATAAAAAAACCTTATATAGCGTGACCTATTATGACAAAATTATTTCCATTGTAATAAGTCGCTTTATTGTGGTGAAAATAAATTTTGCCATCATAAAACGAGAAGAAAAATAAAAAAAACCTAATATATAGCGGTAACCTGTTACACGAAAACTAATTTTCATCGTAATAAGTCGCTTAAAATAAATTTCACCGTAATAAGAGAATGTAATTTGTATTTCGCCATTATAAATGAACTTATAACAACGAAAATATTTCACCGTAATAATTCACCATAAATATCATACTTTCTTATAGTGACTAACATGATGGATATCTGCTCTTATTTCTACTGCCACATTTGTGATCCAGAGTGGTGATCATAATCCTACCACTAGCTGTTGCACTTTCCAAAGGAATTCTAAACAAATCCTTCCATACATCTGAACTCCACATATCATCTAATATAATAAAGAATCTTTCTTCAGAAGAGAGGAAAGATAGGGTATGAGCTCTGCCTTAGTTTCAGCCTCCTTATAATTTCCATCCATGTTCCTACTCTTCTCTATGCTCCTAATCATCTCTTTGAGAAGCTTTTATCTCTGAAAAATCCTTAGAAACACACACCCATGCACGAATAGGAAAGTTCTCTTTGATCCTTTTATCGTTGTATAAGTTAGAAGCAAGAGTGGTCTTGCCAATTCCACCCATTCCATCAATCACCAAAACATGATTTTTTTTTATTTTCTTCAATTAACGACTTCACAATTTTTTTAGTAGCCTCTTCAATTTGTGTTCCTACGATATCAGACTTAACCTCATTAGGAAAAGTCTGACGATGATTTATTCTACTCTCATGAACATCTTGCATAGAGTATTCCAGTTTAGATAATATTGATTTATGTTTTGCAATCTCTTCTAGCCTGTCATTGAGTTTTTTAATTTTGCTACCAATTTCATGTCGGAACTTCATGCAGTTGAAGCGGGAAAATAAAGATGCGAAGGATGACGTACCATGGACGGCTGATTTCAATTCCAATAATTTTCTGCCTTCGATCTCACAAAGATCAATGATATCATCAGCATCATACATCACATCTTTTAACTCCCTCACCCAAATACGGATGTCTTCCTCTAGAATGCTCTTCCGCTCTGCAGATGCAAGACAGAACCTTATCCTCACCATTCTCCTATGAAGCCTTCTGAGCGCATCCTCCACGCCCAGCAACATGGACATCTCTCCCTCTAGAAATTCTGAAAGTTCGTTAACATATCTTCCCACAAAGGCATTTAGGATCATTGCCATTTCGTTGAGACTATCAAAGGAGGAGGATGGATCTCTCAAAACGCAAAAATAAAGGGAAGCTGTGAGGTAATTAGATGATCAGTGTCCCAAAAGTAGAGATGAAGATGACTAGTGGAAATGCCGTGGAAAAAGCAAGAAATAAAAAAGAATCCAGACTATTTGTCAGTTAATTAGTTGCCCACTTGGAGGACGACGACAACGACTTTCAGCGCCTGTCCACACGTTACAGCAGGCGTGGCTTGGAACAACTAGCTTTATTAGCCGTTTTCTTTGGTTTTGTTGGGGGGTAAAATCGTCATTTCATCAATATCCGTGCAAGGAGGCTAAGACCGACCTCCTCCCTTCGTCTTCCCCGGGCTTCCATAGCTCGGCCTCCCCGGGCTTCCATAGCTCGACCTCCCGAGCTTCCATAGCTCGGCCTTCCCAGGCTCCCATAGCTCGGCCTCCCCGGGCTTCCATAGCTCGGCCTCCCCAGACTTTCATAGCTCGGCCTCCTTCGAGCCTCCATAGCTCGGCTTTCCCGAGCTCCCATAGCTCGTCCCTCTCGAGCTTCCTACAGCTCATTTCCCCCCGAGCCTCCATGGCCCGGCTTCACCAAGCGATCCACGATCCGATACTCACCTCCGCGGAACCTGACGCTAGAGAGCCCAGGCCTACCATAACAATATCCTAGACAAGGAGTCATGTCGAGAAGTAGTCTAGAACCTATCACAGCTACCCGAGGCCTACACACCTATCAGATCTCAAACCATCAAGGAGCTCTCCTGGCCGTCGATCCCCTAACAGACAAGATATGGATCCCAATGGCCCCATAACGGCCCGATTCGATCCATCCTCGTATCCTAACAACCTCTGAACCTTCCAGAAGGCGCTCAAGATCCAGGTGACAGTTTATAAATAGGACACTTCCAGATTCCCTCAGGTATGTGCGCTCACACCCTCACTCTCACTCTCCGGCTCTCGTCAGCAGCTCGTCGATGCTCTCGCCCTCTAGAGAGACCTCCCGGAGAGATCCACCTCCTCACTTTCTGATTGATCGCCGATTTTCTCCCACCGACTTGAGCATCGAAGGGTCTTCCGCGGAGGGCCACCCCCAACACCTCTCGCGTGAGGACTTGTGTGCAGGTCTGCCCCCTGGAGATCGACCGCGCTCGAGTCGAAGGATGGATCCCGGCGGCAACAGATTGGCGCTAGAGGAATGGCCTCAAGTCCCATTAAAACTTGAAAAAAGGAGATAAGGATCTTAATCCGGAGTAGAACCTCTTTAATGGCCAACCGGAGAAGAGCAACCTCTGAAGCCCAAGATCAGGTCGCTTCCCAGAGGCCTGATCCGACAGGCGGTATAGCGCCGCAACCTCCACCGGTCGAAACCCCATCACCGCCTGCCATCCCGGTGACCCAGGACCAGTTTGCTACACTGGTCCAACAAGTCTAGGCCCTGACCCACCTGGTTCAAGAGCGCCTTGCAGCCCCTCCCGCTTCGCACTTTCAAAAGGAGGCGGCGATTTCTTCTTCGCAGGCAGCTTCCTCCTCCGGTCCGCATGAACCCGCGGACCCCCCACACCGGCCCAAAGGGGACAAACCAGTCCCACGAGGCGGTTATGATAGGGATCCTCCCAGATCTCGGTGAGCCCGATCCCTCTCCCCGGTGACATCTCACCATGATTCGACGTCATCCTTGCAATCCTCATGCCCAGCTCCTCCTCTGACCGGTGAAGAGGAGATCTGTCATCAGATCCAGAAGATGCGTCAAGAGTTGGATGCCACCAAGCAGGCCCATCCGCCCCAGCCCAAAGCGGAGTGAGCATCCCTTTCTCTAAGGGGATCATGGAGGAAGTGATTCCCTCCCATGTCAAGCTACCGGTCGTTGAACCCTACCACGGCTCTTCTGACCCGGACGACCATCTTAGCAGCTTCCGGTCAATAATGATGTTCCATGGAGCATCTGACGCGGTCCTCTACCGCGCTTTTCCCTCCACCCTCAGAGGATCCGCCCGAACCTGGTTCAATGCTTTGAAGCCAGGTTCTATCGATTCATTTGACGAGTTGAGCCATCTTTTTATTGGCCAGTTCGTCAGCAGCCGCCGCCACCGACGAAGATCTGACTCCCTCTCCGAAGTTAAGCAAAGAGAGGGGGAGTCCTTGAGGAATTACCTTGGCCATTTTAATAAGGCCATGTTAGAGGTGGACCACCTTAATCATGAGGTGGTTATGTCCGCCCTGGCAGGGGGAGTCTCGAAGGAAAGCGACTTCTACCTGGCTATGGAAGTCAGCTACCCCCCCTGCCTCTCTGATATGATGGCCCTGGCGGACAAGTACGCTAGGGTCGAAGAATCGTGGAGAGTCGCCCGCGCCGAGCAAGCAAAGAAGAAAGAGCCCAAAGTCCCCGATAGGCACCGTCCCGCCCGTCGACCGAGTCCGCCTCGCCGCCAAAGAGTCCCTCCACTGCCGCCAAGGAATTGCTCCCGGAGCCCTCCCAGGCGATTCGATCACTACACTCCGTTGACCGTGCCCCGGGCACAAATCTTCAAGGAAATAGAGCGCCAGCTCTCCCGGCCAGTGCCTCTCCGAGGGAACCCGACCCGAAGAGATCCCACCAAGTACTGTCGCTACTATAGGGAGCACAGCCACGACACCGAAGAATGCTGGCAGCAGAAAAATGAAATTGAGAGGCTGATCCAGCGGGGACGACTGAATCAGTTTAGGAGGGCGCCCGAGCCACCACAAGGAGGTGACCGCCAGCCCAAACTTCAACAACCTCCTCCTCCACCAAATCCGCCCATGATCGGCCACATCAACATGATTGAAGAGGCCGGCGGGTTGAGCCCCAGGGGTGGTAGTGAAGGATCGGCACCAAAGAAGGCACGGACAGGCGAGCTCTCCTTCTCCGATGATGATCTCCAAGGGATACAGCTCCCCCATGATGACGCACTAGTTGTATCCCTTAATTTGAATAACTATGATGTAAGCCGAATCCTCGTTGATAGTGGAAGTTCGGTGAATGTTTTGTACCTCGGTGTGTTTGCCAGGATGAAATTACTCATGGAAAACCTTCGAGCCATGGATTCCACTCTAATGGGATTCACAGGCGACGTCATCGTTCCGGAAGGGGTTGTCACCCTAACGGTCTGCGCGGGAACCTGGCCCCTTGTAACCATTATCCAGACAGACTTCCTAGTAACCGACCTCAGATCTCCATACAACGCAATATTCGGCAGGCCCGGTCTGATGTCCCTCAAGGCAATTGTCTCCATCCCGCATCTATCCATGAAATTCCCCACCGAGAGAGGAGTTGGAGTTGTTCGAGGAAGTCAAGCTATGGCTCAGCAGTGCTTCGTTACAAGCCTTCAGTCTAGAATGCCGGAAGTTGATGGGCTAGACGCTCGCGAGGACTTCGCCAAACAGCGGGGAGAACCGGAAGAGGAATTGGAGGAGGTACCATTGGACGAGGCTCAACCCGATCGAACCATAAAAATTGGGTCGCTGCTCAAAGGAGAGCCTCGGCATAGATTGATCAGGTTCCTCTGAAGCAACGCTGACATCTTTGCATGGTCTGCCTCCGACATGCCAGGGATCAGCCCCGAGGTCCTCGTCCATCATCTTAATGTGGACGAGATGCATAGGCCCGTCAAGCAGAAGAAGAGGAGCTTCACCCCGGAACGACAAAAGGCCATTGAAGAAGAGGTAGACAAACTCATCAAGGCCAATTTCGTCCGAGAGGTAAATTATCAGAGCTGGTTGTCAAATGTCGTCATGGTGAAGAAGTCGAACGGCAAGTGGAGGATCTGCATCGACTTCACCGACCTTAACAAAGCCTACCCGAAGGACAGCTCCCCCCTTCCTCGGATCGACCAGCTCGTGGACGCCACCTCAGGCCACCAGATGCTATCATTCATGGACGCCTATTCAGGCTACAATCAGATCCGAATGGCCCCTGAGGATGAAGAAAAGAACGCCTTCATAACCGACCGAGGTACTTACTGTTACCGCGTTATGCCTTTTGGTTTTAAAAATGCAAGTGCAACCTACCAGAGGCTGGTTAACAAAGTATTCAAGGAGCAAATCGGTCGGAATATGGAGGTGTACGTGGACGACATGCTGGTCAAAAGCAAGGAAGTGTCAAGGCATGTTGAGGACCTCTCAGAGAGCTTTGCAACGCTGCACAAATATGGGATGAGACTCAACCTGACCAAATGTGCCTTCGGTGTTAACTCCGGGAAGTTTCTCGGCTTCATGGTCTCCCAGCGAGGTATCGAAGCTAACCCCCAGAAGATTCAAGCTCTCCAACAAATGGCGCCCCCGGCATCTGTTAAAGAGGTCCAGCGCCTAACCGGGAGGATAGCGGCCCTTAACCGCTTTGTGGCGCGGTCGGCCGAGAGATGCCTCCCCTTCTTCAAAACTCTCCGATCGGCTAAAAACTTCCAGTGGACTCCTGAATGCCAAAGGTCATTTCAAGATCTCAAGAAGTACCTCGGCTCGCCCCCACTCCTCAGCAGTCTGGCCCCGGGCGAGACCATATTCTTGTACCTGGCTGTTTCGGAGGGTGCGGTTTGTTCGGTGCTGGTCAAGGAAGAAGGCAAAGTCCAGAAGCCGATCTACTATGTCAGCAAGCTAATCCGCGATGCCGAGACAAGGTACAGCAGAATTGAAAAGATGGTGTTGGCCTTAATCACCTTAGTTCGGAAGCTGCGGTCGTACTTCCAAGCACATTCCGTGACGGTCCTGACCGATCAACCCATCAGGGCAGTAGTCCACCATCCCGAGACGTCGGGGAGAATGACCAAGTGGGCCACCGAGCTAAGCGAGCATGACATACATTTTCAGCCTCGTCCAGCCATCAAAGCCTAGGTGCTAGCCGACTTCCTCCTCGAGTGTACCATCCCAGAGGATGGTTCTACCCCAGACTCCCTCAAAGAGCCAAAATCTGGAGCCCGGTGGCTCCTTCATGTCGACGGGTCATCTAATGCCCATCGCTCCGGTGCGGGCCTAGTTCTCACCAGCCCGGAGGGAATAACCTTCGAATATGGCGTCCGATTCTCCTTCCCGGCCTCCAACAACGAAGCCGAGTACGAAGCCCTGTTAGCCGGCCTCTGGATCGCCCGCAATCTGAAGGTGGAGAAGCTCAATGCCTTCACCGACTCTCAGCTGGTAGCCGGCCATGTACAGGGAGAGTTTGAAGCCCGGGAGCCGAACATGGTTCGATATCTTCAGGAGGTGCGAAGCCTGCTTCCCCATTTTGCCAAATTTGAAATCATTCAGATTCCCAGATCCGAGAATGCCCGCGCCAACCTACTCTCCCGATTGGCGACCGCGGAGTCAATGGATGCCGAGCAAAAGTTCCACCTGGATTCTCTGGAAAAGCCCAGCATCGCGGAAGCCGACCGAATAATGCAAGTTGAGGCCGAACCATCATGGTTCAACCCTGTCCTCAGATATCTCAAAGAAGGGTCGCTTCCGTCTGACCGGAGAGAGGCTAGAAAGCTGAAGCTGCAGGCCACCCACTACGTGTTGATTGACAACCAGCTTTACAAACGGTCTTTTTCCATGCCGCTGCTCAGATGCCTTCGCCCGTCCGAAGCATATTACGCTCTGCGCGAGGTGCATGAAGGGATTTGCGGCAACCATCTAGGAAGCCGGTCCCTATGCCACAAGGTACTGTGACAAGGCTACTACTGGCCGACCATGTAAAAGGATGTAGATGATCTAGTCCGAGCCTGCGACCCCTGCCAGAGGCACTCAAGCATTCAAAGGCTCCCTTCCGCCGAACTAGTTTCCATATCCTCCGCTTGGCCCTTCGCCAAATGGGGGATGGACATCCTCGGCCCATTCCCGCTTGCCACGGGGCAGTGGAAATTTCTATTTGTCGCCATCGACTACTTCACCAAATGGGTCGAGGCGGAAGCAGTTGCACAAATAACCGAGGCACGGGCCAGAGATTTTGTATGGAGGTCCATCATCTGCCGATTCGGCCTCCCGCACACCATAATCACCGATAATGGTAAGCAATTTGACAACTCTAAATTCCGCTAGTTCTGTGAGGAACATAGAATCCGTCACCACCTCACTTCGGTCGGGCACCCACAAGCCAACGGAGCGGCCGAAGTGACCAACAGGACCCTCCTCCAGGGAATCAAAGCTCGCCTTTCTAGAGCCCAAGGCAGATGGGCGGAGGAGCTGCATCATGTCTTATGGGCCTACCGCACCATCCCGAGAATCCCAACCGGTGAAACCCCATTCCGGATGGCTTTCGGTACAGAGGCCATTATCCCTATGGAAATAGGCCTCCCATCATTGCGGGTGGAAAGCTACTCAGAGGAAGCTAGCAATGAACAGCTCCGCACCAACCTCGACCTGGTAGAGGAGATTAGAGAGAAGGCCCAGATCAGAGTGGCTGCTTATCAACAAAGGGTGGCCCGTTACCACGCCTCCAGAGTCAAAGGGAAAGCCTTCCTGCCTGGCGATCTTGTCCTCCGAAAGGCCTCTGTTTCCAAACCGCTGGAACAAGGAAAGCTGGCGCCAAACTGGGAAGGCCCGTACCAAGTAGCGGAGATCATTGGACCGGGAACCTACAAGCTACAAGATTTGGATGGAAAATTCATCCCCCGGACGTGGAACTCGGACAATCTCCATAAATAATATCAATAGGGTATGTCCTCTCTGAGTTCATTTTCATATGCCTCATTATACATTCCTGTCTACACATTTTTTTGCAATTTGCAACGTGAATCATTATGCACTGCATTGCCAAAGATTGCAAAAAGAAACAGATGCTGCTTACCAATCCTCGGTACAACCGAGCTACCTATCTGAATAGGAAATCTCCGAACCTCGGCTGGGCCGAGCAACAAATTCTTCGAACCTTGGCAGGGCCAAGTAAAAATTCTCCGAACCTCGGCTGGGCCGAGCAACAAATTCTCTGAACCTTGGCAGGGCCAAGTAAAAATTCTCTGAACCTCGGCTGGGCCAAGCAACAAATTCTCCGAACCTCGGCTAGGCCGAGCAACAAATTCTCTGAACCTTGGCAGGGCCAAGTAAAAAATTCTCCGAACCTCGGCTCGGTCGAGCAACAAATTCTCCGAACCTTGGCAGGGCCAAGTAAAAATTCTCCGAACCTCGGCTGGGCCGAGCAACAAATTCTTCGAACCTTGGCAGGGCCAAGTAAAAATTATCCGAACCTCGGCTGGGCCGTGCAACAAATTCTTCGAACCTTGGCAGCGCCAAGTAAAAATTCTCCGAACCTCGGCTGGGCCGAGCAACAAATTCTCCGAACCTTGGCAGGGCCAAGTAAAAATTCTTCGAACCTCGGCTGGACCGAGCAACAAATTCTCCGAACGTTGGCAGGGCCAAGTAAAATTCTCCAAACCTCGGCTGGACCGAGCAACAAATTCTCCGAACCTTGGCAGGGCCAAGTAAAAATTCTCCGAACCTCGGCTAGGCCGAGCAACAAATTCTCTGAACCTTGGCAGGGCCAAGCAAAAATTCTCCGAACCTCAGCTGGGCCGAGCAACAAATTCTCCGAACCTTTGCAGGGCCAAGTAAAAATTCTCCGAACCTCGGCTGGGCCGAGCAACAAATTCTCCAAACCTTGGCAGGGCCAAGTAAAAATTCTCCGAACCTCGGCTGGGCCGAGCAACAAATTCCCCGAACCTTGGCAGGGCCAAGCAAAAATTCTCCGAACCTCGGCTGGGCCGAGCAACAAATTCTCTGAACCTTGGCAGGGCCAAGTAAAAAATTCTCGGAACCTTGGCAGGGCCAAGTAAAAATTCTCCGAACCTCGCCTGGGCCGAGCAACAAATTCTCTGAACCTTGGCAGGGCCAAGTAAAAATTCTCCAAACCTCGGCTGGGCCGAGCAACAAATTCCCCGAACCTTGGCAGGACCAAGTTCAAATTCTCCGAACCTTGGCAGGGCCAAGTAAAAATTCTCCGAACCTCGGCTGGGCCGAGCAACAAATTCTCCAAACCTTGGCAGGGCAAGTAAAAATTCTCCGAACCTTAGCTGGGCCGAGCGACAAACGTCTCCATACCTCGGCAGGGCCGAGCCACAAATGCCCCGAACCTTGGTGGGGCCAAGTACCAATTCTCTGAACTTCGGCAAGGCCGACCCGTGAACATTCGAGCTCCGATAAGGACGAAACACAAAATACCGAGCTTCGGACCGAAGTAAGGAGCGTGTTTCGCCGAACGATCCCTAGACCATCGCTTGCGAACCTCGATTAGTTCGGATAGCGCGGGATCCTCGTCTAAGGGCGAGCGGGACGCCTTCATACCTCATGACCAACAACAATAAACTTGGCACAGAAGAGACAGAGATTGAAAACATAACAGAACTCTCTTTATTTCATTGCTAATCAAGATCAGTTACAAATGCCTTAGAGGCGTTACAAGAGCATTGAAATGCATAAAATAAAGGCAAGTATAAAACTCGGGCAACTGCTCCAAAGCAGACCCGGGCAACCGTGATGCTCCGGCGTCCGACCGCCGAACCAGATAAGCCGCATCTAGTCAGCTCGAGCCGATAATAGCCGGGCGACATGGACCAATAGTTGTGGCCAGCTTCAGTCAATAATGATATCTCGATGACCCAACCGAGATATCAGGGTGGCCATCCCAGACCACCCAACCGAGGGACCCCCCGGCGAGCAGGTAGGAAGCCAGCGGACCCTGGCGTCGGAATGCTCTCCCAAACCGAGTGGGTACCGCCCTACCTTGCCAAGGCTTAAGGACAAGGTGTCGGCGGGCAGCACACCATCGCCCCCTCCCCATGTATTCCCCAGGCGGATGAGCCCAGGAATCCAAACCAGGGGAGGAGGCGAAATTCACTCAAACCTTGGGGGGCCCGC
>UESW01002336.1:358780-412950 GCA_900491605.1 Calamus simplicifolius
CGACGGTTGCGATCGATCCAAGCCATGATCGATCCCGGTCGGTGATGATCCGACGGTTGCGATCGATCCAAGCCATGATCGATCCCGGTCGGCGACGACCTATCTCGGACTGTGGTGATCGATCGGATCAGCAACGATCCAACGGTTGCGATCGATCCAAGCCATGATCGATCCTGGTCGGCGTCGACCTATCTCGGACCGTCGCGATCGATCGGATCGGTGACGATCCGACGATTGCGATCGATCCAAGCCATGATCGATCCCGGTCGGTGATAATCTGATGGTTGCGATCGATCCAAGCCATGATCGATCCCGTTCGTCGATGATCCGACGGTTGCGATCGATCCAAGCCATGATCGATCCCGGTCGGCGACGACCTATCTCGGACCGTGGCGATCGATCGGATCGGCAACGATCCGGTGGTTGCGATTAATCCAAGCCATGATCGATCCCGGTTGGCGAGTATGCGACGGTTGCGATCGATCCAAGCCATGATCGATCCGGTCGGCGACGATCCGACGGTTGCGATCGATCCAAGCCATGATCCTGATCGGTCATGACCGATCTCGGACCGTTGCAATCCATCCGAGATCGGCGATAATCCAACGGTTGCGATCGATCCAAGCCCTGATTCTGATCGGCCACGACCGATCTAGGACCGTGGCGATTGGACCGATCGGCGTCGATCTGACGGTTGCCATCGATCCAAGCCCTGATCCTGATCCGCCACGACCGATCTTGAACCACGGCGATCGATCCGATCAGCGACGATCCGACGATTGCGATCGATCCAGGCCCTGATCCCGATCGGCCACGATCGATCCTGGACCGTTGAGATCGGTTCGAGATCGCTAATGATCCGACGGTTGTGATCGATCCAAGCCCTGATCCCGATCGGCCACGACTGATCTCGGACCGTGGCGATCGGTCCGATCGGCGATGATCCTACGGTTGCGATCGATCCAAACCCTGATCCCAATCGTCCATGACCACTCTCGGACCATGGCGATCGCACCGATCGGCGTCGATCCGATAGTTGCCATCGATCCAAGCCCTGATCGATCCTGGTCGGCGATGAACGATCTTGGACCATCGCGATCGATCCGATAGGCGACAATCCAACAGTTGCGATCGATCCAAGCCGTGATCCCGATCGGCCACGACCGATCTCGGACCGTGGCGATCGGTCCGATCGGCAACGATCCGATGGTTGCGATCGATCCAAGCCCTCATCCCGATTGACCATGACCGATCCCAGACCGATGCGATCGGTCCGAGATCGCTGACGATCCGACGGTTACGATCGATCCAAGCCCTGATCTCGATCGGCCATGATCGATCTCGGACCATGGCGATCTGTCCAATCACCGACGATCTGACGGTTGCGATCGATCCAAGCCGTGATCCTGATCGGCCATGACCGATCTCGGACCATGGTGATCAGTCCGATCGGCGATGATCCGACGGTTGCGATCGATCCAAGCCCTTATTCTGATCGGTCACGATCGATTTTGGACCGATCGCTATTTAACATAAATTTTTTTAAAACATTGCGACGCAAATGGTTGCATCGTAATTTTTTAATATGATAATTATATTATATAAAAATTAATTTTATTATAATAATTACGATGCAACAAGTGCGTCGCTAAATTAAAACATAATTTTCCTAATTTTTTGGTTTATTGCGTCGCTAATGCGTCGCTATTTAACATAATTAATTTTTAAAAACATTGCAACGCACTGTGTTGCGTCGCAATTATTTTTTCTCATATTTATACTTTATAAAAATTAATTTTATTTAAAATAATTGCGATGCAGTTATTGCGTCGCTAAATTAAAAAATAATTTTTCTAATTTTTTGGTTTATTACGTCGCTATGTGTCGCTATTTAATATATTTATTTTTTTTAAACATTGCGACGCACTGAGTTGCGTCGCAATATTTTTTTCTAATATTTATACTTTATAAAATTTAATTTTATTTAAATTATTTGCGATGCAATTGATGTGTCGCTAAATTAAAAATAAATTTTCTAATTTTCTGGTTTATTACGTCGCTAATGCGTCGCTATTTAATATATTTAATTTTTTAAAAACATTGCGATGCACTGAGTTGCGTCGCAATATTTTTTTCTAATATTATAATTTATAAAATTTAATTTCATTTAAATTATTTGCGACACAATTGGTGCGTCGCTAAATTAAAAATAATTTTTTAATTTTCTGGTTTATTGCATCGCTAATGCGTCGCTATTTAATATATTTAATTTTTAAAAAATATTGCGACATACTGAGTTGCATCGCAATATTTTTTTCTAATATTTATATTTTAAAATTTAATTTCATTTAAATTATTTGCGATGCAATTGGTGCGTCGCTAAATTAAAATAATTTTTCTAATTTTCTGGTTTATTACGTCGCTAATGCGTCGCTATTTAACATATTTAATTCTTTTAAAAAAATTACGTCGCAATATTTTTTTCCGATATTTATATTTTATAAAAAATTAATTTAAAAATATTGCGATGCATTATTTGCATCGCTAAATAAAAAATTAATTTTTTTTGATTTTCTGGTTTATTGAGTCGCTATTGCGTCGCTAATTGCATCGCAATATTTTGTTGTCACAGAGGCGTCGCAAAGTGGTCGCAATTTAGCGACGCATAATTGCGTCGCTAAATTTGCGTCGCTATTTCAGTATTTTCTTGTAGTGTGAGCGAGCTTATTCTCTGCTGAGCAAGCTTATCCTTTGAAAAGAAACAATAATAATTTAAGACAATAATTTAAGATAATAATCTAATACAATTATCAATGTATCAATGTATCAATGTAATAATCAAATGGACATGATTTGAAACCTTGTAACTCCATGAGAACTCCTGATTCAAATTTCAAACAATTTCATAGTGAGTTAGACTAGAGAACAGGGTGCACATTGGGCAAGCTGGGCTGAGCTAGCAGTATTCGCAAGCTTGGCCTGCACTGGACAACTTGACCCAGGTTCCTTCCAATCCACTCAGGCCTGACTGTCATACACAGCGGACTTTGAGATGCGTGTTCACCATCACATGTTAACCAGTGCAACCAAAACTTGTGATTGAGCCATTTCAGAATCTTGAATTCCACCAAAGCTAAGTTTTTGCTTTGCAGCAGACATAAACCACATTTTGCTCTAACCTTGGATTTCCAGCTACTTGACTATAGAAGATGTGCTGCCCATCTATTAGGCCACCTAACATCTGAGACACAAAGACCATCTTAGTTGTTCTTCACCATTATAACTTCTACAATGGTGCTCCACCCAACCAGCAGAGAATATATATGGAGTTTACTTATTGCCATGTATCCTACCTGACACACAGATATGCTGCTGTGCTCATCTCATGCATAATTGCCCTTGTCACAAACATTACGAAACAAAAGTAGAAAGATGCAAAATTTGGGATCTGTTTTGTGTCAAGGAGTTAGAGTGTCCACAACTCTTCAGCTCATATGCAAATTTTCACTGTGCAACATATATGAGAACATTTAAAACAGATACTCCAAACCAATCTTCAGACATTTAACTTCAAATAACCAGCCCATATTCAAGATACATCTTGTATGATTTCACGCAAGCACTGATTTGAAATCCCATTGGGGCCCAATAATCAATTCCACATCTAAAAATATCATATTCTTATTACACTAAATGAGCATTGAGGAATGTGATGAATGGCCTTGGTCAGCCTTCTAAAATATTATGAACTATGGATGAGCCATACATCCAAGCAGGACTGAAGCTGGTGCTCACACTTTGAGATGGGAATAAATACCATCATAATTCCCGGTTTGTTTGATTTGGCTACAGGTTGAGTCTTAGAATTCTACCTCTGCCTTAGGGAGGTTATATGCTTACAACTTTAGTAAGCTGGTATAAGTATGAACTGCAAAATAACCCCAAAAAAATGTTATTTCTTTAGAAATTTAAAAACAAAAAGCAGCGCCGAGAGAATAATAATTAAAATTCATCTTGACAAGGCTCGGCAAGTTCAGGGTACATGAGGCCAGCTTAATTAGGCACGAAATAAGAAACTAATGTAACATAAACATTCTTTCAAGGTTCAGGAGTCCAAAATTAATTACTAAATACACAGTGGATTAGCCAGCATTAGCTGCCCAGAAGTGGATATCTTGCTTGCAATAGAACGGCTAGAACTTGTTCCTTGGCTCTCATATTCACAAAATTCACAAAACTAATTTAGAGTGTGCCAACTTGAATCTAAAAGAACCACAGCAAATATTCTTTCCCAGTGGGAATGAGCTGAGAGAGGTCCAATTGACATAGGGCCAGGCCAGGCTTAACACAAGCAGACCAGTCTCATATTTCAAAAGCTGAGTCTTGGTTCAAGACCTCAACTGATCTGGTATAGAGTCTAAATTAAGCTTAACACAAAGCAGACCAGTCTCATATCTTGAGAAAAGACAATAAGATGTGCTGATCTTTTTGAATGCATTAGTTAATTGCATAACTACCTATGTACTCAAGGGAATATAGACTTTAAACGCATCACCAGAGCTCATATTGTGCTTTCTAGATTGTGTTTATTGCCAGCTATCCGGCATTGGGTGAACTATATGACTATGATACCAAAAAAGAAGAAAATTGGTCCATGATACCATGCATTAAACCTAAGTTTGGATCTAGCACTCAACATAGATGCTGGACCAAATCTTTCATAAATATGACTGCACTAGATTTATAACACTACAACAATATCAGACCACACAATACATAAATATAAAAGCACTAGGTTCACAGTATTCCTTACCATATCATAAGAGTGAGCCGGTATAGACTTCGATCTAGTGAAAGCAGCATATGGCTGCAATTCCCGATTAGATTTATTTGTTTCTGATTTTTTCTATATCAAAGAATTAATGGAAATAGTTACATGAGTTTATAAAAAATATAAACTATTAAAATATTTGTATGGATGTATTTACCTTATACTCATCTGAATAAAAGTAATTACATAGAAAGTTCAGTCACTCTGCGAGACACGAGATGGCTTATTTTGCTTTGCTAAGCTCACACTTGTGTCCCCGCCGTGACTAATGAAGTGTATATGAAGCCGATATCTAAATTCTCGATAAACTTTATTCATTTGAAACTCAATACTTTTATAATATGATCTAAATTCATATCAAGATCGAACTTCTCCTTCAAATATATATATATATTATAAAAGTTATAAGGTATATTAAGTACATTAAACGTAATCTAAAGTAATCTAATGCAATTATACTGACCTGAAGTCGATCGATCATAGATGCTTTCTGTGCATCAGTGATCTCACTCCACTTCCTGACCGCAAATGGTGCCATGTCACGTACAACCACTCCTATCTCGGTCAGAAACTCAGAGCGAAACTCTCCTAATGGTTGTCCACCCTCAGGTGGCAGAAGGATAGGCAACTTCTGTCCACGACGCGTATCAATCAGATGTGCGGACTTGTATCCGCGAGCAGGACCTTGGCCCTTCTTCTTTGATGACGTAGCTGCAAAACATAATGAACTAAATTAATGCAAAATAACATAAAAATATAGCCAAATAATATAAGTTTAAAGTAGAGTTATTACATGATGCGTCGACAGATGACCCCTCTGTTAGAGCTGGAATGTAAGGAGAATCATATGGCCTCGATGCAGCAGGAGTATCTCTCGAAGACATCTGCAAACAAACATACAAACTAGAATTAATAAATAAGAAAGTATAAGAACATATAGTTGTAATAAGTAAAAAAAACATGAATGCTACCAAATTAATCACAGTCATCACTAATTTGCTCATTGTCTTCATCATCCTCCATATCAGAACTATGTATAGATCACTCACTATCATAATCAGCTAGTGTGTCATCCTCCTCAACATCTTTGCATATAAAGTCATCTTGACCGATATCACTTTGACCTCTAATGTTTTCTTGAATTGCAACTATTTCAGCATCAGTGTCTGTACGCCGAGTTGTTATTAAGTCCATGTTAGGTTGCTCACATGTGAATCGAAGGGCTGCTAAATCATCTTCTTGATATACTTCTTCATGAACATCATCATCTTTTCTTGGAATATCCCACAAATGACGATGACTAACCTTGTATACCACTTTCCAATTAGAATTGTTCTTCAAATCATCCAAGTAGAAAACCTTTTCAGCTTGTGATGCTAAAATGAATGGCTCATGTTTGTACCATTCTGAACTAATATTTATACTTGTAATATTATAATGTTGTTGCATTCTTCTATGCTTTGGTTCAGTTTCAAATCATTTGCACTTGAACATTATCGCCTTACAACCTTTAACAAAATGAAATTCAAGGACCTCTAATAATATATCATAAAAGTTAATTTCTTCTCCTAGATGAGTAGAGGGAACACAAATGCCACTATTCTGTGTTTTATGGCCGACATCCCGATTAACAGTGATAAATTTAACGTCGTTCACCACACAGCCAGTATATGAGAACACACGACTGTTGGGACCAATAGCCAATAAATAAAGCTCATCAGTAGCTTCAGATGTCCCAGCAAAATGCTTATTTAACATCTGGATAAACCAAACATCAATATCATTTGAAATAAAGACATATGATATATTAATTTACAATATAAATGAATGTACAGGCTTACTTCATTTTTAAACCACTCCAAAAATCTTTCCTTATGTAATTGGTCTAGTTGTTCCGGTCTAGTTGGATTTGGCTGATCAATGTGTTGGCTATAGAGAACATTACGCTAATGAGCACTATAGAAAATTTAAAGATATGAAGAAATAATTTTACAAGTATACTTACTTGAGAAATGGTTGCACCTCTCGACAATTATTGATGATGTACCAATGTACTTGTTTTAAAGTTTTATCATCTAAATGCACCATTCTTCCTTTTCCAAGAGGCCGCCAACGAGTTGCAAATATATTTAATTGCTTGTCCAAATGGCTATCCGAATCAAAATTTCGTTCCGAATGATTGAATCTTGTTTCTATGCCTCGAAGATACATTGAACAAAATGTAAGAGACTCGTTGACAACATAAGCTTCTGCAATTGAACCTTCCGGACGAGCCTTATTACGTACGTATTGTTTATACGTACCAAGTGCCCTTTCGAAAGGATACATCATCTACTTTGAACAGGTTCGACAAGTAAGGCCTCGTAAGGCAAATAAATTGATAAGTGCACCATAACATCAAAAAATGCTGGTGGGAACATTCGTTCAAGCTTACATAAGATCACCACAATCTGCTCTTGTAACAACTCCAAATCCCTAACATACAATGTCCTTGAACAAAGTTGTTGGAAGAAATTAGAAAGCTCAATTAAAGTACTACTCTTATGTTTCTGCAAGAATGGTTGAATGCCAATAGGTAATAATCTTTGAAGTAGTACATGACAATCATGTGTCTTCAAGCCAGATATCTTTCATCACCTTCATTTACGCACCTTGAAATATTGGAAGAATATCCATCGGGCACCTTCACAGATTTTAGCCACTTACATAATTGTCTTCTTTCATCTAATGTAAATGTGTAAGATGCAGGAGGCTTATAAACTCTATTACCTTGAGATTGTAACCACAACTCCCTTCGGATCCCCATTGAAGCCAGGTCCTCTCTTGCTTTATATGTGTCTTTTGTCTTACCTTCGATGCTTAATAAAGTTCCCACGATATTGTCACAAATATTCTTCTCAATATGCATTACATCTAAGTTATGTCTCAATTTTAATGATGACCAATACTCCAACTCAAAGAAAATGCTCTTCTTATACCAATTCAACTCATTTGGTGCACGCTTTCGCTTTCGATGTTTATTGTTTGGATGCTTTCCGGACTGTTCAGTAGCTATGTGTTCTAATTGCATTAAAATTTCTTCACCGGTCAACATTTTTGGTTTGACTCCATGCTCTCTACTTCCATCATGGAGTCTACTATTTTGCCACTTGTGATCAATAGGCAAGTAACGATGATGTCCCATATAGCAAATCTTGTCTTTTAGCTTTTTGGATGAGGTTTGCTCATTACAAACCGGACATGCCTTATAACCCTTTGTGCTCCAACCAGATAATAATGAGTATGCTAGAAAATCATTTATAGTCCATAAAACAGCTATGTGCATCTAAAACTCTCTTTCGTAGATGCATCATATACATCAACACCTTCGGTCCATAAATGTTTAAGTTCATCCACTATTGGCCTTAAAAATATATCCATATCCCTTCTTGGAGATTTAGGACCGAGGATAAGCAACGACATCATAAAGAATGTCTCTTTCATATATTTCCATGGAGGCAAGTTATAAGGTACTAAAATGATGGGCCACATACTGTATGCATTACTTATGTTCCCAAATGGATTGAATCCGTTTGAAGCAAGACCTAACCTTACATTTCTTGGTTCACTGGCAAAATTAGGATACTTTTGATCAAAATCTTTCCATGCTTCTCCATCTGCTGGATGCCGTAACACCCCATTTGTGATCGGTCGCTTATCATAGTGCCACCTCATATCTTCAGTTGTATGTCTTGAGGCATATAGACGTTTCAAACGAGGTGTGAGTGAAAATACCGCATAACTTTATAAGATATCTTCTTACCTTTGTCTTCAACCACTTGGTACCTAGGCTCATTGCATACCGGACATTTTTCTAAAGAGGCATTCTCCTTCCAAAAGATAGCACAATCATGCTTGCATATATGTATGTTCTCGTAGCCTAAACCCAACTTATTCATCTTCTTTTTGGCCTCATAGTGCGAAGATGGTATTCTAGTACCATTCGGAAATGCCTCTTTCAATAGTTCAAGCAACATATTGAAAGACTTATTTGTCCACCAATTGAGGACCTTAATGTGCATTAACTTCACTAAGAATGTCAAAGCAGAAAACTTTTCACATCCAGGATAAAGCTCGGATTCCACCTCATTGAAAAGATCATCCAATTTCTTACTGTGATTGGTCCTTCCATGGTCAGACATCATCGGATTGTCATCATCATTGCCAACCTCAGTGTGAGCACCACTTGGGCCAGTGATGTCCTGCAATGCTTTGACCATCTCATCTTGTTCCCTTTCTGGGTCATCATCTTCATTCTTATTTTCATCTGAGACATTGCTTCCAAATTGTTCTCCATGAAAATACCACATCTGATACGTCTTCGAGAAACCCTTTAACATACAGTGTAATTTAACTAAATCAGGCTTATGCCATTTGCCATTATAACACCGCACACAAGGACAACGTATCTTCCCTTCTTCATTATCATGTAGCATTGCCTTTTCTATGAACTTCTTAATACCGGCATCATATTCTGGACAATTTTTTCTTATGTATCCAACTCTTATCAATCGGCATCATTGGATAACATCAAATATGAGTAAAAATAGTGAACCTCATTTAAAGAAATTAGATTTATCTCAAAAATATCCTACTCGTTTAAAGAAAATCTCTAAAACTCATGTAAACCATATATGGAGCTGCATAATACATAATTAGATTTAGAAGATCCAAATTTATGAACCGCACATAAGTTCCACTCATAAATCAGCATTTTTTTATTACGAAATATTCTATAGTTACCTCAAGCAGGGCCTCATCCTGACTCGTCAGAGCAATTAGCATACTTTGATTTAAAAAAAATCACATACAACCAATGAGGGATCAAAGGAAAGAAAAAAAAATGCATTCGACAATGTGGATTCTACTAGAGAACACAAAGCAGAATTAATTAACTCCAAAAATTTTCCTATAAAGAAAATTTACCAAATATAAAATACAGATAGCTTAAATCAATCCATACAGCTAATGCATGCGATGAAAAATACACTTCAATCAGATACAATGGAAAGCTTAATTGCAAATGCTTCACAATTGACTTTTTTGGTGGCATGATGTAATTAATTGGTTAAATAATTGATTGACCTTCAAAATTTAAGCTGATAGAGGAAAGAGCAATGAACTATATTAGGTTTAACAGGTGACGTACAACAGCTGTTTGTTGCAATGAACGTAACTTCAAACCTTACAGTTGGTTCGGCAAACTGGGAGGGAAATTCTGTAGCTTATGGGCATTATTAATTAGCTGTTCTCTGTATTGATGCTTTTCCCAGCGAGATTGGTGACCTTCTGGTTGATGCCTTGGGATATATATATTAATAGTATTATGACATGGGATCTCCCCGTAAAAGAATAAAATTAAAGGTACAGTTCCCATGTCGACAAGCTCTTTTCCCATCAATAAATTTCCAGCATTTATAACACAAATTCCAATATGATGATATAGCTTCTTATCTATTGGTTCAAATGTTTTCCCTGTGCCTCTTCTGTTCCTAGATGGACCTTCAATAGTTTTGTGCTCAAGTGAGATAATCTCTACTGCCAGATCATGACTGTTCTCTGAACAAGGAACTAGAAATTAAAAGAAAAAGAGGTGCAGCATAGACCATACTACATTCATGTTTGTGGCTGTCCATGGACAACCATAGCATCATGAGCTCAAATCTTTATTATGCTTATAATATCAAACCATATGCTCATAGAACTGGAAGTCAATATAACTCCAGCAAGAGTTTCAATAGAAGTGTTCCTAGTGGATGACTACACTGCCAAGCCTTTCTTCAGTTGCCTTTCCCTTTGTAGATAATAAAAAAGTCAGAAAAATATGAGCCAAATGTTAATATAGTTTCCATTGAGTTCAGTATTCTTGATGCAGAAAAATTTCATCAACAAAGCATTTAGTTTTCTCGTATCCAATTTTTTTTTTTTAATCTAACTGGGAAAAGGGTCTCTTCAGGAAAAATGCAGAAACCATTGCATGATCTACTGCAAGAATATGACATGCCAATAGGCCTCTTCCCTAAGGATGCCACCAACTACGAGTTCAATGAAGAGACCAAGAAGCTTACTGTATTTATGCCCTCTGCATGCGAGCTCAGTTACAAGGATTCCTCGATCTTGAGATTCTTCACCACTGTGACTGGATATCTAGAGAAGGGGAAGCTGTCCAATGTTGAAGGGATGAAGACAAAAGTACTCATATGGGTAAAACTACTATAAAAGGTCTGTCAAATAAAAGTTTGGCACTCATGTTTGTAAACCAGTGTTGTTGAGGACAATCCACCATGTACCTACTTGGGCCAGGCTGACCAGGTTGAAAAGCAAAGGTTGTTGGGCCTGGTGTGGTGCTATCAAGGCCCCAGGAAATCTCAGTCTCGCGCTGAAATCGTAGCGGAAGCGTGGAGGATCAAGCAAGTGGAGGGTGAAGAAGCTTCACGGATAGTTCTTCACGTGGCTAGCGGAAGCATGGAGGCGTGAAGAAGCTTCACGTGGCAACGATAGCAGCCAGGAAGGAAGACCTTACGTAAAGAGTGGCTTCACGGAAGAAATGCACGGATGAACGTGGAAGTCCACGGTGCGGTGAAGACATAAAGAATTAATTGAGAATTAATTTTAAAGATGAAAAGTTGGGAGGAATTAATTCTAGCAAAGAAAATCAAGAATAGGAAATAAATCTTTAGGAGTAAAAAGGGTTGTGGTGGTTTGAACTCTAGTTCAAAGGGACTAGTTTGATCGTTGGTAATAGGATAAAATCTTTGGTTCTTGTTCAACGGGGAATCCCATTGCTATTCATCAAGGTCTAAACCCTAACAAGTGGTATCAGAGCCTGGTTCAAGGAGTAATCTGGAGGCCTTCAAGGAGTTGAAATAATTTCAACAGAATCTCGTCAAGGTACTTCTCTATTTTATAAAATTTATTTTTGTGCTATTTTTGAAATTGGCCATGGGGAGTAGCATAAAAATAGAGGTTGAGAAGTTTGATGGGAAGGGAAGTTTCTCCATGTGGAAAGTCCGGGTAGAGGACCTCCTTGTGCAGCAGGGTTTAGATTTGGCTTTGGAGGAAAGGCCAGATGGGATGACAGACAAGCAGTGGATTTCATTGGAGAAGAAGACATGTTCAATGATCAGGGGCTGTCTGGCGGATTCAGTCCTCTATTCAGTGCTGGAGGAGAAGACCCCGAAGGGACTCTGGACGAAGTTGCACACCCTCTATATGGGAAAGAATATGTGCAACAAGTTGATGTTGAAGAAGCGCCTCTACAGCCTTCGGATGTCAGAAGGTGGAGATGTGCTGGGTCACATCCAGATATTCGACCAGATGAGCAATGAACTTCTGAATGTTGGGGTCAAGATGGAGGAAGAAGATAAAGCACTTCTGCTTTTATGTTCAATGCCCACGTCTTATGACTCATTGGTCACAACACTGCTCTATGGGAAGGAGACATTAATTTATGAAGATATTGTCTCGGTGCTTCGGACGAATGAGCAGAGGGAGAAGATGACCAAGGAAGCTGTTCCCCAGGAGGGTCTATCAGTTGGGGAAAGGACAGGCAGAGGTAGGGGCAGGGACAGAAGTAAGTCTGGAGGACGATCAAAGTCCAGGAAAGGCAAGAGAGAGCTGAAGTGCTATAAGTGTGGAGAGGTAGGACATTTTAAGAAGAATTGTCCTAAGTGGAAAAATCAGAAGGGAGAAAAAGGAGGATCTGAGTCTGTGAGTACAGTTGCAGATCAGGAGGTGGAGGATGATCTCTTGGTTGTATCAGATGATCACAGGCACAGCACAGAGATGTGGACCTTGGATTCAGCCTGTTCTCATCATTACACTCCCAACCGGTCGTGGTTCAGTACTTACACAGAGGTTGAGGAGGGGAATGTGACTCTTGGAGATAATCACCCTTGCAAGGTGGCAGGTATTGGCACAGTGAGGGTGAGGATGTTTGATGGTATGGTGCGCACTCTTACCAGTGTGAAGCATGTTCCAGAACTCAAGAAGAATCTGGTATCACTGGGGTACTTGGAGCGGACTGGATACAGCTTCAGCAGTCGTGCCAGGAGTGGAGTTCTGAACATCTCCAATGGAGCCATGGTGGTGATGAGAGGGAGGAGGCTGGAAAATAATCTATACAAGATGGAGGGCTCTGTGATGACTGTGAAATCTGAGGTGGCAGCTGTGGAGCAAGATCCCCGGGATGTGTACAGGATGTGGCATTACCGCCTGGGCCACATGGGAGACAAGGGGATGAAAGAACTGAGCAAGAGAGGTCTGCTTCCAGACTTGAGTAGCGGAGATATGGAGATCTGTGAGCCTTGTCAGATGGGAAAGCAGAGGAGAGTACAGTTCTCAGTCAGCACAGCTAGGAGTGCTGAACCCCTGGAGTTAGTACACACAGATGTCTGGGGACCAGCCCCAGTTTCTGCAAGGAATGGGGCCAGATACTTTATGACCCTGATAGATGATTTCTCAAGGAAGCTGTGGATCTACTTTATGAAGGAGAAATCAGAGGTCTTCACCAAGTTCAAAATCTGGAAGGCTGAGGTGGAGAAGGAGCAGGGTAAAAGTGTGAAGTGTCTGAGGTCTGATAATGGCGGGGAATACACCAGCAGGGAGTTCCAGATTTTTTGTGAGGAGTGGGGCATCAGAAGGCACTTCTCGGTGATGGGAACTCCTCAACAGAATGGGGTGGCTGAGAGGATGAACAGAACACTATTGGAAAAGGCAAGATGCTTAAGGCTGCAGGCAGGGCTTCCAAAGATGTTCTGGGTTGACGCAGTAGATGCAGCTAGCTACTTGGTCAATCGGTCACCGCACACCAGGTTAGATGGAGACATTCCAGAGGAGATATGGTCTGGAAGGAAGACAAGCCTAAACCATCTAAGGGTGTTTGGATGCACAGCATATGTGCATGTTGGAGCTGGGGAGCGGAGTAAGTTGGATGCCAGGTCTAAGAAGATGGTGTTCCTAGGCTACCCGCGAGGAGTCAAGGGGTATCGGCTATGGGACCCCTTGGAGAAGAAGGTTGTCATCAGCAGAGATGTAACCTTTGATGAGAGCTCAATCCTCCAGAACAGAAGTGGCATGGATGCACAGCAGGGACTACAGGAGGTAGAACACGGTAACACTAGTCAGACAACCTCCTATACAGTTGTGCCATTTGCTAGTGGACCAGGAGGATTTGAGATTCAGGTGGAGAGGACTGACAGAGGGGGTAGAAGCCAGGGAGTTCAGCAGGATGCAGCTGGACAGGGGACTGATACTGGGATCGCACAGCAAAGGCCCAGGAGGAACGTGCGACCACCAGTTCGATACGGCTTTGAGGATTCGTTGTCATATGCCCTGGTGACAGCGAATGGAGACCCTTTCACCTATGAGGAGGCTATGGAAAGTCAGGATAGAGATAGGTGGATCCATGCTATGGCAGAGGAAATGCAGTCTCTTCACAGCAATAATACGTGGCAGGTGGTCCAGCTGCCACAAGGAAAGAAACCCATTGGTTGTAAATGGGTTTATCAGCGCAAGGAAGGAGCTTCAGAACAAGAGGGTATCAGGTATAAGGCAAGACTAGTGGCCAAAGGATACTCTCAGAAAGAAGGCATCGATTATGGTGAGATATTTTCTCCAGTTGTCAGGCACACTTCCATCAGACTATTATTGAGTATTGTAGCAGCTCAGGACTTGGAGCTGGAGCAGATGGATGTGAAGACAGCATTCCTCCATGGTCATTTGGAGGAGAGCATCTACATGGAGCAGCCACCAGGGTTTAGAGAACCAAGATCAGATGGGAAAGTCTGTTTGCTGAAGAAATCTCTGTATGGGCTGAAGCAGTCGCCGAGGCAGTGGTACAAGAGATTTGACACTTATGTTAGGAGCATTGGACTTTTCAGGTGTGAGTATGATTCTTGTGTGTATGTTAAATCTCTGGATGATGGGTCTAGGATGTACTTACTCTTGTATGTAGATGACATGCTGATAGCATGCAAGAGTAAGAAGGCTGTACAGGAACTGAAGATAGCTTTGTCTCGGGAGTTTGAGATGAAGGATCTGGGGCCAGCCAGGAAGATCCTAGGGATGGAAATCATCAGAGATAGATCCAAGGGTGTGCTGCATCTGAGTCAGGGTGGCTACATTAAAAAGATTCTGGAGCGATATGGGATGAAGGATGCCAAACCGACAGCACTACCTTTGGCAGCACATTTTTCCTTATCGAAGACCATGTCACCACAGACTGAGGTGGAGGCTCAGGAGATGGAGAAGGTACCATATGCTTCTGGTGTTGGGAGCCTTATGTATGCCATGGTATGTTGTAGGCCAGACATAGCCATGCAGTGAGCCAGGTGAGCAGGTTCATGGCGCAGCCTGGTAGGGAGCACTGGCGAGCACTGAAGGGAATCTTCAGGTACTTGGTAGGTACAGTTGGGGTTGGTATTTGCTATGGACAGCAAGAAGATGCTGAGAGATCCAACTTATCCAAGGAGGCTCGTGGGCAGTTATATGGGTATGTGGATGCAGACTTTGGTGGAGATGTGGACACTAGGAGATCCACAACAGGCTTTGTGTTCAGCCTGTTTGGTGGTCCAGTATCGTGGAGATCATGTCTGCAGCCCATCACAGCCTTATCTACCACGGAGGCAGAATACATAGGTATCACAGAGGCAGCAAAGGAAGCTCTTTGGCTGAAGGGCTTGATGCTGGAGATGGGACTTGATCAGAAGGTTGTCCAGGTGCATAGTGACAGCCAGAGTGCTCTGATGCTTGCGCAGAATGCAGTCTATCATGCCAGGACGAAGCACATTGACCTCAGATACCACAGGATCAGAGAGCTGGTGGAAGATGGTGAGGTGGAGCTGGTGAAGGTATACACCAAAGAAAATCCAGCAGATGCACTGACTAAGGTTCTTCCACGGGACAGTTTTCAAAAGTGTATTTCGTTGTTAAAGCTGATGGACACAGTGGACGTGCTGAGGCCTTGAAAGCACCAAGGTGGAGATTGTTGGGCCTGGTGTGGTGCTATCAAGGCCCAGGTGGGCTAACTTGTATTGGGCTGGGTTTGAGTCCAAGGGTTGAGATTAAATCAAGTCACGGGTGTACACGGGCTTGGGGATTAGTTTAATCTCATTGGTTAGTCCATGGGAGTTTTTGTTGAGTCTGGGCCTGGCCCACTTCGTGGATGTATTTAAACTCTAGTCTCTAGGGTTTGGATGGAATAGAGAACAGATTCTTTTCTCCCAAAAATTCCCTTCTCTCATCATAGGGCGGCAGCCCTTTCTTTCTCCTCCCCATCTTCCTCCTTTTCAAGAAGTAAACCTAACAGGATTAGAAATCCTTAGTTCTAGTTCTTGTTGAATGGGGAATCCCATTGCTATTCATCAAGGTCTAAACCTAACAGGATTAGAAATCCTTAGTTCTAGTTCTTGTTCAATGGGGAATCCCATTGCTATTCATCAAGGTCTAAACCCTAACAAAGGTGTCTCTGATGGAATGTAGAATACAAGATAATCATGGCATGAGTTATTTTGTTCCCATTGACTTTGCAAATTGAATGACAAGTTACATGGTATCACATATTCAAAAGCTGTTCAACTCAGATTTGAAGCAGATTGCAGCACTTAAGCCTTTGATTCTCAAAAGTCAAAATTCCTCCACCTATCTTGTACCTATACCCTGCAGCCCACTCATGTTTAGACACAAAGCAAAAGAGAAGACCTTCATGAACCAATCATGAGAACAAAATCATATCCACAAGAACTTTATCCCAGGTTCTCTTTTGAAAGAATGTTAGGATGCTAAACAAAAAGTTGAAAATCCAATGAATCAAGGTTTCAGGCTTTGTAAAGATCTGGGGAATAAACCTTCCAGGTTTGATCAAGGGAAAACTGCATTCATGTTGATAACATGTAAACAGACCAAGAATGAATGTAATTTATCTAGATATAAGATGAGGGGAAAGATTGCAATGTAGTAGGATGAAGATCCACACAATTGGTACAATATAGATACAATACGATATAGATTGATACTCTATGGTACATACATCGTACAAAAACAGATTGCTTATTCTTTTCTTACTCTTAACCATGGTACTACTCGATACCGAATGATACGTGCCAGTATCAAATGGTACAAGATGGTTCTATTCAATTCAAACCGTTTTGATCTATGCCAAATCAAAACTCGATAACACATCAGCACCTTGCCAGTATGGTATAATACAGTCTATACAGGTTGGTATGGTTGACCTTGAGTAGGATGGTAAAATATGAGTGTCTCTGCCTAAGGATCATATCGTGTTGCTTATGCAATGCATCCTACACTAGGTCCTGAAGGCTCTGTTGGACTAACATCTAGTCATTGAAGCCACAACATGATCATCATTATTTTTGCGCATCTCTGTGTCTATATCCCTTGTTGATGTTTTCAACCGAGAGCATATTTTCAGAAAGCCCTGTGAAATTCATGAAGGATATTCATAGAAAAAAAAAGTCAGTCGCATAACCAGCAGACCAATGCCATAGGACTATGGAGCCACTGGACAGGGATTATGTGATAAATGCAGCCCAATCACATAAGAATGCACCAACTTTGGCTCAATTTAAAGCCACAACCAACACAAAGAAAGCAAAGGAAGCCGAAAAAAGGATGAGAATGTTAAGAGTGTCCTGCTTCTTATATAACCCATATTAGACAGCGTATAGAAACTGAAACCACTATATGTTAACAGTTGGCCTCAAGCTTCCAATCGATATGAAAAATAGTGTTATGCTTCTTGCTTTAGAGGTTTTCTATCATCAATTTTTTTTTTCCTGAAAATGGAAGGAAAGCTAAACGAGTGATACTAAACAAAGCTATATTGCTATAATGTGAGCATAGAAACACGTATTATAACATCATAGCTAAGTCTTGAGTGCTTTATATGATGTTCTTAGAGATGTGAACACATGTATTATGTTGCACATCCACTGCAAGTAAATAGCAATATCAAAGAACTAAGTCCATAACTAACATGCCAAGAAATCAATCTCATACAGTTTTTACCATGTACACGTAAACACTGCTCCATTAGTACCTCAGAATGTTGCTGCAAGATCAACAAAGAGGACATACTTATATCAGACTAGATGCTCGAATATCTAGTAAAACGGAGTCCTGCTACGTGATATGTTAATGAGAACCACAATGATGACCATGTCACTTAAAGAAATTCAAAACCCAACATTCACAAACTCAATACCCTTCCGGTGGTAAAGAAGGATTGCAAAAAGGTATTATTGACAGCAGTAGATCTGCAGGTCATTTAACATTCCATGTCACATTAAAAGTGGATAGGGGGAAAAGATAAAGAATCGAAAGAGCAGGTGCTGCCTTGTTGTGCCATGAGAGGATGAGGAAGAAGGGACACATGAGCAGGGAAGAAAGATTGTAGGAATCAGGAGGACGGTCAAAATTTCAACAAATTGATAGTCTGAATTGGATAACCCATTCATAACATCCCAATCGTTGCTAATATAAAACCAATGACTAGAGAAATTCTTTCAGACCTATTGTATATACTACAGAAACCAATCCATGGCATCATCAGAAATATTTTGCATAGATTACAACCAGTAACATTGCAACTCTAAGGCTTGTTCTATCATATATAAATCAGCTATATTTATTCTTAGTTCCCATAATATGCAAAGAAAAAACAAGGAGCTGCGAGAGTCGTAGCAAGTAAAATGAAATCGAATCGAGACAAAAAAAAATCCACTCAAAAACCCTACTAGTAGAAACTAAGGGTGGAACAGGGAAGTAGGAGGAGGACCTTTGTTTCAGTGACGCGCGTACCACTCTGCCCTTCCCTTCGATTTCTACGCCTACTTTGTATCAGATCTGATCTGCCCCCCTGAACCTCTCCCTTGCCCTCTTTTGAATCTTCCTGTGCTGCCCAAAGTCAGGACTCCCAACAAAAGCACAGTCCTTGCTCGGAGCACACCGGATTCCGGATCGGATCGGATCAGATCGAATCCGGCGAGATCGGCGGAAGCGGAAGGCAGAGATCCAGCTATAAGCTTCTCATTAGAGCTAACAACGATGACAGCAGTGTGAGCGGAGGGGAAATTAAAACCCCCCAAATCAGAAAACAATAAAATCGAAAAAAAATCCAAGTGAAAAAAAAAACACGGACCAAAGAAAAGAAGAATCGCGAGCGAAAGGGTTTTATAAAGCCCTTCTTCTTCTCACCTCGTCCGAGGGCTGACAGAGAGGAGTTCGGCATCCGCGGGTGAGGGTTCCGGTGTCTGAGGGCCGACGGCAGAGAGGAGCTCGGGGGGAAGACGGTGGGAGCAAGGGTTTCATAAAATAAAATCGCGGGAGGGTCTCAGGGTTAGGAAGTATTACGGGACCTTATTATGACGAAATTAAATTTCGTCGTAGTAAGGTCCCGCAGTAGATTAAGATTTTTTTTTTTGCTCTATTACGGCAAATTTTAACATTCGTCATAATAAGTTGTTTTATTTCGGAAAATATAACACGGACCTATTGCGACAAATTTTAAAATTCATCGTAATAAGTCGTTTTATTACGATAAAAAATTATTTCACCGTAATAAAATGAAAGAAAAATAAAAAAATTAAAATCTTAAAATATAACCGGGCCCTATTACGATTAATTTTAAAATTCATCGTAATAAGTCCTTTTATTACGGCGAAAACTTATTTCGCCGTAATAAAACGAAAGAAAAACAAAAAAATTAAAATCCTAAAATATGATCGGGACCTATTACGACGAATTTTAAAATTCATCATAATAAGTCTTTTTATTAAGGCAAAAATTATTTCACCATAATAAACGAAAGAAAAACAAAAAAATTAAAATCCTAAAATATGATCGGGACCTATTACGATGAATTTTAAAATTCATCGTAATAAGTCTTTTTATTAAGGCAAAAATTAATTCACCGTAATAAATGAAAGAAAAACAAAAAAATTAAAATCCTAAAATATGATCGGGACCTATTACGATGAATTTTAAAATTCATCGTAATAAGTCTTTTTATTAAGGCAAAAAATTATTTCATCGTAATAAAATGAAAGAAAAACAAAAAAATTAAAATCCTAAAAATATGATCTGGACCTATTACGACGAATTTAAAAATTCATCGTAATAAGTCTTTTTATTACGGCAAAAAATTATTTTGCCGTAATAAAATGAAAGAAAAACAAAAAAAAATTAAAATCCTAAAATATGATCAGGACCTATTACGACGAATTTTAAAATTCATCGTAATAAGTCTTTTTATTACGATAAAAAATTATTTCATCGTAATAAAACGAAAGAAAAACAAAAAATTTAAAATCCTAAAATATGATCGGAACCTATTACGATAATTTTAAAATTCATCGTAATAAGTCTTTTTATTACGGCGAAAAATTATTTCACCGTAATAAATAGGTTTTACGATGAATTTAATTTTTATTTCGCCATTATAAATAAACTTTTAACGACAAAAATATTTCGCCGTAATAGGTTCACAACAAATACCATACTTTCTTGTAGTGAATTGATAATTCTTTATGCCTAAACAATCTTTGCTCATGAGCCTTAAGAGATCCAATCAATTTATAAACACTTAACCAAGAAAGATCTTTAGATTCTTCAACAATTATAACTATTGTATCAAAATTTGAAGATAAACTAACCAAAATGTTCTCACATATTCTTTGCTCGATGATGGTTTCACCATAGCTCTTCATTTAAATAACAGTCTCCATAATTTTAGTAAAGTAATCCTTTAATTTTTTATTTTCTTGCATTCTTAAATTATCTAATTCTCTTTTTAGAGTTTGAAGTTTGATAGCTCTCACCTTGGTATTACCTTGAAATTCCTCTAGTAAGATATCCCATGTCTCCTTTGATTTAGTAGCTCTAATGATTCTTAAAATTTTTTTTTTTTCAGACATAGCTTGTTGGATGAAGAAAAGGGCTTTACCATCCTTCTTTTATAGTCCTTCAATTGCTCCCTTTGATAATTTGTTGGATTAGCTGGCTCTTCATACCCATTTTTCACTAAATCCTAAATCTCTTATGAAATGAAAAGAGTCTTCATTTTAATGCTCTAATAATCATAATTTTCTCCATCAAAGATAGAAATAGAAAGTTGATTGATAGTCATACCCATATTACTTGAGCTTGCCATGAATCACACCAACATTTTTTATTTTCTCATTTTTTTTGTTATTGTTGTTGCGGAACAATTCTCGATCAGATTGGAGCAATGGCTGGGAATGGAAAAAATCAAGTTACAACCAGAGCCAAAGCCGAAGCCAAAATAAGTCTCTGAAAGCAAAATCTTCACAGCATTTTTTGTTAAGATTTGGGCTTATGCGACGATCTAGGGATTGATCTCGTCGCTGGCGGCCAGAGCAATTTTTCAAGATTGTGATTCTGCTGAGGATGAGGCCGACAAGGCACACGGGAAGCCCATCTAAGGCTTGGGAGATTGCAACGAAGGTGGTGTTATGTGTGGGCTTCAGACGACTGGCCATTGCTGGGCCATGGAGGTACAAATCGACGTTTATGGCGGGTCTCACCAACAAGACATGGGGCCCTTCTCCACTGAGGGCTTCGGCTATAGTCCCCTGGATGCTCGCCCGTACCTCACCTTCGCTTCTTCCCCATTCTTGGTACCGAAATCAAATGGGAAGGCCTACGGCATGGCGGATCATGGCGGGGTCTTCGCTACTGATGGGCCGATCATTTCGCCTTTGGACGAGATGCAGCCGGATGAGGGTATTGAGGCCCGTGTCGCAAACTCAAGAGGCCGGTCAACAGGGACCTAGCGACGCGTATGAATCCCAAACCATTCAACTAGGGAGTAATCGTGGCCACCATTTCCACTGATCAGCAAGAGAATATGGGGAGATAAACAAGGGAGAGTCAATATCAAACTGGGGTCCAAATTTCATGACTTATGATATCTGGCTGATCATCAGGATGATCCCAATCAGTTAAAACAAATGGAGGAATATATCAATTGGAATTTGGCCTTTAAAGAATTAGTAGTCACCACTTTCTAGGCATGAGGACGAAAAAATAGATTAAAATGGATTCATTCCGATCAAAATGGAAGGGTAAATGGGGGGAGGAAGATTTCTTCAAGCTCAGATCAACAAATTCTTCTACACGGGAGTCCAGTGCAGAAAATGTGCACCGAACGTACGAACGCACATGCCACAATCCCTTAGGCCGCAACACGCATCACACGTGCGCTTGCATAAACGCGCAATCAATATTGCACATGCCCGGTGCATGCTATGTGCACTAGACCCCGGTGCATAAAGGTACTTTTCCATTCTCCATCGGATGGATTTAGTTCTAAACCCAAATTTCAGGCTAGACTGGCCCTCAGGCGATTAATACCTACGACCATGCTAAGGTTAAGGCTCACCTTGCCTGGGCCTCCCTGGCCTCTGGGCGGATAGGTCAAGGCTCGAAGATCCGAACTGAACATCCAATAGAGATGGCGAACTCAGATCTGGAACTAGCAGATGGCAATCATCTGTTAGCGCCCAACAACCACCCTTTGAATGTTCGTCGTGCGAAGAAGCAACCAGCAGTGGATGCTAGCGGCCACTCCTCGCCGAAGGTCATTACAGGTCTAATCGAGGAATCAACTAAGAAGGCGCGCAGTTGAGCAGGGATCAAAATCTCAGTTGGAATGGACCCTCCAACTTCTCCCGTAGAAATGACTGGTTCTCCTGAATCGATCACATCATTGCTTCTTTTAGAAAAACTCGGCTGCATGACATAATAGCTTGACTGCTGATTTCTTCTCGAAGTTTGATCGAAACCATTATTGCTGAATAAATTAACGTTTGCCATGGAGTCTGTCAATTCTTGCCAGGCACTCCCTAACAACTCGATATGTAGCTTGGTTTAAGGAAGAGTGCCGCTGATATTAGACATTATAATAATAGAGAAAGAGAAACCATGATCCGCGTATGGATGGTTAAGTACTTGACACTATATATAATTAATCTCTCGTTGTCCTTTCTCTGAAGTACTTGTCATAATTTTCAACCCACCTATATTACAAGAGTGACTTTGTCAAACTTTTTACTTGGTCAATAATAATTAAATATATGAGGATACATTAGACAACCATGACACGCGATTTACCTAACATGCTTTACTCTTCCTCTTCCTAACTAAGTCGCACGACTAAATGAAGCCCTATCAGAGTCCTATTCCCTCATCTCCCTCTATATATATCCACTCCTCCAGGCCACTGGACCATAACACTTTGTTCCATATCCCTTGGCCATTCTACTGCTAGCTAGAAGGAGAGAACAGATGGCTGCCCATGTCCTCGTCCTCGCTCTCCTTGCTCTGGCTTCGTCTCATGCCATTGCTTCTGATCCTAGCCAACTCCAAGATTTCTGTGTTGCAGATCCGAAATCAGATGGTACGATCCTGTTCATCAACCATTTTATTAGTTATAGTTACGGCATTTTATTTGTATAACTCACTAATTAGAAGGGACTAGCTAACCAAAATTCATCGATGAGCTTCTATATATATTATCGAAAGTGCTTATCTTTTTTCGCAATTGTTGCAGTATTTGTGAATGGGTTCGTCTGCAAGGACCCGAAACTTGCCAAAGCCGAAGATTTCTTCTACTCTGGCCTGGACAAGGCCGGTGACACGGAAAACAAAGTAGGGTCTAAAGTGACTCCAGTCAATGTGATGCAAATTCCTGGTCTCAACACCCTTGGGATCTCCTTAGTTCGCATCGACTTTAAACCCTATGGTGTCAACCCTCCTCACACCCATCCAAGAGCAACTGAGATTCTTACGGTGTTGGAAGGCACGCTCTACGTCGGCTTCGTCACCTCCGACAACAAGCTCTTCACCAAGGTCCTTAACAAGGGCGATGTGTTCGTATTTCCTCAAGGTCTCATCCACTTCCAGTTCAACAATGGGAAGACCAACACCGTTGCCATTGCTGGTCTCAGCAGCCAGAACCCTGGTGTCATCACCATAGCCAACGCCGTCTTCGGAGCAAAGCCACCCATCTCTGATGATGTTCTTGCCAAGGCCTTTCAACTGGACAAGAAGACTGTAGATTGGCTCCAAGCTCAATTCTGGACAGACAACTAGGATACCAAACAAGAACTATATATTTGTTATGATATTTGCACTGGTTTCTTTGTACTGGTTTAAATAAGCAAACGTACGTACGTGGTCTCTCCGTTTGCATGTATTTGTTTGGAAAAGGATATATATATGTTCGCTATATATACCTGCTAGTATTTTATAAAAGTGCTGGGACTGTTCATTTTAGTTTGTCTACTGAATTCCAAAATCTTCAACATGCGCGCACTCTTGGAACCTCAAAATTAAAAAATACCATACATGCATGCTGAATCTGTTAATTAGCTTGTGTTGACGTCAAATCATCGCCCTCAAATGTTGGCAAGCGTCCAGTCGCCTCCTCTAGCGAGCCCGAAATTCTCCGATGAGCTTCTTATGCCTGTGGGCCTGCAAACAAGTCCCGGAGGCTAGAGATTCCAGCGGGGACCCTTCGACGGTTAAGTCAGTGCTCTGGGCAACAGCCGTGAGCTTGAGGAAGCTCCAAAGAGAAAGAGAGAGAGAGGCTCAGAGAAGAGCTCTATGTGAGCAAGAATAAGCATTTAGGAGTGTTGTAGCGGTTCATGAAGTTACCTGGTCGGAGGTCCCTCTTACCTTTTTTATTGGTATTTAGAGCCTGTCAGTCTTGGGGCATGATCGCTTGTCAGAGCATTAATTGATGGTAGCAATAGTGGAGCTTACCTCCATGTGTTATGTCAGGCTGTAGGCCATATCCCGTCAGAGTAGGCGGCTGCAGCTGGTTGATAGGTACTATTTTGGTTTGGACAGCTGTCGCAGGCTGTTGCAGGGCATGGCTAACCGTTACGGCGCTTGCCAGACGTGTCCCCCATGTGCTTGACTTGGACGGTTATTGCAGGAGATAGTGGACCACGTGGCCGCAACAGGCGGTTGGTGGACAACATGGCTGTGTCAGGTAGCTCGAGGCAGCTGGACATGAGGTATGGGCCAAGGAGACATCTGGTCCAAGGCCAAGGCTGAAGTCCGAGGCCGGAGCCGTCCGAGGCTGAGGCCGAAGGAAGGGGCCGACACCGAGTGGAAGTTGTTATGAGGCTGGGGCCGTACGAGGCTGAGGGGGGCTCAGGCGCTTGGTGCCGAGGCCAAGAGGAACAGGTCCGAGGCCGAGGCGGGAGCTCTTGACCGAGGGGAACAGGTCCAAGGCCGAGGCGGAGGCTGGAGGCCGAGGCCGACCGAAGCCAAGGCCGAGGGAGAAGTCTGAGGGAAGCTTGAAAACCGAGGCGAAGGCTGGAGGCTGAGGCCGACCGGGATGGTACCGGGAAGAGGCCGACTGGGATGATGCCAGGGCAAGGCCGACTGGTGGCCGAGGCCGAGGCCGACTGGGGCCGAGGCAGTACAAGGCCGAGGGAATCTCGGCAGTTGGAGGCTGAACAGAAGCTGGGTCCATGCGAAGGAGAGAAAAAAGGTGGTGGACGGGGGGAAGGCCAAGTTGCCAAGTCTGGAGCCGAGACCGAAGGGACCTCGGAGGTCGAAATTGCCCTGCGGGACTGAGGCGGGGCTCCGTCAGTTTCCTTCACGGTTCTTTAACAGCATTGGATCAGCCACATCAGATGCCCCCTCGTCCCTGAGATGTAGCGGGCCCACCCTAGCAAGGCGAAAGGGGCATCACCTCCCAAGTGGCTGATCCCCATCTGACTTTGGGTTTTCAACTCTTGATATGAAGTTTGGATGTGGGTGCCCATCGATATGCCGCTGAGGTAGAGAGAGAGAGCCGATGAGGCTGCAATAATGCCACGGAGGCAGAGATAAGCCGTTGAGGCTGAAATAAAATTGTCGAAGCAGAAATAGAGCTACGGGGGCTGAAATAAAATTACCTCGAGTGTCTGTGTGCTGGTCTGGGAGGTGATTCAAGCGAGTATGGGCTGTTAGGGATTTGAACAGACTCAGGGCGTATGCTATCCAGGCCAAGTGGTATCCGTTAGCCGTGATGCCGCTGAGCTCCTCTGGAACCGCCTTAAGTGTTTGTGTGCTGGTCCGGGAGGTGACTCGAGCGGGTACATGCTATTAGGGATTTGAACCGACTCGGGACGTATGCTAGCCAGGTCCAGTGGTATTTATTAGCCATGATACCGTCGAGCTCCTCCGAAATCGTCTCGAGGGTTTCATGGCTGGCCCAAGGGGTGACTCGAGGTCGCTGGAACCATAGGTCTTGAACCGCCGCGAGGGTTTCGCGGCTAGCCCGGGGGTGACCTTATGATCGTAGGACTGTCGAGAGCCTTTTGAATGGTTGGTTTTCCAATAATGCATTTAGATACTAATGAAAAGAAACTTTTTCTTGTAGTGTACTTAGCTTTTTCGTAGCTGTTTGCCTTTGCGTCGTATTTGGTATCGAGCTGGCCTCGGGTTTGAATGCCGATGGTACATCGGGATGAGTACCGACCGGAGTCGGGCTTGAGTGCCGATGGTACATATCCAAGGCAGAGTGCCGAGGGGCTGAGGCATTCGCTAGAAGAGGGGAGACGGGGCCGAGCGCTGTTGGAACTTGGTGCCGAGACCGTATGAGGCCGAGGAGAAAAGCCAAGGCCGAGGGAACAGGTCCGAGGCCGAGCATGAGTTGAGGCAGAGTATGAGTTGTGGTCGAGGCCGTACAAAGCCGATGGGGCGGCGGAGTGCCGAGGCCGTACGAGGCCAAGGGGGCAACGGAGTGTTGAAGCCATGCAAGGCCGAGGGGGCAGTGGAGTACCGAGGGGAGCTCGATGCTGGGAGCTGAGGCTGAGGCCGAGAGGGTAGCGGAGTGCCGAGGTCGTGCGAGGCCGAGGGGGCAGCGGAGTGCTGAGGCCGTACGAGGCCGAGGGGTCAGCGTAGTGCCAAGGGAAGCTCGGTGCTGGGAGCTAAGGTCGAGGCCGAGTGGAAGAGCCAGGGGGGCTCGGTAGCTTTCGGAGGAGCTTGGGAGCGGATGCCCATCAACTGTGAGCTGGGGAGTTGGCTTCTCCCAGCTGTGAGTTGTCTTGGAGCTTCTTGATGGCTGAAAGCAACCAGTAATATGTTGCAAGTATATAATTTAGATAAAGGTCTTACTCGATTGGCCATTGGCTATTGAGGCAGAGTTAAAGCCGCTGAGGCTAAGATGAAGTCGTTGAGTCTGTGATGATGCCACTGAGGCTGTGACGAAGCCACTGAGGCAAAGTTGATGCCATCGAGAGCCTTTTGAACCCCGGAGGGTGACCTGAGAGTCGCTGAGATAGGATCATGCTCGGGAGCCTTTAACCCCGGAGAGTGACCTGAGAGTTGAGAGTCATCATGTGCCTTTTAACCCCAGAGGGTGACCTGAGGGTGCTTCAGCCAGGCTCAGATGCCTTTTAACCCCGGAGGGTGACCTGAGGGTGCTTGGACCATGCTTAGGTGCCTTTTTCTTTGCACAAACGATCTTTGCTGCCGACGTTGGAGTTAGTCTTTGGCCTTTGGTGCCAAGCTGGCCTTAGGCTTTTGGTGCCAAGCTTGCCTTGGGCTTTGGTGCCAACCGAAGTCAGGCTTTGGTGCCGAGCTGGCCTCAGGCTTTTTACTGGTGGTACATCGGTCTTCAGTGCCAATGGTACATTGGTCTTCTTGGATCCGGTGGTACATCGGTATTCGGTGCCAATGGTACATTGGTCTTTTTGGATCCGGTGGTACATTGATCTTCGGTGCCAATGGTACATTGGGCTTTAAGTGCTGAGTTGGTCTCGGGCTTTTTGGAGCCGATGGTACATTGGTCTTTTTGGATCCGGTGGTACATCGGTCTTCGGTTCCAATGGTACATTGGTCTTTTTGGATCCTGTGGTACACCGGTCTTCGGTGCCAATGGTACATTGGGCTTTAAGTGCCGAGCTAGCCTCGGGCTTTTTGGAGCCAATGGTACATCGATCTTCGGTGCCAATGGTACATTGGGCTTTAAATGCTGAGCTGGCCTCGGGCTTTTTGGAGTCGGTGGTACACCGGTCTTTGGTGCCGATGGTACATCGGTCTTTTTGGATCCCGTGGTACACCGATCTATGGTGCCGATGGTACATCGGTCTTGAAGTGCCAAGCTGGCCTCGACTTTTTAGAGCCGGTGGTATATCGATCTTCGGTGCTGATGGTACATCAGTCTTGAGGTGCCGAGCTGGCCTCGGGCTTTTGAGATGCTAATGTGAGGTTGGTCTTGAATGTCGATGCAGAGTCGGTCTTCCCTGCATGACATTTTTAAGTATCAAAGAAAGAAACTGTCTTATATGCAGCGTACTTAGCTCTTGTGGCACCCTTGTTTTCCTTTTGCGGACTTGAGCGCATCTGCCCGCTGGTGGTCTGCCCCCCAGGGAAATAGGCCAAGGGGCTGAGGCTGAGGCCGAGGGAAGCCCGGGTGACTGCATTGCTCGGGAGCCGAAGCCGAGGTAGGCCGGGGTTGAGCGGAGCAGGAGATGAAGGCCTTCTGAGGCCGACGGGAGCTGGCAGCGAAGACCGGAGCTGGGCGAAGGCCTTCCAGGAGCATGGAAATGGGAGTTGGGAGCTCCTTGCCTTGACCTTCTCATCTCCCAAGCCAGCTCTAGAGAAGGATGGGATCTAGAGATGTCGTTTCCCTTACTTGGGCCTTCCTCCGCATCGCCGTCCATAGGAGAGAAGGCTACTTGGGCGGCGAGTGATGGCTCTCTGAGCTTTAAGTCGCTGATGAGCTTGGTGATGGTGGATCTCTTGCTGGGGAGATTTCTGAAGGATGAAGGATGGCTGGCCTGAGCAGCGATCTAATAGCGAGTGAAAGCTTTTGCTCGTTATTGTGTGGTCATGAGATGTTGCTCCTGAAGCTTTTGCTTAGCTCGTTGAAGGTACCCCCCAGTATAACTGGTGAAAGCTTCCTGGATTCTTGTCGTCACCATATTCACGATCCACCATTTTGATAAAAAGGGGATGAGGATATGCAAACTAGCATCGCTGATCCCTCCTACTAGGCGTGCCAATCTGTTGATGCCAAATCACTGCCCTCGAATGTTGGCGAGTGTCTGATCGCCTCCTTTAGCAAGCCCGGGATCCTCCGACGAGCTTCTTGCGCCTATGGGCCTGCAAACAAGTCCCAAGGGCTGGAGATTCTGGCGGGGACCCTCCGGCGCTCAAGTCAGTGTTCTAGGCAATAACCGTAAGCTTGAGGAAGCTCCAAAGAGAAAGAGAGAGAGAGAGGCTCAGAGAAGAGCTCTCTATGAGCAAGAATGAGCGTTTAGGAGTGTTGTAGCGGTTCATGGAGTTACCTGGTCGGGGGTCTCTCTAACCCTTTTTATTGGTGCTTAGAGCCTGTCAGTCTTGGGGCATGATCGCTTGTCAGAGCATTAATTGATGGAAGCAACAGTGGAGCTTACCTCCATGTGCCATGTCAGGCTGCAGGCCATGTCCCATCAGAGTAGGTGGATGCAGCTGGTTGACAAGTGCTATTTTGGTTTGGACAACTGCTGCAGGGCATGGTCGACCATTATTGTGCTTGCCCGATGTGTCCCCCACATGCTTGGCTTGGACGGTTGTTGCAGGAGATAGTGGACTACGTGGCCACAGCAGGCGGTTGGAGGACCACGTGGCTGTATCAGGCAGCTCGAGGCAGCTGGACATGAGGTCCGGGCCGAGGGGACACTAGGTCCGAGGCTGAGGCTAAAGTCCAAGGCCGGGGCCATCCGAGGCTGAGGCCAAAGGAAGGGGCCGACACCGAGTGGAAGTTGTTCCGAGGCCAGGGCCGTATGAGGCCGAGGGGGGCTCGGGCGCTTGGTGCCGAGGCCGAGGGGAACAGGTCCGAGGCCGAGGCAGGAGCTCGAGGTCGAGGGGAACAGGTCTGAGGCGGAGGCGGAGGCTGGAGGCCGAGGCCGATCGGGGCCGAGGCTGAGGGAGAAGTTCGAGGGGAGCTTGGGAGCCGAGGCAGAGGCTGGAGGCTGAGGCCGATCGGGGCCGGAGCCGAGGCTAAGGGAGAAGTCCGAGGGGAGCTCGGGAGCCGAGGCGGAGGCTGAAGGCCGAGGCCGACTGGGGCCGACTTGGATGGTGTCAGGGCGAGGCCGACCGGGATGGTGCCGGGGCGAGGCCGACTGGGATGATGTCGGGGCGAGGCCGACTGGGGCTGAGGCAGTACGAGGCCGAGGGAAGCTTGGCAGCTGGAGGCCAAACAGAAGCTGGCTCCATGCGGAGGAGAGAGAAAAGGTAGCGGACGGGGGGAAGGCTGAGTTGCCAAGTCTGGAGCCAAGGCCGAAGGGACCTCGGAGGCCGAAGGGACATCAGAAGCCGAAATCACCCTGCGAGACTGAGGCGGGGCTCTATTAGTTTCCTTCACGGTTCTCTAATAGTGTTGGATCAGCCATATCAGCTTGGTACGTATATGCTTGAATTTAGTTGTGAACTATTTCGGATGACATTATTTTAAAGTGGTAATTAATATTTGTCTGATATAAACAAATTTGAAGCATCAATTATATTGGGAAATACTGTCCAAATATGTATACATAAATTTAATTCCGCTCCCCATTTCATGCACATGATAGATGCTGAAATAGAATGAACATTCAATTATGGACTTCCCTACTCCAACCAAACATTGGAGTGAACGAGGGTTAATATGATGCAGCTATTTGGGTCAAGGAAAATCAAGTTCAGATATGATATCTCTCCCAAATAAAGAGACATATAAACCTCAAGTACCATATATGGCAGCATTCAAAAACTTATACAAGAAGACTGGCATGGCACAAATACACATGGACGTATCTATATTTGCATATATATATATATATATATATATGCAAATATAGATAACATAATATTAGTTGTATCTAACATCTCTCCATTCGAGAGAGACGTATAAACCTCAAGTACCGCATATAGCAACGTTCAAAAATCTATACAAGAAGACATGCATACACTACTGATAAATGCATAAATAATTATCACAAAACCTATTAATTAATAAATCAACGGACCTATTAATATTTTAATATTTTAATATTTTATATAATATTTTAAGTAAAACCTTATTAATTTGAAGATCTCTATTTTAGGAATTTAATGATGCAAACAACACTCGAATCGGACTTAAAACGATCTCGAAATTAATTTTATAAGGTTTTAGCACACATTTTAAAGCAAAGTCGGCAAACCAAGTGCCGACTTCATAGTCTTCTCAGCAGAAATATGTTTCTTTTCAGCCGATTCTTTCTCCTTTTCAAATTTAATCTTTCTCTCCACCAATTACGGAATAAATTGGATAGGAAGTTATCAAATTGGAAGAATTAAATTCATCTTGAAGGAATTTGGATTTTATTCGCAATTTCTCCGGGATTTTTCTTCGCGCCGCTCGTTGCTTCTCCGCGTCTCTGTTTTGGCAACAGAATCGTTGCTTCTCCGCATCTTGGCCGCGTCCGTACTTCTATAAATAGCGCAAGGAGGGGAGCTAGAGGGGTCCTGTCCAACAATCTGCATCCGTTCCAAGCCATGAGGGAGAGATCTGTTCCGTGGCTTGGGAGAATTCCATGAAGAAGACTCTGTTCCAGCCGTGAAGAAGACTCTGTTCTAGGCGATTGAGAGAATCCATGGAGGTTTTGTTTGAAGGAGGAGAGTCCGTGGATTGAGGGAGTTCCAAGGTGTCCGTCCGTGGGCTTGAAGGTGTCGCGCATCCGTGGAGGCTCTGTTCGGAGGAGTCCAGAGGCATCTGCAAGGCATCATTCGTGGATGTTGTGGAGGCGTCTGCAGAAAGTCTTCAATCCGGTTCAGCCCGTTTTTGCTTTTTGATTTAGGAAGAATTTATTGCAATCTGTTGCCTTTCATAACTTTTTACTTAATATGAAATAAAGTTTTGTTAAATTGTTATTAAATTATATTTAAGTAAAAATAATTTAGACTGATTTATTCTTAAAAGGGATGGGCCGTGATCTATGGGTACGAGCCGTGCTCTTATAAGATAGACCATATCTTGATTATTTTGCACTACTAATTATCAATTTAGTTAAATTTATAAATTTATTTCAAAATAATCGCTAGAGTCCCTGTGGAATCGATCCCTTACTCTCACTATTCTAATAGTGAAATTAAGGTGTTTTAATCGTTACGCTACGACACGCATCAGATTTTTGGCGCCATTGCCGGGACTTAAGTGTGTTATTTTGAAAAAAAATTATAAAAATTAAAGAAAATATAAAAATAAAATAAAAAAATTAGATTAATTTTCTCTTAAATAGTTATTGTCTCTTTATTTTATTACCTTAATTGTTAGAGTTGCATATTTTCTTTTTAACATAAAAAAAATTTATTTTCCTTTTGATCACAAATCCATTTTTAACCTAATCATTTTTTTTAATTAACTAACTAAAAAAAATTAAAAAAAAAACCCTAAGACACTTTCCATAAAATATAATTAATTTAAAAAATAAATAATTAAAATAAAAATTAAAAAATTAAAAATTAAAAAAATTATTTATTTATTTTTTATGCTTAGATTGACTTAGGTAAATTTATTTCTAAAAAAAACTCAAAATTCTCCATTGACATCTCATAATTTATTAGGAAATTAGAAACCTAATCACAAAAATCTTAAATAAATAAATAATTAGATTAATTTTGTTTGATAATTTTAAGAGTTGGACATCTATTTGTTGCATAGCATTTCATAATTAACTTTAAGGGAATAAACCCCTAATCAAGATAAGGTGGGATTTCATCACCCTTCCTTGGCCCACAAACCACATCCTTCATTTACATTAACCCAAACCTTTAACTCTAAAATTAATTAGACATCAACCCCTAAGGACTTCGAGCTCAATAGGTCTCGATCTAGGGTAAACCTAGGAGAGTCTAATCTTTGTTAACTTGATTGCTAAGAATTATTAAACCCTAATTAAATTAGTCATTGCTCTTAGTTCTAGGAATCTTTTAGGATATTTTCTTTAGAATCTTCTTCCTCTTTATTATAATAAAAATAATAATAAAAAACTAATTATTGTTTGCTTTAGAGTCATTGTTAGGGTGTATGCTTGGTCGTCGATCGTTGCAACCCAACCTTATACCCTTAGATCCTGAGATAGAAAGAACTATTAGAGCAAACAGACTCAGAATTATGGATCCTAATAACAAAATAATCAACCACGACAGTTAAAAGAGTATTTCACTCCTTCAAGGTATACCTACTCTCCCTGCATTCAAGTGCCTCCAGTAGAGGCTGTCCAATATGAAATTAAGTCAAGTGCAATCCAAATGTTACCATCTTTCTATGGACTTACAAATGAGGATCCCTACAAACACTTAGATGAATTCTTGAAAATTTGCTCAACTGTCAAGATTCAAAATTTCTCCGATGATGCACTTAGGCTTAAGTATTCCCTTTTTCCCTAAAAGATAAAGCCAAGTATTGGTTAAATTCACTGGACACTGTTATAATTTCAACTTGGGATCATCTTCAGAGAGAGTTTCTTAAGAAATATTTTCCTATAGGAAAAACGAATCAAATTAGAAAAGCCATAACAAGTTTTTCCAGACAGATGGAGAAATGTTTCATGAGACATGGGAGAGATTCAAAGAACTGATTAGAAAATGTCCACATCATGCTATACCCAAATGGCAACTGGTTCAGTGCTTTTATGATGGTTTATCAGAAAAGCATCGGCAAATGGTTGATGCTTCATGTGGTGGGACATTTATGTTAAAAAATGAACATGAAGCTTGGCAACTCTTTGAGACATTGAGTGAGAATTCATTACATCACATGTCAGTTGCTCGTCGAGACCCTCCCATAGGACCTAAAAGAGGTGGAATATATGAAATAGGTCATTCTACAGATATCTATACTAAGGTAGATGAATTATCCCATAAACTTGACCGAATTCTACAAGTTGGAAACATCTCTTCCCCATCTACTCAATTACATGAGGTCTGCATAATTTGTTCGAGTCCAACCCATTCTATAGGTGAATGTCCAGCTGCATACCAATTTCTGAACTTGTTCAAGAGCAAGCCCACCAAGCCCAAACCCGATTAGCTCCTAGAACAGGAAATGATCCATTGCAAATACTTACAATCCTGGCTGGCGAAATCACCCAAATTTTTCTTGGAAACCTCAACCTGTAGCCAATTCATCGATCAGACCTAATTATCAAGAAACCAATTTTAGAAACATGCCATATTCACAATACCCAAACATCCCACAACCTCCACCGAATAATCATCCTACTTTCGAAGACAAAGTGTTACAAGCATTGAAAGGGCTAGAAATGAATACCCAAATCCTTCACTCCCACACACAATCTATTGCAAAACTAGAAACTCAGATAGGTCAATTAGCCACAGCATTCAGTAGAAGGGAGGAGGGTAAGTTACCTAGTCAGCCTATCGATAACCCGAAAGGACAATTCATGGCTGAAGGTTCCAATAGTCCTGACAAATTCCCAGAACATGCTAAATCAGTCATGACTCTCAGAAGTGAAAAACATTGAACCCACCTGAACCATCCCAGAAATTAGAAGTGGCTAAACCAGAAAAGAGAAGAAATGAAGAAGAAAAGGAATTCAATGATCAAGCAATCACACCTAAAGCCCCATTCCCTAGTGCTTTAGAATCTCCTTTGCCTTCAGATAAGAAGAATATAAAATGAATGAGATGCTTGAGTTATTTAAGCAAGTCCAAATAAACTTACCTCTTCTCGATGCTATCAAGCAAGTTCCGGCTTATGCCAAATTTTTGAAGGATCTATGCACACAAAAACGGAAAGCCAAGACACAAATACCAAAATAAGTCAGCTCAGTTGTTCAGCAAATAACCCCACCCAAACTAAAAGATCCTGGTACCCCAATTATATCATGTGTCATAGGAAACTTCACAATCAAGAAAGCATTATTAGATTTGGGTGCGAGTGTAAACCTTCTCCCAAGTTCAGTGTATGAGTTATTTGGATTTGGAGAATTAAAACCCACGACAGTAACACTACAATTGGCAGATAGATCAGTCAAAGAACCTCATGGAATATTGGAAGATGTATTAGTAAAGGTGGATGAATTCTATTTTCCTGTCGACTTCCTTGTGTTAGATATGGAATCTAGTGGTAATCCTAACCAAATTCCCATCATCCTTGGACGACCTTTTCTAGCTACCGCTAATGCATGTATAAATTGTAGAACAGGTGTGATGGATGTATCTTTTGGAAACAAGAAGATGAGATTAAATATTTTTAATGCTTCCCAAGGACCACCTGTGTATGATTTAAATGAAGTAAACATGATAGAGTAGTAGATAAGAAATTCCAAAGTTTGATTGATTCGGATCCTTTACAAACATGTCTTACACATTTTGGAATAGATGACTTTGATATTGATGAATACCAAAGAGATAAACATGTTATTAGAACCACCTAAGTTCGACACCATCCCTCCTTGGACTATAAAATATGAACCACTTCCAACTAAACCAAGTCCTTTAATACCATCCTTGGAAGAACCCACCCCAACTAGAGTTGAAACCTCTTCCAGATGACTTAAAATATTCATTCCTTGGACCCAATGACACCCTTCCAGTAATCATTGCATCTACCCTAACCTCTGAGCAGGAAGATAAATTGGTAGATGTACTTAAAGAACATAAAGAGGCAATTGGATGGACAATAGCTGATCTTAAGGGAATTGACCCTTCCGTTTGCATGCACCACATTCATAGTGAAATTGAAGCCAAACCACATAGAGATATGCAACGAAGGCTAAATCCAAACATGAGGGATGTTGTTAAGAAAGAAGTAGTAAAATGGCTTGATGCTGGTATTATTTATCCAATTTCAGATAGTTAATGGGTCAGTCCAATCCAAGTAGTACCTAAAAAACAGGTATTACGTGATTAAAAATGAAAAGGGCAAATCAATTCCTACTCGTACATCAACTAGTTGGAGAGTGTGTATAGATTATCGAAAGTTGAATGCCGTGACTAGGAAAGACCACTTTCCTTTGCCTTTTATCGATCAAATTCTAGAACGGCTAGCGGGACAAAGTTTCTTTTGTTTCTTAGATGGATATTCAGGATACAATCAAGTCCCAGTATTTCTTGCAGATCAAGAAAAGACCACCTTCACTGTCCCTTTGGAACATTTGCCTTTAGACGCATGCTGTTTGGTCTTTGTAATGCACCAGCCACTTTTCAACGATGTATGTTGGCCATATTTTTTGATATGATTGGTCAATTTTTGGAAGTATTTATGGATGATTTTTTAGTTTTTGGTGCATCATTTGATAGCTGCCTCGAGAACTTGACTAAGGTACTAAAACGATGTATGGAAATGAATTTAGTCCTAAGTTGGGAGAAGAGCCATTTTATGGTTCGTGAGGGAATTGTGCTTGGACACATTGTTTCAGAGCGAGGTATTGAGGTTGATAAAGCCAAGGTTGAATTGATCTCAAATCTACCACCCCCAACCTCAGTTAAACAAGTACGATCTTTCCTTGGTCATGCTGGTTTTTATAGATGCTTCATCAAAGATTTCAGTAAAATTTCTCGACCATTGTGTAATTGTTGACTAAAGATAGTTCTTTTAATTTTGATGAAGATTGTCTAACAGCCTATAACATCCTTCAACTGCTTTGACCACTGCACCAATTATCAAGCCCCCAGATTGGACCATACCTTTTGAAATCATGTGTGATGCTTCTGATTATGCTGTAGGGGCAGTTCTAGGACAGAAACTCAATCGAGAACCTTATGTAATTTATTATGCTAGCAAAACTCTTTCAGATGCACAAATGAACTATACTACCACTGAAAAAGAATTACTAGCAGTTGTGTTTGCCCTAGAAAAGTTTAGATCATATCTGTTAGGATCTAAGGTTTTAGTTTATTCAGATCATGCAGCGTTGAGGCATCTTATATCAAAAAAGGATACAAAACCCATACTGATTAGATGGATCCTTCTACTACAAGAATTTGATAGAAATCTTAGATAAGAAGGGTTCTAAAAATATGGCAGCAGATCATATCTCTAGGATCTCAGTGAATACAATAAAGAAATAATCAGAGATAAGTTCCCTGATGAGCATTGTTTTCAATTTCCCATAGCAGTCTTCCCTGGTTTGCCCACATTGTGAATTATTTGGCAACAGGAAAAGTACCTTCCCACTGGACAAAACAAGAAAAAGATAAATTTTTCTCACAAGTCAAATATTACTTTTGGTAAGACCCTGAATTATTTAAGTACTATTCAGATCATGTGATTAGGCGATGTGTTCCCGAGAGTGAATTCAAAAGTATACTTAACTTCTGTCATTCTCTTGCCTGTGGAGGACATTTTAGTGGAAAGAAAACTGCAGCAAAGGTACTACAAAGTGGGTTTTATTGGCCAACTCTTTTTAAAGGTGCACATGAATTTGGCCGTAATTGTCTCCAATGTCAACAAACAGGAAATATATCTCAAAAAGACATGATGCCCCTAAACCCTATCTTGGTTGTAGAAATTTTTGATGTATGGGGTATTGATTTTATGGGCCCATTTCCTTCCTCTTTTGGATTCGAATACATTCTAGTGGCAGTTGATTATGTGTCAAAATGGATTGAAGCCAGTGCAACTTGAACCAATGACCATAAAGTTGTAATCAAGTTTGTTCAGCATAATATCCTTAGCCGTTTTGGATGCCCAAGGGCTATAATTAGTGATGAGGGTACACATTTCACGAATAGACACTTCGAAGGATTAATGAACAAATATGGAATTACTAATAAGGTAGCTACACCTTATCATCCCCAAACTAATGGCCAAGTTAAAATATCAAATAGAGAAATTAAACATATCCTTGAGAAAACGGTGAGACCCGATAGGAAAGATTGGTCAGAACATTTGGATGATGCATTATGGCTTATCGTACTGCATTTAAAACTCCCATAGGAATGTCTCCTTACAAGCTCGTATTTGGAAAAGCCTGTCATTACCTGTAGAATTAGAACACCATGCATTTTGGACCATCAAGCAATTTAATTATGATATGAAAAATGCAGGTGTCAATAGGAAACTTCAATTGAATGAGTTAGAAGAGCTACGAAATGATGCATATGAAAGCTCAAAATTTATAAAGAACGAACCAAAGCATATCATGACAAATTTATTAGTAGAAAAATCTTTGAACCAAATAAAAAAGTATGGCTTTATAATTCAAGATTACACCTTTTTCCTGGAAAACTTCGTTCACGATGGAATGGACCTTTTATAGTAACTGAAGTATTTCCCCATGGAGCTGTAGAGTTTAAAGACCCCAAGCAAGGAAATACATTCAAAGTAAATGGCCAACGTTTGAAACCATATATAGAAGAAATTAATGATGGAAAAATTGTTGAATCAATTGATCTTGTGAACCCAACATTATCATAATAAGTAGCACAGTCTGGCTGAAGACTTTAAACTTAGCGCTCTTGGGAGGCAACCCAGTTTATTAGTTATTTTAACTTTCTGTTCTTTTAGTATGTTCTTTTAGTATGACCAGAAAAGAGCAACAAAAGCAGATTGAAAGAAGATGGCAACAATGAAACGTCCAACCTTCAAATACTCTACCAGGTAGTATCTTTCTTGAAATTAATTTTTCTTCCATTAGGGACAATGGAAATTAAGTTGGGGGGAGGAAAAAGAATAAGTAAATCCTCGAGTGAAACTATAATCAGATGTGTGTACCAAAATTCTGTTTCGATTTGAAGTTAATCAAGCAGTCTGATTAATAAATAATGGTTAGATTATTTTTGAGATACTGAGGAATAAATTATTAAGAAAACCTAATAAAAGGTAGGATTTAGCCTAGAAAAATTTTTAGAATAATTTCAGACCCTCCTTACCACTATCTTAATAGTACAATCTACTTAATAAGGGTATGGGTGAAAATGTTATTCAAAGAAAAAAAAAAAAAAAACTCTCTTAAAGTTAATAAATTAGGTTCTTAACATCTTTCACTGAGTAACCGGGCCCTGTCACCTAAGAAAGTGATGTTGTTTGCGTAAAAAGGTGGGGATGTAAAAGAACCTAAGTAGAGTCAATCCTACCTAAAGCCTTTTTGACTCGAGTAAGTAAGTTCGAGGGGTGTTTTACACCTAATGCCCTAAAACCAATTGGTTTGGGAGCCATTGGCCTAAAGCTCGCTACAAGGGTTAATTAGAAAGCAAGGGGATAGGACATTGCACAGACTTTACACAAGGGAACCAAATTATAAAAAACATTACACCCAACCCAAATTAAGTTAGAAGACTTAATTAGAGAAGTAGAAAGTTGGTGAAGGAAGACTTCTATAAATTCTTATGGACTACACTTTATCACTAAATGGGTAAACTTAATAATCCGATGAAGTACCTCCCTTATGATCTAACCAGAAATTTTAAGAAGAACTGTAAGATAACTATCAATTCTTAGACTAGCTTGGTACATATTTCTAAATTTATTATTTGCTCATGGACGAGTAAGATTCAAGTTGGGGGGAGTGATAAACGCATAAATAATTATCACAAAACCTATTAATTAATAAATCAACGTAACTATTATTTTTTAATATTTTAATATTTTATAATATTTTAAGTAAAATCTTATCAATTTGAATAGCTTAATTTTAGAAATTTAATGACACAAACGACACTCGAATCGGACTTAAAACGAGCTCAAAATTAATTTTATAAGGTTTTAGCACATATTTTAAAGCAAAGTCGGCAAATCAAGTGCTGACTTCATTGTCTTCTCAGCAAATATCTGTTTCTTTTCAGTCGATTCTTTCTCCTATTCAAATTTAATCTTTGTCTCCACCAATTACGGAATAAATTGGATAGGAAGTTATCAAATTGTAAGAATTAAATTTATCTTGAAGGAATTTGGATTTTATTTACGATTTCTCCAGGATTTTTCTCTGCGCCGCTCGTTGCTTCTCTGCGTCTCTGTTTCGGCAACATAATCGTTGCTTCTCCGTGTCTTGGCTGCGTCTGGACTTCTATAAATAGCGCAAGGAGGGGAGCTAGAGGGGTCCCGTCCAACGATCTGCATCCGTTCCAAGCCGTGAGGGAGAGATCTGTTCCATGGCTTGGGAGAATTCCGTGAAGAAGACTCTGTTCCAGCCGTGAAGAAGACTTTGTTCCAGCCATGAAGAAGACTCTGTTCTAGGTGATTGGGAGAGTTCGTGGAGGTTTTGTTTGAAGGAGGAGAGTTTGTGGATTGAGGGAGTTCCAAGGCGTTCGTCCGTAGGTGTGAAGGTTCTGTCGCGCGTCCGTGGAGGCTCTGTTCAGAGGAGTCCAGAGGCGTCTGCAAGGCATCATTCGTGGATGTTCTGGAGGCGTCTGCAGAAAGTCTTCAATCCGATTCAGCCCATTTTTGCTTTTGATTTAGTAAGAATTTATTGCAATATGTTGCCTTCTTAATGTCATAACTTTTTACTTAATATGAAATAAAGTTTCTATTCATGTTAGATTGTTATTAAATTCTATTTAAGTGAAAATAATTTAGACTGATTTATTCTTAAAAGGGACGGGCCGTGATCTACGGGTACAAGTCGTGCTCTTATAAGATAAACCATATCTTGATTATTTTGCACTACTAATTATCTATTTAGTTAAATTTTTCCAACGCTACAATGTAGCGTCGGGAGTTTCTGAATCAAATCGATGCTTTTTGAAAGCGTCGAAAGATAATGAGTTTTAATGATGCTTTTAAACGTCGGGCGCCCGATTTTTTATGTCGACGCTTAAAAGCGTCGGCGTTGTGATTAAAATCATGGGATGCCGATGCTTATTAGCGTTGGCATTATATTTTTTATGCCAATGCTTTTAAGCATTGGTATCATAATTTTTTTATAATTTTTTAATACGATGCCGATGCTTTTTAGTGTCGGCATTGAATTTTTCTATGGGTTTTCGGCAGGGCGGGATCGAACAACGCTGGAATTTCTTTTTCGATTTTCAAACCAGTGCAAAAAAATTTTGAAACACAAATACTCTCTCTCTCTCTCTGTCACGCCTCAGGCCCAAATATCGGGCTAGGGTGACAACCCGCCGCATGCCGGGCACGCAAGGCATCACAAAATTTTTAACATATAACACCATTATATATAAAACCAAGTCAAATACAATATTAAAAGTTTTGGGCTAACACCCTTACACACCACAATAATAAAGTCTGGGCATCAAGCCCTACACATATGTAATACTGGGGTTACAATAAAATAATGGTCTTGTTTTATTTAATAGAAGATCCATCACCCCACCAATCCATCTTCAACCTTGTGGCTCTGACAAAAACATTGTAAGATTTTTGTGAGCTTACACTCAGTAAGTAAGCCACGTTATACAGTCAAATCAAAGCATAACAATCAATAAGTATATAAATGATTTACATGCTTAAACATTCCACAAATACTCAAACATGCAATGTAAGTAAACCTACTGTTTATACTCTCAATGGTAACTGTAAATGTGACCCACGGCCCTGCAATATCTCAATAGTGCACCAACAAGCATCCCCCTACTGAAAGGGTCCAGATACCAGGGTCATGCCATATCATAATCCACCAGAACACATACTCTATATGTGTGATGCCACCTCGAACCAAGCAGAACACATCCTCTAGATGTGTGATGCCACCTCATAGAACTCAGAACACATCCTCTAGATGCGTGATGCCATCTCGAACCCAAGCAGAACACATCCTCTAGATGTGTGATGGCATAACAAGCAGAACACGTCCTCTAGACGTGTAGGTGGCATAAACAAGCAGAACACATCCTCTAGACGTGTAGGTGGCATAAACAAGCAGAACACATCCTCTAGACGTGTGTGTGGTATGACATGATAAGGAGAACTGCGGCGACACATAACAGTACCTCACATCACATGCACTCATCATATCAATAGCAACTATATATTGCATAAACAGTGGATTATACTTACTGAACAATTGCATGTAATATATCACATCAGTGTCATAATAATTGCATCTCTCATGCATAGCATCCACATATGAAGTCATAGCACATAAACAACCAAGTATCATAATATTCATCTACTTACAATTTAGCCATGTCCATAACCATTCTTTATGTCACAATATAATTCATAATTTATATATAATAAATTAATTATTAAATACTGATAACTGGCTTACTTACCTTAGTACGCTATCCAACAGGTATATATGCAGCTAGTCAGATGTCTGAGCACCTACAAGATCATTTTACACAATTAATTTATTAGCAAAGAATATTAAAATGTCCCTTAGAATTTCTACCCAAACTAGTTCACGGGCCCTACTTTGGGCTCGAATAACTCCCACTACACACACCCAATTGGGGAAGTAAAAATACCCCAAGAAACTAGAATTCACCCAGATTCTAGCCATATAATTATTTTGCTAATCCCGACCCGTTACGGAGCCCAAAATCTAGCCCAAAATTAGCTCGCTGTACGGCCCAAAAGGCCCTGAACCGGCCGGCCCAGCCAGCCCGGTTCAACCCATAGCCAACCCGATCCCCTGTTTCACCGAACAGGGGACGGGAACCTAGCCGGCGGCCGGGGCCACCGCCGGCCAAATTGAGCCGGCTGCCACCATGGCCGGCCGCCAAACTCCCTCTCTCTCCCTCAATTTCTCTCATCTCCTCCCTCACAACCATGCGGCAAGACTCTGTGCCGGCGGCACGGCTGGCCACCTTGGCCGGCCGGACCTCCACCGGATGCACGCCCGGCGCCGGTGGAGGCGACAGGCCAAAGCTCGGGCCTGGCGAGGCGGCGAGCATGCCGCCGGGCCCGAACCAACCGGCAACCGGCTTCCACCACCGCGCGAGAGAAGGACCAATTGGCCCTCTCTCTCTTCTCTCTCTCTACCACCAGCCCGCCGGACACCTCCCCCGGTGCCGGCGGGTTGCCGGCCAAATCTCAGGCCCGGCGAGGCGGCGAGCACGCCGTCGGGCCTGAACCAAGGGATCGACCGGCTGATTTCCTCTCTCTGCCTCCCACGCTCTCTCTGTCTCCCTGACTGTCTCTCTCTCTCTCACGCTCTTTCTCTCTCTCTCTCTGGACCAGGGAATTACCTGATGGATGAAGTGCGCCAGCGTGAAGGAAGGAGTCCTTCTCCTTCCTATTTAATCATCTGCGCAGCGCTTCGGATCAAGGTTTCCCGGAAGACTAAGCGCTTCACCTGGAGCGAAGCGTCAGTCCGGGGAACCCAACAGTCTGGAGTTTGGTTCATCTGAACCAAGCCTGGTTCATCTGAACGAAGCCTGGTTCGTTTGAACCGGGTACTACACTCTCTCTCTCTCTCGTTCTTGGGGTTAGATAAGAGCAACGCCAGAGTTGGGTTTTGAACTCTCACTTCCAGCCACGACGCTCTCTTCCTTGTCATCGTTCTTGCATGGCCTCTTCGGAGAAGGATGCAGCTCTCGCGCCGTTCCCTCCGATGCTCCTACCATATGAGAGATTCTCCTCCCCCATACTCTCTTTTTTTCCCTCTTCTTGATGTAGTTTTAGGTATTTGTGTCGATCGTTCGATTTGTATTTTTGTTCTTTGTTTTGATCGAAGTTGTTTAGATCGGATGTTTTTGTTGTCTCTTTTGTGGCATGAAGTTTCATTTGGATCAAGCGGAATGGATTGGGATTGGGTAGATTGAAGTATTTATAAAGTATATAGTGTCTGTGCAGCCTCCGCTGATCCCGCGTTCTCAATGCATTCCGGCGATGTTGCTGGAGGGTCCAATTCAGTAGAAACAAAATTCCCACCAAAACAGAGCAGCGCAAGAGAGGGACAGAGAGAGGAAGAAAAAGCTTCCTTCTTTCTCTATTCTTCTAGTCTGGAATAAACTAGTTTTGATTTCTTTACAATCATTGGTTTGTTTTCTCTCGGAAGAGATTGCGATTTGTTTGTCGGTGGATTAAGTTAATACTCGAGCTAAATTAAAGGTTTGCTTCCTTGGATATCCTTTTGCCTGCTGGTTCTCTAAGCTTCTGACTTTGATCTTTTATCTGAAACGGATTTCACTTTAATTGTGCGTGTCGTTGTTTTCAGATCACACGAGCTTCGAGGATTCCATGGCGGTTTCTGCTGTCTTATTTCAGAAAACTTGTTTTATTGAGAGGCCTGTTGGAACTAAAGGAATGGAGTTGATGAAGGCAGCGGGGAATCAGATCAAGAGAGCAACCAAAGAGGCCAAGTGTGAGCTGGTGGATTACGACTCTTTGCCGGATTATCTGAAGGACAACGAGTTCATCTTGGATTGGTATCGATGCGAATGGCTTGCCTGGGTAGTCTGGGGTCATTGCTTTGCATCTTCCTCATCATTCCACGTACGCCAGCCTACATTGCTTCTCTTCTGTTTCTTTCATAAAAAAAAAAGATCCGCATCTTCTTCCGGCGACCCCAACTTCCTTTTGGGTTTGTTACTTTAAAAAAAAAATAAAAAAATATTGAAGACGCTTTAAAGCATCGATAAATTTATTTTTTTTTAAATAAAAATATTATCGACACTTTAAAGCATCGGCAAGATCAAAATTTGCCTATGCTTTTAAGCGTTGTAAGGTCCCGACGCTTTTACAACACTTTTTTAAAGCGTCAGAATTTTTCCATCTTCACTCCCATTTTACTATACTTATAAAAGCGTTGGAACAATATTTTGTCATGCTTTTAAGCATCGGCAACAATATTTTTAGCATCAAAATAGCATGAATTTATTGTAGTGGCATATATGTACACATCGACATGTATATATACACACATATATAAAAGTAAATATAGATATTTATTTTAACTTTTATTAAATAAAAGAAAATAGAAGAAAAAAGAAATAGATTCTATCTAATAATTAAATTGATCCGGGCAAAACAATTTTTTTCCCCCAAATCTCACGTAAGCCTACTGGCTTGTTCCGACAATAGCGTGAATGATTTTAACCCGTACGTAGAAGATCCCCGGCCCGTTATTTTACCTACGCCTCCCGTTACCTAACAAGAACAAATTATATTATCGTAGGTCACTTATCCGTGCAGAATTTTGGAGACTAACCATATAATAACATAGTTAAGTAAAAAATTATATAAAGACGGTCAAGCTTCCCAATAAGTTGATACATGCTAGAACCAGCGTCCAAAAAAAAAAAAGCGTGTCGTTGCCGAACTAGCTATTTCAATTTTCAACCAGTTTGGTTGTTTCAACTGCTACCTTTGAAAGCCCAGATCTTTCTGCATCACGTCATTCTCTTAAATATAAAATAGGTGATATCTTACCGAGACCGGTTCAAAACCTCGGTTGGATATACCAAGCCCACGGACTGCATCGATTCGCTTCAGGCGTTCACATGAGACTCCGCATTGGTTGCAACGAAGACCACCATTGATATAAGAAACTATATATATATATATATATATATATATAAAAGAACACGGAAAACCATGGGACGTGTGAACGGATGGATATAATAATTTGGCGCTTTTCTTCGTCTCCAGGCTACTTCGCCGGGGCTTTTCGACCTGCATCCTTATCTTCAAGGCCTAATCGAACTTTTACCTGGACAACAAAAACGCAAGCATGCATGAGATATTCCTGCAGTCTTCCTCTTTTCGATAAAGTAGCCCCACTAATTCAAGAATTATCGGAGAGCACGTCCCACATCGCCCTCTATGTATATTCATGTCCTCCAAGCCTTTGGACCATCATACGTAGTTCCATCGCTCTGTTCTTCTGCACGAAGCTAGAGAAAGGTAGAATATATGGCTTGTTGAGATTTTTACAATACAAAATATTTTTAAAAAAATTTATCAAAAAAATAGATTTTAAATTTTATCAGCACACTTTTTATTATTTTTGATTCAATGAAACTTTAAATATAATGCTTCTCATACAAGTGAGGCTACCATATCCTATTTATACATCAAAGCATAATAAAATAGGTTCACTATGTATAAGCCCAACATATATTAAAAATAAAAAAATAAAATAAAACATAGCACTAAAAATTAACAACCATTACATTTTAACACTATCCTTTAATGATTATTTTTGAATACCCATAAGATTTATAAAATGAAAGAATTTTTTCTTGAACAGTGCCTTGGTGAATATGTCTGTCATTTGATGTTGAGTCCTCACATACTTCACTTCAACTTCTTTTACTTCTATCACATCTCTTATAAAATAGTACTTGATTTTGATGTGCTTGGTGCAGCTATGATATATAGGATTCTTAATTATAGAAATAGTAGACTTATTGCCATATAGTAGTGTAGTAGATTCTTCTTACTTCTCACCCATATCTTCGAGTATTCTTCTCAACCAAATTATTTGTTATGCTGCCAAAGTAGTTAAAACATATTCAGCTTCGATAAAGCTACTATATTTTACTTTTTGGATGCCCGATATATGACACCTAATCTAAAAAAATACATAGCCCGATGTGCTCTTCATGTCATCAATGCTTCTAGCCCGGCCAATCACTATAATAAAACTCAAATAACTCCACAATATCATTCTTGTTTCTTTCGTACATGATCCCATATAATCTTTAGTACCTGTGATGTATCTCAAGATTCTTTTTGCTTATCCAAAATGAATGTTACTTAGTTTTTGCATAAATCAGAAAAGTAAACTTGATGTAAATATTATGTCTGACCCTGTAATTGTTAGATACAACAAACTTCCAACAATGCTAGCTTCTATATGATTATGCATTGGCTTCATCACTTTTATCTTCTTTCATCAACTTCTCATTTACCACAAAAGGTATTTTTACAATATTGCAATTTTTTTTTTGAACTTCTTGAGAATGCCTTCTGCATAGTTTTTTTGACAAATAAGATGTTATCTTTTCTTTGAATGATTTTAATTCTCAAAAAATAATAGAGCAAACCCATATTATTCATTTAATATTTTCTCATCATATCACTTTTGAAAGTCAAAATCATATTCTCATTGTTATCAATAATAATTAAATTATCAACATAAAGAGAGACAATGAGAATATTATTACCTTACTTCTTCATATAAAGTGCTGGTTCACTTGGATTTCTTAGAAAACCTTTCTCATTGAAGTAAGTATCAATTTGAGAGTACCATACTTGTGATGCTTGCTTCAGCCCATACAATATTTGCTTCAATTTGTATACCTTACTTTCTTGACCTTTGATGATAAAGCCTTAAGGTTGTTCAACATAAATTTCTTCTTTCAATACTCTATTCAAGAATGCTGACTTTACATCTTGTTGGTGTAGTTTTCAACTTTTATGTGTTACCATAGAAATAAGAGTTCTAATTGTATCATATCGAGTAACCAGTGTAAAAGTTTATTGATAATCAATACCGGATAGTTGAGAGTATCCTTTTATTACTAATCTTGCTTTGTATCTTTGAATGGTTCCATTTGGATTATGCTTTGTCTTGTTGATCCACTTCAAGCTAATGACTTCTTTATCACTTGATTTTTTCACTAATTTTCAAGTTTCATTCTACTCAATCATATTAATTTCTTCTTCCATTGCCTTATTCTACACTTCTTCACGCATAGCATTTTCATAAGTTTTAGGCTTAATCATGCAGAAATTACAAGAGGCATAAATGTTACTTAGTCTTTTCATTCTTATTGGAGTAGAACTTGAAGATGAATTTGAACTTGAGGTTGGAGATGAACTTACACTTGAAGAAATTTGTGGTAAACTTTCAACATCATTTCTTCATTTAGAGCATTATGAATTTCTTCATCAAGAGAAATAGTAGTTTCTTCATCAAGAAAAATAATAGTTTCTTCAACTTTCTTTTTCTTTCAATCCCAAACAACTTTCTTATTAAAAATAATATTTCTTCTTATGATCATTTTATTTTGCTTCAAACAGAAAAGTTTATAACCTTTTGATTTAGAAATGTATCCAACAAAGATACATTTTTTACTTACTTCATTAAGTTTGTATCTCCTTTCCTTTGGAATATATGCATAGCACACACATCCAAAGATTTTAAAATGCTTCACTAAAGGTTTTCTACCAAACCAGGCTTCAAATGATGTTATATTTTGAAGAGCTTTTGTTGGGCATCTATTCATCAAGTACACTATTGTATTTACTACTTCTCAACAATAGTATGATTCTTTCTTTTTACAACTCCATTTTGCTCTGGTGCATAACCAACAGTCAATTATCTTTGTACCCCAACATCTTTATAAAACTTCTCAAATTTATTTAAATTGTATTCACCACCTGTATCACTTCTCAGTGCTTTAATATAATGCTTACTTTATCTTTTCACAAGATTTTTGAACTTCTTAAAGATAATAAATGCCTCTGATTTATGTCTCATAAAGTACACTCGTGTCATTCTTGAATAGTCATCAATAAAAATAATGAAGTAGATGTTACCGTCATGAGAAGAATTTTTCATGGGTCTATATATATCAGTATGAATAAGCTCCAATGGTGCTTTGGTTCTCCATACATGCTCTTTTGGAAATGCCTCTCTATGTTGTTTTTCAAGTGCACATTCTTCACAGGGTTCTTCCTTATCATGTATTGCTGGTAGGCCATACATCATATTCTTCTGATGTAAACTTCTCAAGCTTTGAATGTTCAAGTGCCTAAACCTTTTGTGCCATAGCCATGACTCATCATTCACTTTCATCTTTCATTCAACATCCTTTGCATAGTGCAAAATAAGAGAAAAACTTTCATTTTTCTCCATGTTGATATTTGTCATACGTTGCATTTTCATCCCTTTGTCATATATCTTGTAAACATTATCTTCAAAGTATACCATGTCACTACAAGAAAAATAAAATATTGCGACACCCAAATGCATCGCAATTGCGTCGCTAAACATGCTATTGCGACGCAATAGCGACGCAATGACGGCGTCGCTCAGATGTCCGTCGCAATACCATTTGTCGCAATTGCGTCGCAATATTGCGACTCTCTGCGACGCAACATTGCGTCGCAATATTGCGACGCATCCAAATGCGTCGCTAAATTTAAAATTAATTTTTAATATTAAAAATTATTATTAAATATTGCGACGCACTAAATTGCGTCGCAATATTGCGACATATCGCAATATTTAATAATAATATTTTTGGTATAATAGCGACGCAATTTGAGTCGCTAATGCGTCGCAAATAAATTTTTTAAAAATATTGCGACGCAAGGTCATTGCGTCGCAATATTTATTAAAAATATTTTAGATATAATAGCGACGCAATTTTAGTCGCTAATGCGTCGCTATTAAATTTATTTTTAAATTATTGCGATGCCAGGTCATTGCGTCGCAATATTTAATAATAATATTTTAAAAATATTAGCGATGCAATTTCAGTCGCTAATGCGTCGCTAAATTAAATTTTTTAAAAAATATAAAAATTAAAAATTAAAACGGTTAATACAATTTCGTTAAATCTAAATATTGATAGAAACATTTTTCACTCAATCCAAACAATAATAAATTTCAAAAATAATTATATATTAAAATTTTGAAGTTTTTACAACATAAAAAAAGAAAAAAAATACATCAAGAATCTGAGCGATCACGTGGAGGCTGTGGAGGCTGAAGACTCTGCGACAAGCGGCTAACCATATCCCGCAAATAATGCATCTCATCTCGCATGTCTGCAATCTCCTGATCCCGGCCTCGCATACGATCCTCAAAATCCTGCTCGACCTCCTGCGAACCTCCTCTGCAATAGATCTGCGAAGGTCGTAAACGCTCGGGAGGAAGATCACCAGAACTCGCGAGCTGGAGGCCTGATGGGGAAAATATGTAGAAGCTCTAGTGCCCAGACCATAGACCCTGCGGTCTCGTGGCTGGGCACCAACAGCCTCCAAAAACACCGACTCTCCTCTGCTGAGAGTTCGACGGGCGTCTCCCCATCAGTAGAGTCGACCTGCGATGCCTGGGAGCGAAGCTCCTCGACTCGTGTCTTGAAATTATGAAATCAACAATAAATGAGTTAATAAATTTCTCGAAATAAAATTTTAGAAATTAAACAGATACTACATAAATCTAATTTCTTACCGCAACCTCCCGTGATCGCGTGTCGACCCAGGAACCGTCCCTCCTGGTGTGTGTCGCCCTGAATAGACGAAACTCACCAGGATCTCCGCCCTCCTGCTCAGACTATAACAATAAAAAAAGATATTAATACAAATATTTGTAAATAACTAAAATAGTAATTAAAATATTTATGTTTTCTTACCATACGCCGTCTGTGCTCCTGAATCGAAATGGAGCCCGAAGTATGGCGGGAGAGACCCGTGCCAGGACCGCCCTTCTCAGATCGGCGGTTCGTGCTGGCTGATGCGGACCTCCTGCGCCAGCCATCGGACTCCCAGGCCTGCTGCCACTCGTGCCAAATACCCTCTGGCACGTGCGCAGGACGCTGACCCGATGACCTCCAACGATGAAGCATGTCGGAGTATCGGCGTCCGTCAGAGCCTCCCATGCTGCCCTAATGGCATCATGGCTGGCAGGATCCCACGTAAACTTTTTCTGCATTAAAATAAACAGTTAGTTTCTGAATTTATTAAGTTTAAGAAATTTTATATCACTGATAAATTGTATTTAATAAGTTTACCTGAAACTCAGAAAAATAAAACTCCCTCGTGGCTGGAGATACGTGGCGCCAATCGTAGCCACTGGGATCTGCACGCCTCTGAAATACGGCGCTGATGTGGCTGGATACATGATGCTGCTCAATGAATCTGTTAAAAAAATGCATGTTTATAAGTAATTGACTTAAAAACATAAACATATATTTTTAATTAGTATATACTTACATCCCCTGAGCATCAAGTCGAAGTACGTGCGGCCGATGGTGGAAGAACTCTCGGAGGTATGTGCCGATCGGCTGGATGGTAATACTGCTGGAGAGATCGAAGGCTGCGCCTCTGCTGGAGATCCAAACTCTCCATCTCCGACGCTCATGTGATCTGATGCAGCAGGGCTACGTCCTGCTCACTCCGTCTGTCGTCGGTAGATCTACCTCTGCCCGTCATACTGAAAATACTAAAGATTCACACAATTAAATTACGATTAATGATTGACTATGTAAAATTTAACACTTATAAAAAAAGTTAAATTTTAAAAAACCTCTATGTTTAATCGGTGTCATTTGTTTCGTGAAATGTTGGTTCAACATCCGATGCCGTATCGGATTGCGAATCAGTTTCATTATCATCGGAAGGAAACCGAACATTTGCATCCGCAATTTCTTGGACATCACCATTTGGATCTCTAAGTGATGTTTCAGGAGCCCTTGTGTCGTCCTCAATTGCATGCATTTCCATCTCATCCTCTTGAAATGCAGGGCACTCGGCTGATTGACTTGATGAAACTCCTCTAATACGATTGTTGAACGTGGGACGATTTTAGAAACGGCCCACCAATCTCGCTTGTCGTTGCGCAAACTTGGATATCCGCAGTAAAAGACTTGCTGAGCTTGGGATGCAAGGATGAATGGGTCATATTTCTGCAATCTTCGTCGATGGTTCACTTCAACCAAATTATAGTCGTTATGAACCCTTTTGCCCACAGGAACTATCGGATCGAACCAATCACAACGAAACAATACGGTTCGTTTCATAGGCCAACCGGGATATTCAACTTCAACCACCTCTACTAACTTTCCATAATAATCCTGCATATTTGCTCCAACACTTTCTCCTTTACACACACGCCCCAGTTCTGCGTGCCTCTTGAAGCTGCTAATCGTTCAATCTGAAATTTGTACCCATTTACAAAATAGCCAGTAGAGGTTGTTACGGTCTTCAATGGCCATTGCGATAGACATTTAATGAAAATATTGTCGGTTGTGGACCATGGACCGTTGACCTATAAATTAATAAGCTATTGACATCCAATTCAAAAAATAATAGCCATTATCGAAATTGATTGAGTGATACTACTCACAAATTCATAAAACCAGTAAGCAAACTCCGTTTCTAATTTCTGCCCAATTGCAACTTGACTGATGTCGGGATTCATCTGTCGTTGTCTATCACAAAACATCCTTATGGGATGAAAAGGATGAAAACTACTGTTAGAAATTAAATATTATGGTATATTAATTTAAATTTAAATTTTCAATTTAGCATTGAAGTATACACTTACTCAATATATGGATCGACTTCTCTACAGTTCATTAGGATGTAATAATGTGCTGCATTATACTCCATATCGCTAAGATTTCTTGACTTCTGCCCACCAAATGAACGGCCGATAGCTTTAAAAATTGATATTCTACCGTCATTAGCTTCTGCTTCGTCCACACATACGTCATCGTTACGACCATGATTTCGGCTCCTCGTGTGGACGTGACCCTCAAAGTAATGTGAGGCAAAAGCTGAAACTTCTTCGACCAAGTGTGCATTGCATATAGAACCTTCAACCCTTGCCTTATTACGCACATTATTTTTTAACTTCTTAAGATACCTATATGTAAAGTTGCAACAAAAAATTAACGAATTTTTCAAGCAATGAAATAATATTTGAAATGTCAACATATCTTAATGATGTATATATTTACCTCTCGAAAGGATACATCCAGCGATACTGCACGGGACCAGCTATGCTCGCTTCGTATGGCAAGTGAACCGGTAAATGCTCCATTGAGTCAAAAAAACTGGGAGGAAATATTCGCTCAAGCTTGCATAAAATAATTGGAATTTCCTCCTCAAGCCTTGCCATGGATGCAGAAGTAATGACTGCGGCAGATAACTCCTTGAAGAATAAGCTGAGCTCCGTAATGCCTTCCAGACATGTTGCGGAAGCAACTCACGAAAAGCTATAGGTAATAATCGTTGCATGAAAACATGGCAGTCGTGGCTCTTCATGCCGAACAACTTGAGCTTATGCATGTCCACACACCTACCGATATTTGAGGCATAACCATCTGGAAATTTTAACCCTCTAAGCCAGTTACATAAAACTTCTCGTGAATTTCTGTCAAGAGTGTAACATGCTTTAGGATAGGTCCCATCGGCACTCCTTCTCAAATCACCTCTTCTGCAGTACTGATTAAGTTCTTCTCTTGACTTTGCAGTATCTTTTGTTTTTCCCGGGATGTTTAGCACCGTGTTAAATATGTTATCAAAGAAATTTTTCTCGATATGCATAACATCCAAGTTGTGCCGGATGAGATTTGTGCTCCAATAAGGCAAATCCCAAAATATACTTCGCTTCTTCCAGTTATGTTCTTTACATATACGGCTATTTATTCTATCTGCATCCGGTTCCCATGCATACATCAACCCCAAATGCTCTATAGAATCAAATAGATCCGTGCCGGACCTAACCGGTTCGGCAAATTTTGTGACTGCTTTGTTCTTCCGGAAGGCGATCAAGTTACGCCTGTAAGGATGATTTGGGGGCAAGAACTTCCTATGGTTATCAAACCATGACTGCTTACCACTCTTCTGCAATGTAAATGCATCCGAATCATACATGCAATGAGGGCATGCCAGACGTCCAGCAGTGCTCCAACCAGACAACATTGCATATGCCGGAAAATCACTTATTGTCCACATCAAAGCAGCTCTCATTAAGAAATTTTGTTTCATAGAAATGTCGTAGGCTACCACTCCTGTTTCCCACAACATTTTCAATTCGGCCACCAACGGTTGCAGAAAGACATCAATCTTTTCCTTTGGATTTGATGGTCCTGGAACCAAAACGGTTAAAAACATTGCAGTATCTTTCATGCACTTCCACGGAGGAAGGTTATATACAGTCAGTATCACAGGCCAACATGAATACTGTTGCCCCGCTTGACCAAATGGTTGGAAGCCATCGGTACAAAGACCTAATCTCACATTCCTTATATCTTCAGCGAAATCAGGATGATTTTCATTGAAATGCTTCCAAGCCTTTGAATCTGATGGATGCCGCATTTCATCCTCTTTAGATTCATGTTCGGCATGCCATCTCATATCAGCAGCTGTTGCCTCAGATCTGTATAATCTCTGCAGGCGTGGGGTAAGAGGAAAGTAATGCATCCTCTTGTAAGGCACACTTTTCCTCCTACTTGTACCGGCTCCTCCTTCGGTGTTTTTGAACCTCGATTGCCCACAAATCTTACACCATCTCAGCTCTGAGTCTTCACCCCAAAATATCATACAATTGTTCAAGCAACAATCGATCTTATTAACTGGGAGCCCAAGCCCACGCAACAACTTCTTTGTTGCGTAAAAACTGTCTGCGGCAACATTATCATTTGGCAGAATTTCTTTGATTAACTCCAGCTACAGAATTGAACGCCTTTTCTG
>UESW01002337.1:0-100256 GCA_900491605.1 Calamus simplicifolius
TTTACCACATATAAAACTTAAATAATTATTAAATTATAATAATTTATAATTAGTATTCAAGAGTTTAATAATATAATATTTGATAATATATATTATAAAGCCAAAATAATTGAGATCAAAAAAATTAACTACTTTATTTTAATATCATGCATAACTTTTAAATATTGTTTAAGTATATTCCAAGAAGGATACTATTTATTAGAGTTTTATTTTATTTTAATTTTTTAATAATAATCTTCATGTTTTGAAAAAATATGTCTCATCCTTTCCTAATCTATAGCTTTAAATCAATTATTTTGTTAAAATTTGACATATTAATTTGTTAAATTTTTTTATTTAAAATAAATTAATTTAACTTTAAATTTCATTATAAATAAATGTAAAAAAATAAGTTTATATAGTTACTTATCTTAGTAATTACACCATCATTTGAATTTTTTTAAATATCCATGTACCTGGCATGGTTTTGAACAGCAAAGGAGGCTTCGAGCTTAACGTACAATGCGACAAATTAAATAGTTTAGAAATAAATATTTGGGAACAAAACTTAAAATTTAGGAATCCAAAACCAGTATATATATTGCCAATCAAAGGAATGCTAGATTTGATTTTAATAAAAGAGTATAAGGCGGGCACCACGGTGTCGATAACTCGTGATTCCTTTAGAAAGTTCCAAGCACTCACAGCACTGCAGACCTCTCAAGATCCTAAGTACAGGAGAGTATACAAAATACAGAGGCTCTAATTTGAACAATCATGCATATAAAATCATGGAGCTATGGTTTGGATACACAGATGCCCAAATGTAATGAACAAGCATACATATCAAGCGTCTTTTAACACATGTGACCTGGATTTGAGTCAATGGTTCTTGATATGCAACCTCAGTTCTTTTTAAAATTCTTGCATTTTTTACTACATGTCAGCAGCTGCACTGATGTTCCATCCTTCGTAGATCAAACTTCCTTGGTTGGTTGATCTACTTTAAGAGAGAAACAAAAGAAAGTGATTCATCTAAAGACAACAGTTAATTTATGAATTCATTCAGTAATATGTATATATCCAGTTGATCTCTTTTAAAAAGAAACATAAGAAAGTGATCCAGCTAAAAGCAGGATTCATTCAATAATATGCATGCATATCCTGTTTGCAAAATCGCAGTCTTCCATTAGATGCTACCTACACATGAACCAAAATGGTAGTACATATATCACATGTGCCATGGTCTAATGAAGTTTTCTTAAGCAGCAATTAACTGGGAAGAAAAAGATACTGTTAACCATGAGATCCTGACAATTATCAAGGCAGTAGTGGAGAAGATTAACTTAACATTTTTGTTGGGACCTCCACTAATGCCAATTATATTCAGCACTTCTTGAGAATTTATATTGAATCATAACACCTTTTTATGCAAACATCGTTTCCTAGAGCTTGTCCAAAACTTGCTAGTGTCTTTTTATCAAGTAGCAAAAAACATTTGGGTTCCAGGAGAATATAAATGAAGCTCAATAGATATTTATGAAATAATGCATTGTAGGGCTCCAGATCATCGAACTATATAGCACAGCAGAACTTGCTCTAATAAATGGCACTTACTGCTCAAATCCCATGAAGGAAACATGCTAGAAAAACATAAGATATTCCTATTCAAGTAGCAATTAGCATTCGATATTGACACAATAAATATAAAAATGAGACAAGAATCAGCACCACTTAAAATCAACTTTATCTTTGTACAAGAGACAATACCTGCAATTTAGAATTAGAATGTAGATACAAGAGAGTTTATAGACTTTGCAATTGCCTGCAATATAGTTAGAATGTAGATACAAGAGAGTTCATAGACTTTGCAATTACTTGCAATTTAGTTATAATGTAGATACAAGATAGAGTGCCAAGCTGTGATGCTTCACAACGGTTACATTTAGAAATGCCCTCCAAGTCATGATTTCACAGCCGATACTTCACATACGCAAGGATAAAGCAAATAAGTGTACTTAATATCAATGGCACTGCATCTTATCTACAGAAAAGCACACAAATCCCCTTGAAATATTGCAAGTTTGGTTTGCATCCAAGAAAAGAAAAATAGATGAAGGTCGGTACAATTTTGTCCGCCCAAAAATTGGTGAAACTCTTTGCTACTGCCAGCAAAAGAGATGAGAGTTACCTCAGGGAATTTGAGATCCAGGTGTGTACTTGTTGCAACAGATTCAACTGCTATAGCCACAAATCTTGAAGCAAATTATTTTAATACATGATAAAGCCAAAAATCTTGAAGCAAATTGCAACAGATTCGGTCTTTTTTTATCTATTTTCCCATCAACATCGTCAAACGTATTGATCTAGAAGCTTCAATGTAATAGCAAGCACAATATTGACTCTTATGGATTATTAATCAGTCAAGTATTATTTATTCCTTTTATAGTGCAGTGTGGAAAGCCTATGCATCAAAAAATAAGTTAAAGTACTTCTATGATTAGCTCCAAATAATAAGCTAGATACCGATGATATCATTTTTTCAAAGATAATAAATAAATACTCAATAAACAAATGTACATCAGAAGCTAGACTACTAAAACTATGCAAAACTTGAAATCACGATAAATGAGAAATGAGTTGCAAGAAACCCCAGATCCAGCCATCAACCCAAAGAACAAACAGAATACCCCACTCCAGAGAACAATGCCAGGAGCTCCTCTTAGATCACGGCAAACCATCATATGATTGCCCAAAACTCATGGATCTCTCAACAAAACCCTACCCACGACCACCGATCACCGATCAAACCCTCAAAATCAGGTGAATAGATTAACTGAAATGCATGCATATAGTTCCAACGAAATCAGGAGATCAGATAGAGAAAGGAGATCAAGAGGTAGCAAAGCTTACTACTTCTGTGCGAGAAAGAAAGAAGAAGAGATCGAAGCCGGGCTTTCCATCCGCTTGCTCTGCTTCCTTAATGCAGAGAGAAGAGTCGAGAGGGTTCTCGCAAGATCCAAAGAAAAATGCCAAAGTGGAAGAGCAAACGAAGAATGGAGGTTGCCGAATCGCTCTCAAACCCTAGTTGGGAAATGGATGAAGACCGAAGCCCTCTTTTTTACTTCCATTTTTTCTTCCATCGATGGCCCTAGAATACACGAGATAAAATACGTGCTATTCCATGGGGTACCATGGAATAGCAAAATGGGAATACGAGCATTTCGGGAGAATAGGAAATCCTGTGGGGCCCACAAACCTTTTTACGCCTATTTGGGGGAATAACCTGGAATAAGTCCCTATTCTAGGTAGGAATAGGGCATTCAAACACAGCCAAAAGCTATAACTATAAAGGATAAGTCTGAAAAAGGTTAACCAAAGGGGATAACCCATGTTTAACCATGGGTTATCTCCTGAACTTATTTTCTAGAAAATCCAGGAATAGTTGGAGCTATCCCTTGAGGGCAAAATTGTTATTTAAAAAAGTTGCTTATTCCCTCAACTATCCCTTGGATAAATTCTATCCTCTACACTTATTCAGTGATAACATTTTGGGAATCAAACACTACCTTAATAGCCAAGATCTTCTTAATGGTAACAATCAAATAAATAAATAGTAAATGTAGGATAAAAAGAATACTTGTAATGCTATATCCAATATGTTGGAATATCCATAAGGTGCCCAAGTATTCACCCTTCAACATTGATCCACATAGGAACTAGATTCAAGACTCTAGCTCCTTCAAAACTTTGATCTTTGATGCTTTAATCTTTCTAAAGGATTTGATTGGTTTGCTTTCTTTCCCTTCTAATTTTCTTTCTCTTACAAAAAAAAGTCCTTCAAAGCCTCTTATCCTGAAGAAGACCTTCTTGTCTTAGTTTAGGATAAGACAACCTCTTGTCCTAAAGAAGGCCTTCTTATCTTGGTTTAGGATAAGATAACTTTTTATCCTGAAAAAGGCTTCTTTATCTTGGTTGGACAAGACCCATAAGAGAAATAAAAGAGAAATGGGAGTTGATTTCTCTTCAGATGGATACAATGCATATGAAACCCGAGAGGCACTCCTATTTATAAAAGACGAAGGGATGCGGATGCATCCCATCCATATGCCTCATCTTGCCTCATCATGATGAGGCATGTCCTAAGTGTAGCACCTCATCATAATAAGATGCTAAAAAGAGAGGTGAGAGAGAGCGAAAAGACGTATCCTCAAAAGACTTATCCAGTAAGCCTTATCCATGCGCCATTAATCTTCTCACGATGATAACCTCCCACACTTATTTCATGATAATCCAATGGTCCAGATTAAGGCACCACCCAATGGTCCAGATTAAGACACCATCCAATGGTCCATATTAAGCCACTGACCAATGGTTTAGATCCATTATCCAAAGAGCCATCTAATGGTCCAAATAAAGTCAATTGGGTTTCAACTCTTGGTCAACCCATATTAGGTCATGATCTAATCATATTAGATTAACCTAATACAAGAATCAGATTCAGATTCAATTCGAATCAGGAGCTAGGGTTTGCAACACGTGCTAGCATGTCTATCCTACAAACATGATCTAATCCAATTAGACCCTTGATCAGTTTCTTTGTATATAACCCATTGGATTCCATATCTAGCCAGCAGTAGGTATGGGTGCAAGTTGACCTATTATGATTAGAACATTTCTAATCCTTATAGGTCCAATCAATGTGATCCCGTACTTGATAATTAGAATCCTTTCTAATTGTTGATCAAATCAAATTCTTTAATCCAATCAAACCTACAAAACAAGATTGACATCTAGCAATGTATCATGCCTATTTGAATGATATAAAATTTGGTGATTATACCAAACATACCCTTCAGTGGCAAGTTACCATGCAATTCAATCCTTGAATCACACAACACCTCGAATAAGTATATGAGTATAGAACAATGTCAAACTCTATTACTTATTCATGTTTCTCTTAACCTTCTAATGATAATTTAATTAATAAAATATTAAAAATTCTTTTTAATTTTTCATTCTGCTTTGATCAAAGACTTTCTAAATCATTATAAGATTAGAGCAAGTAGGATGTGGTCTTCTCTTACTAGAAGTAATTGATTCCTTATTGATCTACTCATAATCTTCGTACACAATCCATCACATCCAGAATATCTCGTACACAACTTAATATCATAAATGAGTGTAAACCAAAACATGGATTCATGTGCACAAGATACTATGGTGACCTCAGGCCTAAGGATCACTTGCACAACTTCCACTTAGAGAATCATCTTTTGACAAATAAGTAAGCATCCATAAGATGTTCTCTTGGTAGGTCAATTCAATGAACTCATTCTTCTAATGAGCACCCACATCTTTGTATTAGTATTGCACATAAGTGATTGTGAGATCAATCATCCTCTGCATCGAGCATACATAAGATGTGCCAGTTTTTTTAGTAGCATTGATCCCTAACTCAATGTCCCATTGACTGAAAATATTTTATATTAGGGTTTTAAGATTTTAGGTCTCACTAGCATGATCTCATCATATCCCTTAAATTATTGCCCTAATCTATAGGGTTCATTATAATTATAATTTGCTGAAATATAATGCCTTTTATTTATAACCAAAATGTCATATACAGGATTTGGAAGAATAAAAGGAATCTGTTATGAATGATAATGATAATGGTCACGGGATGTGAGTGAGATAAAGTGAACGAAGGAAATGGTTTTTATGTTGGGATATGAGTTAGATTCTTAATTAGACTCATAAAAAATTTTAATATGAATTTCATCAAAATTGATTGCCCATATTAATTTTCAAAACTATCGTATTCAAAAGATTTCAATACCACACAAAATGCCCCCCCCCCCTCTCTCTATTGACTATTAATAGCAAATGATGAGATTTGACAAAATTTTAAAAAAAATTTCAATTTCTTTCTTCAAATGTCTACTTGTTGAATATAATTAAGTAGTTTCAAAATTTAACACCTTCCGACCATAAAACAGTTAGGGCAACTACATATCCAATGATGTCTTACTTGACCTTCCCATAATTTTTGTATATGAATGTGGCATATAATTTTTGTGAAACCAAATTCTATGCTGAAAATCCTAATCAGGTGTACTATGTAAAGCATCACTTAATCAAGTATACTTTGAGATAAATGATAGTTGGACACGGTCAGAAAGAAAAATTTACATATTTTTTAAAATAGGAAACATGGCATATCTTCAAAATTGAATATAACCGCTATTAACCAACATCAATTATTAGTCAAGGCATTATTCTTAGAGGCTATTTGGTTCGTAATAATCTACTTTGATAATCTAAGATTACCATACAATTTATCTTTAGCAATTAGATATAGTAATTTAAATGGTAATATTTTATTTCAAATAATCTAAAATTACTAAAAATCATGGTAATTTGATTCCATTTTAAAATATGGGTATCTTAGATTACTAAAAGTTGATAATATTAAATTATACTCTTGACTTATATATCAATATTTAATAATATTTAATTTGATTACATATTTAATATGCACTAAATAATATTTAAATATTTAGATATTATATTTTTATATAAGATAATATTTTTTATATAATAAATATTAAATATTTATAATATTTAAATATAAATATGTTTGTAAAATGATTTTACAAAGAATCCTTATTTTTTTTACTAGAATATTTCATATTTGAAAGGGAGAAAAAGGCAACAGCTTAAAGGATAAAAAAATTATAATAAAATATATAAAAAATTAAAGGATATGATAATATAAAACCTTGAATTCTTAGGAATCTAAACTAATACTGCTAAGACAAATTAAATATGCTAACCATGTATTCGTAGTAATCTAATTGTGAAATGAAAGATGAACGAGAAATATAAGTTTCCTAATAATATATTACTGTGAATCCATCACCACCAAAGAGTTTGACTTGATGTCTATATACACATAGCCCTAAATAGACATGACTGATATGCTATAGAGCCTAATATGATCATGATTTGATATGTTTATATATATATATATATATGAAGAATGCTAATTTTAATCCATGTAAAACACTATAAAATCACTTTTTAGTACTCAATGTAACCTAAATGTTATTCTTAAGTATTAGAATATGTAAGGTTTTGTAAGAGAGAGAGTATGTGTTATAAATCTCAAATCTTTTTTGCTATAAAATTATTTTTATTTTTGTTGGAATAGATATTAATGTGATCAAACCATCATAATTTTTTTTTCCTTTTAGATTTTTTGTATGTTTGTTTTTTTTCCTTTCATATTTTTTTCTTATGTTTTTGTTAATTTTTTCTTTTCTATTGCAACAATAACTGAGCAATTAAAATTTAAATACAGTCTAAAAAAAGTCTTATTGCACCACGTGCGATGCAGAACAAGTGCATTGCGCATGATTATTGGTGCACGATGCATGCATGCGCATGTCATTAACAGAAATATCTTTTAATTTTTGATATGTATGACTATATCGCTAATATGAATAAAATATTAAAAAATATAATTATTTATAATTAAAATATCAATTTAATTTTAAATAGAGTAGAGTGAAAAAATTAGATTCATATAGCTAACCCTATATGTAGTTGAAAAAAATGTTTAGATTAGTTTAATTGAATTGTACGACTTCATGTGGTGCAGCATGTGGTGCTGCAAAACTTTTCCTTCAGTCTAGTCCAATACTACTGGATTGTGTCCAGATTCTCGACCCTTCACTGCATTCCACCTGTCCATAGGACGAATCAATACATCAGACTGCTCCTAGTTGCATACTAATGCATGAAGAAAATCACAATTTTCATCAGGAACCGATGCCACCTTACCAACCATCACCACCCACTTCCCAAACAAAAAAAAAAAAAAAAGAAAGAATTTTGATTTAAATGAGTCCCATAATTCAATCTGATGAGTCCCATAAACAATAAACCACAATGTTATATACACTACAAGAAAAATAAAATATTGCGATGCCCAAATGCGTCGCAATTGCGTCGCTAAACATGCTATTGCGACGCAATAGCGATGCAATGACGGCGTCGCTCAGATGTCCGTCGCAATATCCATTTGTCGCAATTGCGTCGCAATATTGTGACTCTCTACGATGCAACATTGCGTCGCAATATTGCGACGCATCCATATGCGTCGCTAAATTAAAAATTAAATTATAATATTTAAAATTATTATTAAATATTGCGACGCACTCAATTGCGTCGTAATATTGCGATGCATTTCGTTGCATCGTAATATTTAATAAAAATATTTTTGATATAATAGCGACGTAATTTGCGCCGCTAAAGAGTCGCAAATAAATTTTTTTAAAATATTTGACGCAAGGTCATTGCATCGCAATATTTATTAAAAATATTTTAGATATAATAGCGACTCAATTTTAGTCGTTAATGCATCGCTATTAAATTTTTTTTAAATTATTGTGATGCCAGGTCATTGCATCGTAATATTTAATAATAATATTTTGAAAATATTAGCGACGCAATTGCAGTCGCTAATGCATTGCTAAATAAATATTTTTTTAAAAAAATTAAAATTTAAAATTAAAATGGTTAATACAATTTCGTTACATTTAAATATTGATCGAAACATTCTTTACTCATATTGATCCAAACAATAATCATTCAATTTTCAAAAATAATTCATATATTAAAATTTTGAAGTTTTCATGTACAACATAAAAAAAGAAAAAAAATACATCAAGAATCTGGGCAATCACGTGGAGGCTGTGGAGGCTGGAGACTCTGCGACAAGTTGCTAACCATATCCCGCAAATGATGCATCTCATCTCGCATGTCTGCAATCTCCTGATCCTGGCCTTGCATACGATCCTCAAAATCCTGCTCGACCTCCTGCCGAACCTCCTTGCAATAGATCTCCGAAGGTCGTCTAAACGCTCGGGAGGAAGATCACCAGAAACTCGCGAGCTGGAGGCCTGATGGGAAAATATGTAGAAGCTCTAGTGCCCAGACCATAGACCCTGCGGTCTCGCGGCTGGGCACCAACAGCCTCCAAAAACACATGCCGACTCTTCTCTGCTGAGAGTTCGACGGGCGTCTCCCCATCAGTAGAGTCGACCTGCGATGCCTGGGAGCAAAGCTCCTCGACTCGTGTCTTTAAATTATGAAATCAACAATAAATGAGTTAATAAATTTCTCAAAATAAAATTTTAGAAATTAAACATATACTACATAAATCTAATTTCTTACCGCAACCTCCCGTGATCGCGTGTCGACCCAGGAACCGTCCCTCCTGGTGTGTGTCGCCCTGAATAGACGAAACTCACCAGGATCTCCGCCCTCCTGCTCAGACTATAACATTAAAAAAATGATATTAATACAAATATTTGTAAATAACTAAAATAGTAATTAAAATATTTATGTTTTCTTACCATACGCCGTCTGTGCTCCTGAATCGAAATGGAGCCCGAAGTATGGTGGGAGAGACCCATGCCAGGACCGCCCTTCTCAGATCGGCGGTTCGTGCTGGCTGATGTGGACCTCCTGCGCCAGCCATCGGACTGCCAGGCCTGCTGCCACTCATGCCAAATACCCTCTAGCACGTGCGCAGGACGCTGACCCGATGACCTCCAATGATGAAGCATGTCGGAGTATCGGCGTCCCATCAGAGCCTCCCATGCTTCCCTAATGGCATCATGGCTGGCAGGATCCCACGTATACTTTTTCTGCATTAAAATAAATAGTTAGTTTCTAAATTTATTAAGATTAAGAAATTTTATATCAGTAATAAATTATATTTAATAAGTTTACCTGAAACTCAGAAAAATAAAACTCCCTTGGCTGAGATACGTGGCGCCAATCGTAGCCACTGGGATCTGCACGCCTCTGAAATACGGCGCTGATGTGGCTGGATACATGATGCTGCTCAATAAATTTGTTAAAAAAATGCATGTTTATAAGTAATTGACTTAAAAAACATAAACATATATTTTTAATTAGTATATACTTACAACCCCTGAGCATCAAGTCGAAGTACGGTGCGGCCGATGGTGGAAGAACTCTCGGAGGTATGTGCCGATCGGCTGGATGGTAATACTGCTGGAGAGATCGAAGGCTGTGCGACTGCTGGAGATCCGAACTCTCCATCTCCGATACTCATATGATCTGATGCAGTAGGGCTACATCCCTGCTCACTCCGTCTGTCATCGGTAGATCTACCTCTGCCCGTCATACTGAAAATACTAAAGATTCATACAATTAAATTACGATTAATGATTGACTATGTAAAAATTTGGGGGCAAGAAAAAAAAGTTAAATTTTAAAAAACCTCTATGTTTAATCGGTGTCATTTGTTTCATGAAATGTTGGTTCAACATCCGATGCCGTATCGGACTGCGATTCAGTTTCATTATCATCGGAAGGAAACCGAACATTTGCATCCGCAATTTCTTGGACATCACCATAACAATCAGTCTATCCAAAGAGCTCCGACTAATGACATAAATTAATTAATTTATAACTAATCTAATAAAAAATTAGATTAGTTGTCACATTTTTTTAATATTTGTCATCAAATTATTTGAAAATATTTTTAATAACAATAAAATATAATAGAATCTACATTTTTAGTTAATTTTTTTTCATGAGTGTTAATTTTTTTTTTGAAGGGGCCGGAGGGTCGGGAAAACCCCCCTAGCGGTTACTTTTTTTAAAAAAAATTAAGTTCCCATGTTTTAAAAATATATTTATAATTTTTTATATTTATCATCAAATTATTTGAAATTATTTTTAAAAATAATAAAATATGATAGAATCTAATTTTTTTTGTTAATTTTTTTTATGAGTGTTAATTTTTTTTTTAATTGAAGGGACCGGGGGTGGGGGAAAAGCCCCTAGCTGTTACCATTTTTTTTTTAATTGAAGGGGCCGGAGAAGAAAAAATGGGGGGGGGGGGGGGTTTCCCCACCCCCCTGTTACCAAATTTTTTTTGTTTTGACTGTGGCCTGGCCACCGTGGCCAGGCCAGGCCACGGCAGCGGCCGTGGCCGGAGAAGACAAAATGGGGGGGGGGGTTTCCCCATCCCCCGTTACCAAATTTTTTTTTTTTTTGACTGTGGCTGGCCACCGTGGTCAGGCCGCTGCCGTGGACGGCAGCGGCCGTGGTCGGAGAAGACAAAATGGGGGGGGGGTTTCCCCACCCCCCTGTTACCAAATTTTTTTTTTTTGACTGTGGCCTGGCCACCGTGGCCAGGCCACTGCCAGCCACGGCAGCGGCCGGGCCGGAGAAGACAAAATGAGGGGGGGTTTCCCCACCCCCCGTTACCAAATTTTTTTTTTTTTGACTGTGGCTTGGCCACCGTGGCCAGGCCACTATCAGCCACGGCAGCGGCCGTGGCCGGAGAAGACAAAATGGGGGGGGGGTTTCCCCACCCCCCGTTACCAAATATTTTTTTTTTTTGACTGTGGCCTGGCCACCGTGGCCAGGCCACTGCCGGCCATGGCAGCGGCCGTGGCCGGAGAAGATGGCCACGGCCACGGCCGTGGCCGAGAAGACAAAATGGGGGGGGGGGGTTTCCCCACCCCCCCTGTTACCAAATTTTTTATTTTTTATTTTTTGACTGTGGCCTGGCCACCGTTAACAGGCCACTGCCGGCCACGGCAGCGGCCATGGCCGGAGAAAACAAAATGGGGGGGGGGGTTTCCCCACCCCCCCTGTTACCAAATTTTTTTTTTTTTGACTGTGGCCTGGCCACCGTGGCCAGGCCACTGCCGGCCACGGCAGCTGCCGTGGCCGGAGAAGACGGCCACGGTCTTGGCCGTGGCCGAGGAAAATTATTACAAAAATTTTTTTTTTAAGAGGGTGGGGGGGCTTACCTCGATCGAGAGGAGAGCCGGAGTTGGAGAGACCGCCGGGGAGCCGGAGCACCATAGGGGGGGAGCCAAGCAGCAGACGGTGGCAGCCGGATTTTTTTTGGGGAGGGCGGCGGGTAGGTCAAGACGGGGAAGAAGAAGAGAAGACCGGCCGACCAAATATATGAGTGATTAGCGACGCAATTTATTGCATCACTAATTGGTCGTAATTTTTTTTTAAATTTATTATGTATTAGCGACGCAACAATGCGTCGCTAATCCATCGTTAATTTGGCCTTATTATATTTTTATGAAAAAGGTTGAGACGCAATTAATTGCGTCGCTAATGCATCGCTAACTTGGCGCCAATATCCGACGGAAATTATTTTTATTTTTGAAAACTACGTCGCTAAGGCATCGCAATATTTTTTTAATATTTTTAAATGATTAAAATAATAATTTATAACAATAATTGCGATGCATACAGTGCGTCGCAAAAATTTATGATAATAATTGCGACGCACAAATTGCATCGCAATATTTTTTTATACTTTTCATTACATATATTTATAGAAAAAATATTGCGACGTAACTTATGCGTCGCAATATTATATTTCTTTATTTATTAATACTGATAAAAATTATATTTACTAAAAATAATTGCGACGCATACATTGCGCCGCAATATTTGTTTATTTTTCTTCAAAATGCGTCGCTACGATCGCAATAATTTTTTAATATTTATAAATGATAAAAATTAAAATTTATGATAATAATTGCGACGCACAAATTGCGTCGCAATATTTTTTTTATACTTTTTCATTACATATATTTATAGAAAAAATATTGCGATGCAACTAATGCGTTGCAATATTATATTTCTTTTATTTATTATTACAAATAAAAATTATATTTACTAAAAATAATTGCGACGCATACATTGCGTCGCAATATTTGTTTATTTTTTCTTTGAAAATGCGTCGCTACGGCGTCGCTATGGTCCGAGATCGCTGACGATCCGATGGTTGCGATCGATCGAAGCCATGATCCCGATCGGCCACAACCGATCTCGGACCATGGCGATAGGTCCGATCGGCGATGATCCGATGGTTGCGATCGATCCAAGCCCTGATCCCGATCGGCCATGACCGATCCCGAACCGTTGCAATCGTTCAAGATCGCTGACGATCCAACGGTTGCGATCGATCCAAGCCCAGATCCCGATTGGCCACGACCGATCTAGGACCGTGGCGATCGGACCGATCGGCGTCGATCCGACGGTTGCCATCGATCCAAGCCCTGATCGATCCCGGTCGGCGATGAACGATCTCGGACCATCGTGATCGATCCGATAGGCGACAATCCGATGATTATGATCGATCCAAGCCATGATCCCAATCGGCCACGACCAATCTCGGACCGTTGCAATCCGTCCGAGATCGGCGACGATCCGACGGTTGTGATCGATCGAAGCCATGATCCTGATCGGCCACGATCGATCTTGAACCATGGCAATCGGTCCGATCGGCGACGATCTGACGGTTGTGATCGATCCAAGCCCTGATCCCGATCGGCCACGACCGATCCCGGACCGTTGCGATCGGTTTGAGATCGCTGACGATCCAACGGTTGCGATCGATCCAAGCCCTGATCCCAATTGGCCACGACGATCTAGGACCGTGGCGATCAGACCGATCGGCGTCGATCCGATGGTTGCCATCGATCCAAGCACTGATCGATCCCGGTCGGCGATGAACGATCTCGGACCGTCGCGATCGATCCGATAGGCGACAATCCGATGGTTGCGATCGATCCAAGCCGTGATCCCGATCGACCACGACCGATCTCGGACCGTTGCAATCCGTCCGAGATCGGCGACGATCCGATGGTTGCGATCGATTGAAGCCATGATCCCGATCGGCCACGACCGATCTGGACCGTGGCAATCGGTCTGATCGGCGATGATCCAACGGTTGTTATCGATCCAAGCCCTGATCCCGATCAGCCACGGCCGATCTCGGACCGTTGCGATCGGTCCGAGATCGCTGACGATCTGACGGTTGCAATCGATCCAAGCCCTGATCCCGATTGGCCACGACCGATCTAGGACCATGGCGATCGGACCGATCGGCGTCGATCGATGGTTGCCATCGATCCAAGCCCTGATCGATCCCGATCGATGATGAACGATCTCGGACCGTCGCGATCGATCCGATAGGCGACAATCCGACTGTTGCGATCGATCCAAGCCATGATCCCGATCGGCCACGACCGATCTCGGACCGTTGCAATCCGTCCGAGATCGGCGACGATCCGATGGTTGCGATCGATTGAAGCCATGATCCCGATCGGCCACGACCGATCTTGGACCATGGCGATCGGTCGATTGGCGACGATTCGATGGTTGTGATCGATCCAAGCCCTGATCCCGATCGGCCACGACCGATTCGGATCGTTGCGATCGGTCCGAGATCGCTGACGATCTGACGGTTGCGATCGATCCAAGCCCTGATCCCGATTGGCCACGACCGATCTAGGACCGTGGCGATCGGACCGATCGGTGTCGATCCAACGGTTGCCATCGATCCAAGCCCTGATCGATCCCGGTCGGTGATGAACGATCTCGGACAGTCTCGATCGATCCGATAGGCGACAATCCGACGGTTGCGATCGATCCAAGTCGTGATCCCGATCGGCCACGATCGATCTCGGACCATTGCAATCCGTCCGAGATCGGCGACGATCCGACGGTTGCGATCGATCGAAGCCATGATCCCGATCGGCCACGACCGATCTCGAACCGTCGCGATCGGTCCGATCGGCGATGATCCGACGGTTGCGATTGATCCAAGCCCTGATCCCGATCGGCCACGACCAATCCCGGACCGTTGCGATTGGTCCGAGATCGCTGACGATCTGACGGTTGCGATCGATCCAAGCCCTGATCCCGATCGGCCACGACCGATCCCGACCGTTGCGATCGGTCCGAGATCGCTGACGATCCGACGGTTGCGATCGATCCAAGCCCTGATCCCGATTGGCCACGACCGATCTAGGACCGTGGCGATCGGACCGATCGGCGTCGATCCGACGGTTGCCATCGATCCAAGCCCTGATCGATCCGGTCGGCGATGAACGATGTCGGACCGTCGCGATCGATCCGATAGGCGACAATCCGATGGTTGCGATCGATCCAAGTAGTGATCCGATCGGCCACGATCGATCTCGGACCGTTGCAATCCGTCCAGATTGGCGATCCGACTGTTGCGATCGATCGAAGCCATGATCCCGATCGGCCATGACCGATCTTGGACCGTGGCGATCGGTCCGATCGGCGATGATCCGACGGTTGCGATCGATCCAAGCCCTGATCCCGATCGGCCACGATCGATCCCGACCATTGCGATCGGTCTGAGATCGCTGACGATCCGACGGTTGCGATCGATCCAAGCCCTGATCCCGATTGGCCACGACTGATCTAGGACCGTGGCGATTGGACCGATCAGCATCGATCCGACGGTTGCCATCAATCCAAGCCCTGATCGATCCGGTCGGCGATGAACGATCTCGGACCATGCGATCGATCCGATAGGCGACAATCCGAAGGTTGCGATCGATCCAAGCCGTGATCCCGATCGGCCACGACCGATCTCGGACCGTTGCAATCCGTTCGAGATCGGCGATGATCTGACGTTGCGATCGATCGAATCCATGATCCCGATCGGCCATGACCGATCTCGGACCGTGGCAATCGGTCTGATCGGCGATGATCCGACGGTTGTGATCGATCCAAGCCCTGATCCCGATCGGCCACGACCGATCCCGGACCGTTGCGATCGGTCCGAGATCACTGACGATCCGACGGTTGCGATCGATCCAAGCCCTGATCCCGATTGGCCACGACCGATCTAGGACCATGGCGATCGGACCGATCGGCGTCGATCCGACGGTTGCCATCGATCCAAACCCTGATCGATCCCGGTCGGCGATGAACGATCTCGGACCGTCGCGATCGATCCGATAGACAATCCGATTACGATCAATCCAAGCCGTGATCCCGATCGGCCATGACCGATCTCGGATCGTTGCAATCCGTCCGAGATCGGCGACGATCGACTATTGCGATCGATCAAAGCCATGATCCTGATCGGCCACGATCGATCTCGAACCGTGGCAATCGGTCGATCGGCGACGATCTGACGTTGTGATCGATCCAAGCCCTGATCCCGATCGGCCATGACCGATCCCAGACCGATGCGATCGGTTTGAGATCGCTGAACGGTTGCGATCGATCCAAGCCCTGATCCAATGGCCATGACCGATCCCGGACCATGGCGATCGGTCCGATCGGCGATGATCTGATGATTGTGATCGATCAAAGCCCTGATCCCGATCGTCCATGATCGATCTCGGACCGTGGCGATCGACCGATCGGCGTCGATCCGACGGTTGGCATCGATCCTAGCCTTGATCCTGATCCGCTATGACCGATCTCGGACCACGGCGATCGATCCGATCGGCGATGATCCAACGATTGCGATCGATCCAAGACCTGATCCTGATCGGCCATGACCGATCCCGGACCGTTGCGATCGGTCCAAGATCGCTGATGATCCGACGGTTGCGATCGATCCAAGCCTGATCCCGATTGGCCACGACCGATCTAGGACCGTGGCAATCGAACCGATCGGCGTCGATCCGACGGTTGCCATCGATCCAAGCCCTGATCGATCCCGGTCGGTGATGAACAATCTCGGACCATCGCGATCGATCGATAGGCGACAATCCGACGGTTGCGATCGATCCAAGCTGTGATCCCGATCGGCCACGATGATCTCGGACCGTTGCAATCCGTCGAGATCGGCGACAATCCGATGGTTGCGATCGATCGAAGCCATGATCCTGATCGACCACGACCATCTCGGACCATGGCGATCGGTCCGATCGGCGACGATCCGACGGTTGCGATCGATCCAAGCCCTGATCCTGATCGGCCATGACCGATCCCAGACCGATGCGATCGGTCCAAGATCGCTGACGATCCGACGGTTGCGATAGATCCAAGCCCTGATCCCGATCGGCCACGACCGATCCCGAACCGTTGCGATCGGTCGAGATCGCTGACGATCCGACGGTTACGATCGATCCAAGCCCTGATCCCGATCGGCCATGACCGATCTGGACCATGGCAATATGTCCAATCGTCGACGATCCGATGGTTGCGATCGATCCAAGCCGTGATCCCGATCGGCCACGACCGATCTCGGACCGTGGCGATCGGTCCGATCGACGACGATCCGACGGTTGCAATCGATCCAAGCCCTGATTTCGATCGGCCACGATCGATTTTGGACCGATCGCTATTTAACATAATTAATTTTTTTAAAAACATTACGACGTAAAGGGTTGCATCGTATTTTTTAATATGATAATTATATTATATAAAAATTAATTTTATTTATAATAATTACGATGCAACAAGTGCGTCGCTAAATTAAAACATAATTTTCCTAATTTTTTGGTTTATTGCATCGCTAATGCGTCGCTATTTAACATAATTAATTTTTTAAAAAACATTGCGATGCACTGAGTTGCATCGCAATATTTTTTCTCATATTTATACTTTATAAAAATTAATTTTATTTAAATTATTTAACGCAATTGGTGTGTCACTAAATTAAAAAATAAATTTTCTAATTTTTTGGTTTATTGCATCGCTAATGCGTCGCTATTTAATATATTTAATTTTTTTAAAAACATTGCGACGCACTGAGTTGCATCACAATATTTTTTTTTAATATTTATAATTTATAAAATTTAATTTCATTTAAATTATTTGCGATGCAATTGGTGCCTCGCTAAATTAAAATTAATTTTTTTGATTTTCTGGTTTATTGAGTCGCTAATGCATCGCTAATTGCGTTGCAATCTTTTGTTGTCACAGAGGCGTCGCAAAGTGGTCGCAATTTAGCGACGCATAATTGCGTCGCTAAATTTGCATCCCTATTTCACTATTTTCTTGTAGTGATAGTGAGCACTACGAAACAACGAACAAAGAACAAAGATAAACTAGAAGGCCAAAAAAAATAAAAATACTGATGCAAGAGCAAAGACTATGATGCGGGCTAAGTCTTGCCATCCTTCTCAAACTGCTTCAAATCCCACGTCCCACCGTCCCTTCTTGGGTCTTCGAAACCGACCCTTCTCGGGTCTTCAAACGCAGGAATCACCGCCTTCACCGTAGCTCCATTGGAGCCCGGAGACTCCAACTCCAGAGGAATAGCCTCTTCCTTCTTCTCTTCTACGGCAGCAGAGCCCACCTTCCCTGTCCCTTTTCCCATGCACCACATGAGACATGAGAAAGAGAAAGCAGGATGAGTTTTTGAGAGAGGTTGGGACATGCTGTTTCATTCAAGAAGACAAGGCAAAGAACTTTTTTGCATTCTTTTCTCTGTTCCTTTGGTGAGAGCATGGGAGCTTGCAAATCCCTGAACCTTATCGATGAACAGGGACGTTAGTCATGGAAGCACCAGCCAAGATTTAATTATGGAGGTTAGATATGGAGCCGGTCCATCTTTACATGATCTATAATTTCCTTTTAAACACTATCCTTTATTATTATAAAGATTTAGTCATATAGATTGGGTATTCATGGTTACATCTCCGTATCGAGGCTTCAACATAATTATAAATTTGGCAGCCTCAACGCATACACATAATGCTCGGATCCCCGTGCTGAAGATATAAGTCATCATCGATTACTGTGTTGATACATATACCATCTTGCAATTAATCGTAAGAGACGTGGAGATTGATTGTAATTATCCAAAAGATCTGGCTCAAAAAAGCTAATTGAAAAGTATTAAGTTAGGGGCTTTGATTCGTAAGTATTCAAGTTTTCTTTTCTTTTTTTAGTGCACAATCATTATGAGACTAGATGCAAACTGACATAAATCCTCATAAATTTTCTTATATAAGTCCAAGCATTTTTATTAGATCAAGAATCTAATCACAAACATTATAAACGGGTCATAATCCATACAAAAAATCCAGTGCTACACAGTTTTTTTAAGTCTTTACTTCTTTAATATCATTGGTAACAACACAAGTTTTTAATTAAAAATAAATAAATAATATTTATTAGTCCTTACATTATACTTAAGATTTGCTAACAAATGAGAGACTAAAAGCACACATTACATGAGTCCTCACATTAATGACCTGCTAAGAAGCCAAAATAAATGAGTAGTGCTTTCAGTTCCTCAAGTGCCAAAGACCTCAACTAGCCCATTTTACATTTTTGAAAACGTATTTAATTGTTTACTTTTAGAATCCCACACCTTATATGCTTGGCATTGAAGAAAGAAAAAGAATGAAGGGGCATTGAAGAACATTTTTCTCCTTGAACAATGGATGCATGATGCACTAACCAGGCTTGTAAACATGAAGGCAAGTCCTCCTGATTGCTCCAGAGTCTCAGGCCAAAATCTTTTATTTGTTTTGAAATAATAAATGGAGCAAAAATCTTTACCTCGGTGGTGGAACCCTTCGCATGGGTGGGTCGGGGCTCAATCGTGGCTCCGCGCAAAAAGCCCGCGGCTTGACCGCTGAAAACCCCCCTCCACCGTACCTGGAGGTGCGTATTCTCTCTTTTTCCTGCTTCAGGGGAGCTCTCATCCCTTCTCGTCATCCTCTCTCCCAAATGGCGCTCGCCATCGCTTCTTGGGGAGCGAGCAAGTTATCTCTCTCCATGGAGCGCCCGCGGAGCAGCAGAAGCAAACCAAGAGGAGCTCTAAACCCTTCAGCTCCTGCTGTTCCCCCAAGAGCTCCTCTCACCACCAGTTTTGTTGTCCCCTTCATCGGTCGGACCCTCTCGGGCGAACTTTTCTTCGGTCAGAGTTCCCGCACTCCCCCCTTCTTGTCCGGTAGCAAACAGCGTGTCGCCACCCCAGTATTCTCTCCAGAAAGCCCTCTCAGTTGTTTATCTATTAATCTACCGAGCTTATTGCTACGCTGTTTCACGATCAAAATTACTCTCTAGTTTGAACGGGTGTTGCGTGATTGATGTAGTAATAGAGATTAACGTAGCAACTTAAGAGAAGTTCTATGTAATGGCTGCGGGATGAAGATCTAAGCAAACTTACATAACGGTAATAGAGATTAGAATGTTAGGATGAAACGAAATAGCTATGAAACCTGGAGAATAGAGTGGGGAATGACTATATAAAAGAAGTTGTAATAGAATGATGAAGAACCGATTGGGATGATGGTATGGGAATGTACAACGAATGCCCGAGGAGACTGAGGAGACGAAGATATAATGTGAAGTGGATGGCAGTTGCTGGAAAGGAGTTGCGGCAACACAAGAGGTAGCTCTTAAAAGAAATGATTGGTGAATGAAAATTCATGAAGCTATCACAAAGTAGCTGGGAGATACTACTCTATTACTTGGTTTACCTTTTGCTAGTTGCAAGAAACTATTTCTTCTTTGAGCAATTTGTTTTGATTGGTTGTTCTCTTACTTGTGGATCTATGCGATGACCTGAATAACTAACGTTATGTTTATGTTAATTATGTAGACATGGGTAACAATAATTATTATTTTGTTGCTTGTTGGATAATTAAGGACCTGAAGATTTTAACTTGGTTTTGAACATTATACTTTTGCTGTAACCTCCATGTACATTGTAATCTTATATGCAATTCCTGCTTTAAAAAATGTGCCCCTATTTCTATTATCAGGTCATCCCTTTCTTGAGAGAAAGTGCATGGGAGCAACCACCTCCAGATCTGCCATCTTACCAATATAAAAATCGAATTGTTTACTTGGGCATGCCTCTTGTCCCCTCTGTAATAGAGCTGATCCTTGCAGAGTTTCTTTACCTTCAGCATGAAGATGCTGAGAAGCCAATTTATCTTTACATTAATTCAACTGGCACATCTAAGGTAAAATCTTTTTTTGTTTTATGCTTCTACCAGCATACAAATCTATAAGTGCATTTTTTAGACTATATTGTTATAGGAGGTGTTGGCTTTGGAAATTTACAAAAGGTAGAAATCTTATATTGATCAAAGAAATACCTGTCAATACCTATGAAATTTGCAGTCTCCTGCATTTAGGATTTGTGAGCCTAATTTGGGGTTTTAGTGATGTCTATATTTATTGGCATCTGAAATACTTCAATTAGTTCTATTATCTTTTCGGCATGCAATCATTTCTTTGTTAAAGGAAAAGAAGACTTGATGAATTTCTTTCACCCAAAATTCCTTCTCACATCAGCGTAAAGTACCATTCAGGAGTGAAAAAACATGTACTTGTTGTTTCTCTCGATTTCATTTTACTTCCTGGACCAGGCAATTTGTATGACTCAAGTAGTTATTGATATTCTATTGCCCTAAGTTAGTGGCTTATGTGCGAATATGAGATATTCTATTTCCAATTTCTAATAGATGATGTCATGATAGAGTGCCTAAAACTTAATACAAAGCTGAGGGCTTGTTGTATTATCACAAGGGAATAAATTTTAATGGTTCAGCTTGTGCTTGCAAAGGAAGTTGCTCGAGGGAATCATATTTTTGGCTTTGTTGTAATGCACTACCATGTTCTTATCACAAACCTTTTATATTTCTTGTGATATTTAAATTCACATACCAACGATTCACAAATCTGTCACATTTGTTAAATTTTCTATTTTAATAATTTATTTAATGATAAGTTTATGCATGAGCAGGATTGAATCAGGCTATCTGTTACCTAGGTAAGCTTATGGTCATAATTGTAACCATCAAACCTTGTGCGAACTCTTTGAGTTTAGTTTTGTGAATCCTTATTCACCAATAGATGCTATGAGGGGAAACCTCTGGTGTCATGATGTTACTGTCAGCATTGCTAAATCCTTTTTCACATATTCCATTCATCTTAACTAAACAAGCATTTAAGAATAATTCTTAGCCTTTTCAAGGTAGATTTTTTTTAAAAAAAAAGAAACTGTAGCTAAGGAAAATTTATTCCTATGCTTGAATGTTTATGACGAATATTTATGATGAATTTCACCCAGCATTTTTTTCTGTATAGCTTCTCTTCTTTGGGGTTATACTATAGTTGATGCCTTATGGTGACTGATTTGTATAAAGTCGATCAACTTTTTGTCCCACCCTTTTGCTTATATATTCATTTTATGCTATTTACAAAAGTCCAAGATTTTGTCATTGCTCACTGCCGGTACAGTTTTCATTGTAAGAGTATTCGTTACAATTAAGAACTCTTAGAAGATATGGAAACCTGAAATAATTTAAAAATATCTAAATTAATAAAATATATTCTCAAATAGTATAAATTGCTGATTTGGTTGTCCAATTTCCTGGAGGATTTTCAATGAATAGAAAAAGAAAAAAGAAAAGAAACAACTTGATGGTGACCTAATTTTCTAAGATTATGCTGAAAACCTTTTGGGTTGCTTGTTTAATGCTTTGATCAAAAAATTTTTTTTTTAGAACATTTTAATAACTCTGGGTTCCAATCTAATAAGCCTCAATCTCTCATTGACATCCATAGTCAGATATATAGAAGAAGGACAAAAGAAGATATTGTGTATAAACATTTGGAAGTCTATATACGTATCTTAAAGTGTATATGCTACATACCATATATGTGCATGCCTGTGACAGTTGAGGATTTGTGTGTGCGTGATGGTTATGGCGGCTGTTGTGTTGGTGTTGGCCCATCTATTTCCAAAGCAGTACCCTGGAGCCAATAATTCATGTATTTTTTCTTCAAAATTTATCTGGTGGCAATTATTTCCTTATATTTGCATCATATATCCTATGTTTCCTGGGTTTAATGCTGCAAACTTCTGATGATAAGTTATTTTTGTTTTAGGGTGGTAAAAAATTGGGCTATGAAACTGAAGCTTTTGCAATTCATGATATTATGAGGTCAGCTGCTTGCCTTTATGGTTATATTTTCATGATATGTGATGCAGGACAACCCTAGGGAGTCTAATAATTGATGATAAACAAATATGATAAGCCCTTAAAGGCTTAAGAAGAAAGTATATGAATATGCAGACATGAGTGGAAGAGGCCGAATACCAAGATGGTATCTTGTTTTTCGTATTTGCCATGCAGACTTAATACCAAGATGGTGTGAGGAAAAGAGGCCCATCAAAAAGCTTGAGAAGGTATATAAATATGCAGATGTGTTTCTTGGAAATTTTTTGATTTCCTTGAAATAGATGAAAGGTTTGGCCCAATAGACCCATTATCATGAAGCAAGAAGTAGTTGAAATAAGAGACTGTGTTCTTTAACCTTTGGAAGAGTCTCTGGAATTGTTCAATCATTTCATTCCAAACTATCTTTATTAAACAAATTTATTGAACTTTGTATATTTTCTTTGCCAAAATTGATGTTTTAATTGTTCACAACCAAAGCATTGTTTATTACATGCAAGCTTATATCATACCTTCATGGTTTTTGGTGCATAAAACTTGTAGTGTTGCTCTAAGCAATGTTTCCTGGATGTGATATATGACATTTAAGGATCTATAAAACAATATGACACGTCACTCTTCCAGAAAGCCCACAGCCCAAAGCCCAACATGACTGTACTTATATGCTTTGCATTTGCATGCATTGCATGACCTGTTGGACCAGCGCCAACTAGCTTCACGACCTAGAATTTCTGGGGCATGGTTTTCAGTTGTTCATTTGCAATTCCACTAGGTTTCCATGCCATTATTTTCCAGCTACACTAGGAGTCATGGAAAGACGTGCCGGTTGGCATGCATGATAAAGCATGGTATATATATCATGTCAGTGTGTGCCATGATTGCAATCAAACAACACGGCATGCTATGTATGATTCTAGTACAGGCTGGCAAGCCACCCGCTCAAAATACCCGAGTCTATGCTGGAAGTCCCTGTTAACTCTCTGAAAGTTGATTGTTTCTCATCACTATGAACTTTGAATCTCACGTGGGATTTGCTTTGTTATGCTGAATAGATATGTTAAACCACCTATTTTCACACTTTGTGTTGGCAATGCTTGGGGAGAAGCTGCTTTACTTTTGGCTGCTGGTGCGAGAGGGAACCGTGCTGCTTTACCATCATCTACAATAATGATTAAGCAAGTATAACTCCACTTTTAGTCTTCATCAGTAATTTAAGCCTTTTAATTTGCTTTTGAAGCATAGGTCTCATTCCTTGCTGGTAGCGGTGGTAGAAAATACATCTAATCTTTTTCCTGTTAAGATATTAAATATGTTCTTTGAGATTTTAACATGACAACAATATCCTGTTTTCAATGTGGAGCCTGCTGCTAGGTATCATGGGCAAGCAACAGATACTGATCTAGGAAGAATAGCATTGAATAATGTGAAGGCAGAATTGGTAAATTTGACTGCATTTTGTTATTTTGATGTGTGTACTGTTGCAGTTGCTTATGTTAAAACTTCAAAATTTTGTGCTTAAGTTTATATGAAACATACGTAGCATTTTCATTGAAAAGAATTTTGACTAATATTTATGATAACCAGTTAGTCTTTCCCATTGCCCTCCCTCCTAACTCAGATTGGTGAACTGGTTACACTGGAGAAAAGATAAAATCAATGGGTGACTGGGTTGGTTGTGATTTATCTTGGTGCTGAATATTTTTTTTCCTTCTGGAATACAAATACGAACACTTGCCAGTGCGAGGGGGATGAACATCCACGCAAGACAAGGGAAGGTTATATATAATATTACAGTACAACAATCTGCTTGCCAGCCAGGGATTGAGTTGGAGGAGATGATATCTTTATCTTTTTATCCTATCTTCCAACTTCTTGCAGCAGTACTGTACAATGACTTCATTATAGCATCATGAATCCGTTTATCACATAAGACCTACACAATATGGTTAGCTCTATATTTTTTCCCCCTTCCTTTTTGAGTAAATGTAGCAGCTTTCAGGTAATCACAATTAGACTTTGTAGATGCGAAATTTTCTAAACAAATGACTTGATTAGCTTTCTAGGAATGACCCTGGTCTGAATGAGGTCATATATTTTAATTCTTGTAGTAGTAGAGATCCTTGGACAATTATCATCCGCCTAGATAGTTCAGAAGCATCAGTAAACTTGATCAGTAAACCTCAGGCCATGAAAGCAGAGAGAGTCTACCAAATTGAACTGCTTCTTATAACATCCTTAAAAAAAGTTAGTGCATCTCAATCTAGTCATTGCATTTGACTCGTGTATTCTATCAGGTGTTTCTCTACTCGTGGTATATAGGGAAACCTCCTGGCAGATTGAGAAAGATATCAGATGCCCAAAATATTTTAGTCCTAGTGAAGCAGTTGAATATGGTATCATTGACAAGGTATTGATCGCTACTTATTTTACTATTTCCTGGCAAACATTATAGAACAATCATCTAGCCCCTCAATTTTGCCGGTATTGTACAATGAAAGAGACTGATCGAGAAGATAATGGTGCCATTTCAGACCATGGAAAAGCCTATCTTGCTAAGGTATTAGAAGTAGTAGCCATTTTGTATCAGAAGTGCCAACATGTTCCTTACTGCAAAGCAAATTGACCTTGAACAAGTTGGTGGGTTATCTGGATTTCAGGAGATTGTATCCCTTTATCTACTTGCACGAATGTTATCTTGTTTCAAGTGTTCAATTTCTATCTCTTGTATTTGTGGAAGAGTGGTTGGCTGGCGTTAGTTGAGGTAGAAAACCACAGGGCCTACGAATGTCATTGATGCCATTACTTACAATGCTAACTCAACAGGGATTTTTTTTATGATGATATCATGGTAATTATGTGATTATTGCTCATGGCCCCATCCTATCCCCAAGATATGATTTCTTCTTCAACAGGTTAAACATGATGCTTTATGATGGTGAAATGCTCCAACAGTTTGCATGATCTTATGTACTGGCTGCCAAACATTTTAAATTTTTTGGTTTTGCTTGCATAGGTTGTAATATGATGCTTACAATGATGGAATAGCTTCATGTCCTTATTGCAGTTACTGGTGGCTGGAAATTCATACTCCGAAGCGGGACAGTCTCGGTTGTAACCAGCAGAAATGAAGCCTGACAAACACTGGGAATTAATAGGCTGTCATAGCATAGAATATTTGGCTTTGCTCCAGCTTCAGCTATATAACAACTGAGAAAAAGGAGCAAGCGAGATAATACAATGACTAGATGAAGCGTCTTCCTCTATCGAGATTCAAATGAAGTAATGAGAACCAAAATAATCCTGACAAATATCACTAAAGAGTTTAATAATGAAGAACGATCCGGCCTTTTCTAGAGAGTTGCAAATTTCCGAGTCAACGGTTCGTGAGCCAAAAACAAAGGAGAAAAACATTGAGAGGCAAGCATCATATCGTTGCAAAAACTTAGGGAAAGACATGAGGCTTCACCTTAACGTCCCAAGTGTATGCCTTAGTGTTCATTAATCAACCGTTAGTGTTGTTGGTGGGGAAAGCGATGGTCATGGTCCCAAGAAACTCTTTGGCGTGATCATTGTTCCATTAGAAGTGGGGAGAAGCCACAGTGGCCTCTTTTAAAGCCGCCAACCGTTGGCTCGATCCCCTCCAAATGGGACATGGGATGGGAGGTGCTTCCATTTATGTAATTGAGAGCGTACACGTGCACGGCGTAGCAATGCATAAGCTATGAGGAGGTTGGTGGTATCTTTTATAACTGGCCTCCAAAATTCTAATGAAGCATGGTTTGTTGATGTGTCTCTCTCCATTTCTCTATGCTTTATAACTGGCCTCCAAAATTCTAATGAAGTTGACAAGAAAAACCTTTTCAGAGATTTAATTAGAAAAGCAATGTTATGGACTGCAATGCACGACGCATCATCCTACCGGTTAGCTGACATGACATGGCATGGGTGAATTGGCACTGTTCATAGGGGTTGGAGTTTTTCTTAAGATAATTTTTTTCGATCTCATCTTCTGACACACCATATCGAATCAAGCAAGCTTTTCCTAATTGAAATTAGTAATATCAAAAATAATTTGTTGACCTTTTTTACGTTAAAAAAAGAAAGAAAACAAAATTTAAATTAAAAAAAAGGAAATGAAAGGAACGAGTGTTCCCATGAGTGGCGGCGCACTTGCGTCACATACGAGCATTCCATGAACGTTCCATGAACGTTTGCATGGCCAAATGGTACGCGTGAAGAATCTCTAAAAAATTTAAATTTTTAATTATTTCTGAAGTGATTTGAAGATAATGGCTATGAGGCGCCATTATGGACTGGACTCCTATAAAATAAGCTTAAGAATTTAGAATTTAAAATTTTTGAAGAAGCCTTGCTCAAAAAGAATTCTCTTTTTTATTATTATATTATATTATTATTATAAATTTTTTTTAGCATATAAAGAAGTTGTTTGGTTATACCTCTGCAATCGTGCTTGTAGTAGAAGGTTCGGATCGAATCGGATCATTATATTTTGAGGATAGATCGTGTGTTTAACATGTCTTGATCCAAGCACGGTTTTCACCTTCTTTGAATTTAAGAAGCTTAGTGCTCCAAGAGTCAAGCTCAGTACAATTGAAACATTTTTCGTCATTCTTGTTTTAATTCAAAACTCCGGACATATTTAGGTCCCAAAAAAAGTCATTAAGCAAGGTGTTAAGGCAAAAATCACAACTCATTTTTGGAAGGCGGCCAACGACAATAATGCCAATGGAACCCATCCAAACAACCCTTTCTCTTATACACTCAGTTACCCTAATAAACAGAAAATAATAAAATGTAAAACAATTCAATCCTCTGTCAGAACAAAAAAAAATTGCATTTACTGCGGCTGATCTCATGGTGGCGAAGAAAAGTAGAAAACAACTAACAAACAACAGTTAGATAAGAAGGAAAAATCTTGCAGCACCGACAATAAATCTTATCGTATATCGTATATGCATTAATATGTGTGCATAATCTATGTGCGTTTTCCGCATCATCCGATGTAGCGAGTCTTTTGATCTCTTTCGAAATCAAAATTACTATAGCAGGCTAATTCTGTGGGCCTCTAGCGACTTTCGAGGTCGTCCTCGGCGCTTGGGAACGGAAGCAGGGCCATCCTTACGGGCTTCTTCAGCGGGCGCGGGCTCATCTTGGCCCTCGCCCCTGTTCCTGAGCCCACTGAAGATTTATCGATTACAACGCGTTTATTCTTTGGTGGACGCCCACGATGTTTGGGCTCTGGCTCGTCTTGGCCTTTCCCATCAGCACCGCGCTTATCCTGGCCCTGCCCACTAGAGGTAGGCACTGGGCCATGCCGCCCATGGCACGGCACGGCCCAGGTCCACCTGGCAAGGCCCCATACTGCTACAGTACCGGGCCGTGCTGGCATGGTTCATGCCCACTACTACAGTACCGGGCCGTGCCGGCACGGCAACATGAACCGTGCCGTGCCGGGAAAATTTTTTCTGTTGGCCCAGCACGGCACGGCCCATGACGGGCCTGGGCCGGCCCATCGTACCGGGCCGTGCCTGGCACAGCCCACCGTGCTGGCCCGGTGGGCCGTGCCAGGCACGGCACAGGTGGGCCTGGGCCGTGCCAGGCACGGCACCTGGGCCTGGCCGTGCACGGCTCAAATAAAAAAAATTTGTATATATATATATATTTTGATAAATTAAAAAATTATTAGGAATAAAGAAATTTTATTAATATAAAGCCACCTTATAGGTGGGGGGTTTGGCATAGACCCCTACCAGTTTATTAATTTAAAATCAAAATGGTACAGAAGGGAGGGGGGCTAGGCCTGACCTCCAGAACATAATACAATAAGAAAGGAGAAAAAAATAGAAAGAAAAAAAATAAAGATGACTTTCTTTAAGTTTTTAACAATTTAAAAATAAAAATATACAATTATAAAAGTAGAAATAACTCACTCATCACTCATCAGTAGTATTTGTGTCATCGTCATCTTCGCTGGTTAAGTCATGTCCACCTTTATCTTGAAGCCTCGCCTCAGCATCCAACTAGTCTTTGAAGCAGATAAGCATCTCAATTGCATGTTAAAATTACTTTCGTTAAAAGATGCCATATCTAAAATTTTTAATTAATAAATGCAAAAAAATAAAAACTAACCCACAAAAAGGAATTGAGAAAAGATCAAAGGTGGAGGCATGGAGCCGAGATTTGTGAGCTTCCTCTTGCGCTCTCGCCTCTCAACAAGACCTTGTAGCACTTGACTACTTGCTTGAGCATTTGCCACTTGTAAGAACACTTGCAAACTAAAAATTAAATTGCTAATCTACTAGAGCACTTGCTGGAAGAGAGAAATAGTAGTTATAGAGGGAGAGTTCATCTATTTATAGAATTTCTAATTTTTTTTTTCAAAACTATCCTTTGATATAGCCGTTATATGACTGTTGGAAGGGGTAAAATGGTCTAAACCCCTCCAAACAGCCTTTAATGGCTATATAGCCGTTAAAAACTGATATAGCCATTTTTAACAGCTGAAATTGCCCAGCTGGTGCCTAGGCACCTGCTGATGCCTAGGCAGTGCCTAAGTAATAGATGGTGCCTAGGCACCACATGTGCCTAGGCATGTGCCTAGGCACGTGGTGCCTAATGCCTAGGCACCAGCGCGGCCGTGCCATGGCATGGCTCACAGCACGGCCCAGCTGGACCGTGCTGGACACGACCCTGATGGGCCATGCCAAATTTAAATTTTTTTTAATGTGCTGTGCCTGGTACGGCCCATTTGTTAATGGGCCGGTGGGCCTGGGCCATGCCCACCTCTATAGCCCACTCCAGCGTTATCGATTAAAATAGACTTTTTCATAGGCGGACATCCGCGACGTTTCAGCTCTAGTTGTTCTTGGCCTTTCCCATCAGCACCATGCTCATGTTCGCCCTCGCCCCCTATTTCTGAGCCCACTCTAGAGTTATCGATCAAAACAGCTTTTTCTTTGGCGGACGTCCGCGACGTTTCGGCTCTGGCTCATCATCTGGGCCTTTGCCATCATTGCCATCCTTAAGCTGGTCCAGGCCCTCTGTTTCTGAGTCCCCCATTGAAGCAGCCTTCCTCTTTAAAGGACGTCCCCTTGAATTCCCCAGTCCAACTTCCCATTCGGCGAGCCCCAGTCAGAAAGAACCAATGGAGCCGCCGCTGCAGCAGTAGTAGTCATCGAAGATAGGGTCGACTGGCGACCTGCTGCTGCTCCCCGGTCAATGAAGCTCTGGCTTCGCTTTGCAAACGCTGAAGACCTCGAGTTCATGATGGCCTTCGCCATCGAATGATCGAGACCAAGCGATGAAGTTGCGGTCACGGTTTGGGAAGAAGGCAAGTTGCCTCCAATATAGCCAGCAAGCAATGGAGATTGATGCATCTGGGCTCCAGCGGGCGACTGGAATTGAGCTCCGGTCGAGGCCGAGGCGGCTGCCGTCTGTTTCAGAGAAAGCCCCTGCAACTTAGAAAGCACCGATGGGTCAAGAGAGCCAAATAGATCGTTATAATCCGATGCTCGAGAGGCAGCAGCTAGGGAGTTCGGGGTCCAGTTGGCCCTGGGCGAGGCGGTGCTAGAGATCTCATCGATCAGCTTCTGCTGGTACCCCTCGAGCCCAAGCAAGTCCAGATCGAAAGCTAAATCCCTGGCGCTCAGGGACGCCTTCAGCCTGCTGCTCGGCAGCTGCAAGGAGGGCGGCGTCATCAAGTTGCTCACCTGGCCCATCCAGGCCGTCGCCCCACCCAATCCCGACGAAGCCGACGGTGACATGGGCGACCCCGGCTGCTGCATCAGCATCAAAGCCGTAGCCATGTCCAACGACGAGAGACCCGATGACGACGACCTCGGCGAGGGAAGCACCATCCCGGTGACGGAGAGCGTCGACGTCAGCGGAGGCATCGATGAGCAACTTGACAGTTTCGAGAGAGCAGGGGAGCCGCTGCAATCGCAATCGCGGTCCATCTCCTTCGTTCGCAGTCGCAATCGCGGTCGCAGTGACCGAGGCCCTTCCCATGATTACTTGTTACCCTCATCACTGCACTCGAGCATGCTTTCGGCGGAGCGAGCCTTCGCCGTTCTGGCTCTCGATCGAATTGTCGCTATCTCGGCCCACCGCCGAAGGAGACTCTGCCATCGCGCGGTCGTCGTCTTTCTCGTCTGCGGGCATAGACGGCGGGCTGGGCTGGGCTGGGCATGGTAGGGACGGGAACCCGGGGCCGGCTTGGTGCCAGCGCAAGCAGCAACGAGGAAACGACCGGGTTCCGGCATGACGAACTCCCCCTGGGCGGTGAGTTTGCTGAGGTAGTAAGGGAGGAGATTATCATGCCCGTCGGGGAGGTCATCATAATGGGATCAAATATAACGAGATATCGCTTCCACGGTGGATCCTCCTTCCTCCGACGAGGTTTGGATTGCAGCAGCTAGCATCTGCCCATGGCCATGAACAAGAACGCGTCAGTGATGCACATCAAGACAACACAAGCATGTGCTATGCGTGCATACATGAGGGAAGAGATGTGATACCATGGCATAGGGAGGGTGATCGGGAGTGCGCCGGCGAGGGTGTGAGTCAGAGGTTTTCCGCCGTCTTCGAAAGCCATCGATGGGCCTTGGCAACGGAGGAAAGACGGAGAAGAAATTATGAGGAGAGGCACCCAACTTAAGCGAGAAGCGGTTCGAATCCTTCTAGGGCATAAATACCGAGTTCGAATCCTTATAATAATCCATGATTGAGGCTGATTGTGAAATAAATATCTAATTACGCATTTATAAAAGGAAAGAAGTTTCAAAATTATTATTGAGCTGTCATATACACCACAAAATTACTCTTTATATCCCAAAATTTTAAATAAAGGCCTTTTGTTGCGGATTTTGCTTGATTTGCATCCATTGATCATTATCTTACAGTAACTTTTGGATATTCTTTTTTTTGCTATTTCTTTGAAACCATNGAAGTTTCGAAATTATTATTGAGCTGCCATATACACCACGAAAATTACTCTTTATATCCCAAAATTTTAAATAAAGGCCTTTTGTTGCGGATTTTGCTTGATTTGCATCCATTGATCATTATCGTACAGTAACTTTTGGATATTTTTTTTTTTGCTATTTCTTTGAAACCGTTGGATTGCCTCCTATTAGCCAACGTAGTCAAATTGGGAGTGCTTATTCCTACGGCTCGTCTTTTCCTGAAACGAGCACTCATCGGTTTAAATTTACGGCCCCGTTAGAAAAAAAATATTCACGTTCCTCTTTCCGTTAAGCTGTTATACTTAACGAAACCAATACACCCGATAATCAAATAAACGGGTAGGATACCCATTTAATCATTTATATAAAAAAATAAAATTATTTTATTAAATTTATAATTTTTTTAAAAAAAAAAAATATTAATAGAAAAATATAATACTATCATGCACATTTTTAATTTCTCTTTCACTAAGTCCTTTTTTTACAATCAGATTTAAAATATATGCAGCCCACCTCATATAAAAAAGCTATCCCCCAATATAAGTACACCTCGATCAATCTTATTTTTCATCTTAAAATCATGTTATTATTCGTACTACAATTATCAACAGACAAGATAGATAACTTACTATCAATATTTCAATTCAACAATGTCTCCATAAGCTTGTCACACAGAACGTCAAAGGTATTTGGAGCAGGCATGTAAACAAATCTATCAAATTCAAATAATTATAATATTAATATAATAAGTATAAGATTAAAGTAATAAGTCATAAAGAAATGAATTAGTATTTCAATATGCAATTTCTTAACACCCAAACATCATCAATGTAATATGCCATGACCACCATATAATGCTTTTTTTGATTCGAAGAAGTCCACATATCAATAGTGATTCAAACATTTTATTTATTTTAAATTTTAAATTTTTAATATATTATATATATATATATATATATATATTAAAATTTAAATATATTATATTAAAGTTAACGGATGGAATAGGTAAATGGAGACCATTTAGCCGTTAATGAGTAATCCCCGTTACCCATTAAGCCATTTTAACTGAGGATTCTTCCAATCCGTTAAAAATGGTACCGATCGGGTAAATGACCAAATGGAAAAAATTGCCATCCCTAGAAAAAAAATCAAGGCTTCACCCAAAATCAAACAGGTGAAATATATAGGATTTTCTAAAACATGCGATCAAAAATTTGAAAACATAAAAATTATGGAATTAGAAGAATCTTTTGTTTTATACAATTCAAATCTTTGTATTACATTACAATTTTAGAGGAATTCATGTCATGTTGAAAAACTTAAACTTCATGAATTTTTGAATAAAATTGTAACTTTATCCCTAATATTCAAAGTCTAAACTATGATTTTTTTACCTAGTTAATAAATGATATTCAAAAATAAAAATTACTATATCATAAAAAAATTCAATAAGTCAAGTGATTAAAAAAAAAGAAAGAAAGAAGCCCTTGTTGGGTTTCTTGTGCACGCCTGACAGCGCAGCAGAAGCGTATGGATTTTATAAATTTCTTAATGAAATATATTTGTATGAAACCCTTAGGCTGTGTTTGAAATAGGAGATAAGGGGGATATCTTGTCCCCCTTATTCCCAAAGGTAGTATTTGGATTTCAAAAAGTTATTCTGGGAATAGGAATACGAATTTCCCAAGAATAGCTTATTCCTCTTGTTATTCCAGATTTTTTTTTGGATAAAAATATGGTATTTCATATTATTTCAGTGCAATTAATGCAGTGTTATTCCAAATAGTGTTTGGATCACTTGAGAAAAAGTATGTATTTCACTAGGAATAGATGAAGAATTTTTTAGAAATCCTAAACATACCCATATAAATTTTTTAATGTATTCCACTAGGAATAGATGAATTTTTTATTAGGAATATAAAAATTTTTAGAAGAAAAAATGGTTTATCAATTTAATTTTTAATGTAATGACTTTAATAAATTATTTTTTATTAATAAATAAAATAAGAATTAAGACTCCGGGCCCAATAAATTCATCAACATCTCCATGCATTGAAAAAATATGTAAATTTTTACCACATATAAAACTTAAATAATTATTAAATTATAATAATTTATAATTAGTATTCAAGAGTTTAATAATATATAATATTTGATAATATATATTATAAAGCCAAAATAATTGAGATCAAAAAAATTAACTACTTTATTTTAATATCATGCATAACTTTTAAATATTGTTTAAGTATATTCCAAGAAGGATACTATTTATTAGAGTTTTATTTTATTTTAATTTTTTAATAATAATCTTCATGTTTTGAAAAAATATGTCTCATCCTTTCCTAATCTATAGCTTTAAATCAATTATTTTGTTAAAATTTGACATATTAATTTGTTAAATTTTTTTTTTATTTAAATAAATTAATTTAACTTTAAATTTCATTATAAATAAATGTAAAAAAATAAGTTTATATAGTTACTTATCTTAGTAATTACACCATCATTTGAATTTTTTTAAATATCCATGTACCTGGCATGGTTTTGAACAGCAAAGGAGGCTTCGAGCTTAACGTACAATGCGACAAATTAAATAGTTTAGAAATAAATATTTGGGAACAAAACTTAAAATTTAGGAATCCAAAACCAGTATATATATTGCCAATCAAAGGAATGCTAGATTTGATTTTAATAAAAGAGTATAAGGCGGGCACCACGGTGTCGATAACTCGTGATTCCTTTAGAAAGTTCCAAGCACTCACAGCACTGCAGACCTCTCAAGATCCTAAGTACAGGAGAGTATACAAAATACAGAGGCTCTAATTTGAACAATCATGCATATAAAATCATGGAGCTATGGTTTGGATACACAGATGCCCAAATGTAATGAACAAGCATACATATCAAGCGTCTTTTAACACATGTGACCTGGATTTGAGTCAATGGTTCTTGATATGCAACCTCAGTTCTTTTTAAAATTCTTGCATTTTTTACTACATGTCAGCAGCTGCACTGATGTTCCATCCTTCGTAGATCAAACTTCCTTGGTTGGTTGATCTACTTTAAGAGAGAAACAAAAGAAAGTGATTCATCTAAAGACAACAGTTAATTTATGAATTCATTCAGTAATATGTATATATCCAGTTGATCTCTTTTAAAAAGAAACATAAGAAAGTGATCCAGCTAAAAGCAGGATTCATTCAATAATATGCATGCATATCCTGTTTGCAAAATCGCAGTCTTCCATTAGATGCTACCTACACATGAACCAAAATGGTAGTACATATATCACATGTGCCATGGTCTAATGAAGTTTTCTTAAGCAGCAATTAACTGGGAAGAAAAAGATACTGTTAACCATGAGATCCTGACAATTATCAAGGCAGTAGTGGAGAAGATTAACTTAACATTTTTGTTGGGACCTCCACTAATGCCAATTATATTCAGCACTTCTTGAGAATTTATATTGAATCATAACACCTTTTTATGCAAACATCGTTTCCTAGAGCTTGTCCAAAACTTGCTAGTGTCTTTTTATCAAGTAGCAAAAAACATTTGGGTTCCAGGAGAATATAAATGAAGCTCAATAGATATTTATGAAATAATGCATTGTAGGGCTCCAGATCATCGAACTATATAGCACAGCAGAACTTGCTCTAATAAATGGCACTTACTGCTCAAATCCCATGAAGGAAACATGCTAGAAAAACATAAGATATTCCTATTCAAGTAGCAATTAGCATTCGATATTGACACAATAAATATAAAAATGAGACAAGAATCAGCACCACTTAAAATCAACTTTATCTTTGTACAAGAGACAATACCTGCAATTTAGAATGTAGATACAAGAATGTAGATACAAGAGAGTTATAGACTTTGCAATTGCCTGCAATATAGTTAGAATGTAGATACAAGAGAGTTCATAGACTTTGCAATTACTTGCAATTTAGTTATAATGTAGATACAAGATAGAGTGCCAAGCTGTGATGCTTCACAACGGTTACATTTAGAAATGCCCTCCAAGTCATGATTTCACAGCCGATACTTCACATACGCAAGGATAAAGCAAATAAGTGTACTTAATATCAATGGCACTGCATCTTATCTACAGAAAAGCACACAAATCCCCTTGAAATATTGCAAGTTTGGTTTGCATCCAAGAAAAGAAAAATAGATGAAGGTCGGTACAATTTTGTCCGCCCAAAAATTGGTGAAACTCTTTGCTACTGCCAGCAAAAGAGATGAGAGTTACCTCAGGGAATTTGAGATCCAGGTGTGTACTTGTTGCAACAGATTCAACTGCTATAGCCACAAATCTTGAAGCAAATTATTTTAATACATGATAAAGCCAAAAATCTTGAAGCAAATTGCAACAGATTCGGTCTTTTTTTATCTATTTTCCCATCAACATCGTCAAACGTATTGATCTAGAAGCTTCAATGTAATAGCAAGCACAATATTGACTCTTATGGATTATTAATCAGTCAAGTATTATTTATTCCTTTTATAGTGCAGTGTGGAAAGCCTATGCATCAAAAAATAAGTTAAAGTACTTCTATGATTAGCTCCAAATAATAAGCTAGATACCGATGATATCATTTTTTCAAAGATAATAAATAAATACTCAATAAACAAATGTACATCAGAAGCTAGACTACTAAAACTATGCAAAACTTGAAATCACGATAAATGAGAAATGAGTTGCAAGAAACCCCAGATCCAGCCATCAACCCAAAGAACAAACAGAATACCCCACTCCAGAGAACAATGCCAGGAGCTCCTCTTAGATCACGGCAAACCATCATATGATTGCCCAAAACTCATGGATCTCTCAACAAAACCCTACCCACGACCACCGATCACCGATCAAACCCTCAAAATCAGGTGAATAGATTAACTGAAATGCATGCATATAGTTCCAACGAAATCAGGAGATCAGATAGAGAAAGGAGATCAAGAGGTAGCAAAGCTTACTACTTCTGTGCGAGAAAGAAAGAAGAAGAGATCGAAGCCGGGCTTTCCATCCGCTTGCTCTGCTTCCTTAATGCAGAGAGAAGAGTCGAGAGGGTTCTCGCAAGATCCAAAGAAAAATGCCAAAGTGGAAGAGCAAACGAAGAATGGAGGTTGCCGAATCGCTCTCAAACCCTAGTTGGGAAATGGATGAAGACCGAAGCCCTCTTTTTTACTTCCATTTTTTTCTTCCATCGATGGCCCTAGAATACACGAGATAAAATACGTGCTATTCCATGGGGTACCATGGAATAGCAAAATGGGAATACGAGCATTTCGGGAGAATAGGAAATCCTGTGGGGCCCACAAACCTTTTTACGCCTATTTGGGGGAATAACCTGGAATAAGTCCCTATTCTAGGTAGGAATAGGGCATTCAAACACAGCCAAAAGCTATAACTATAAAGGATAAGTCTGAAAAAGGTTAACCAAAGGGGATAACCCATGTTTAACCATGGGTTATCTCCTGAACTTATTTTCTAGAAAATCCAGGAATAGTTGGAGCTATCCCTTGAGGGCAAAATTGTTATTTAAAAAAGTTGCTTATTCCCTCAACTATCCCTTGGATAAATTCTATCCTCTACACTTATTCAGTGATAACATTTTGGGAATCAAACACTACCTTAATAGCCAAGATCTTCTTAATGGTAACAATCAAATAAATAAATAGTAAATGTAGGATAAAAAGAATACTTGTAATGCTATATCCAATATGTTGGAATATCCATAAGGTGCCCAAGTATTCACCCTTCAACATTGATCCACATAGGAACTAGATTCAAGACTCTAGCTCCTTCAAAACTTTGATCTTTGATGCTTTAATCTTTCTAAAGGATTTGATTGGTTTGCTTTCTTTCCCTTCTAATTTTCTTTCTCTTACAAAAAAAGTCCTTCAAAGCCTCTTATCCTGAAGAAGACCTTCTTGTCTTAGTTTAGGATAAGACAACCTCTTGTCCTAAAGAAGGCCTTCTTATCTTGGTTTAGGATAAGATAACTTTTTATCCTGAAAAAGGCTTCTTTATCTTGGTTGGACAAGACCCATAAGAGAAATAAAAGAGAAATGGGAGTTGATTTCTCTTCAGATGGATACAATGCATATGAAACCCGAGAGGCACTCCTATTTATAAAAGACGAAGGGATGCGGATGCATCCCATCCATATGCCTCATCTTGCCTCATCATGATGAGGCATGTCCTAAGTGTAGCACCTCATCATAATAAGATGCTAAAAAGAGAGGTGAGAGAGAGCGAAAAGACGTATCCTCAAAAGACTTATCCAGTAAGCCTTATCCATGCGCCATTAATCTTCTCACGATGATAACCTCCCACACTTATTTCATGATAATCCAATGGTCCAGATTAAGGCACCACCCAATGGTCCAGATTAAGACACCATCCAATGGTCCATATTAAGCCACTGACCAATGGTTTAGATCCATTATCCAAAGAGCCATCTAATGGTCCAAATAAAGTCAATTGGGTTTCAACTCTTGGTCAACCCATATTAGGTCATGATCTAATCATATTACATTAACCTAATACAAGAATCAGATTCAGATCCAATTCGAATCAGGAGCTAGGGTTTGCAACACGTGCTAGCATGTCTATCCTACAAACATGATCTAATCCAATTAGACCCTTGATCAGTTTCTTTGTATATAACCCATTGGATTCCATATCTAGCCAGCAGTAGGTATGGGTGCAAGTTGACCTATCATGATTAAAACATTTCTAATCCTTATAGGTCCAATCAATGTGATCCCGAACTTGATAATAAGAATCCTTTCTAATTGTTGATCAAATCAAATTGTTTAATCCAATCAAACCTACAAAACAAGATTGACATCTAGCAATGTATCATGCCTATTTGAAAGATATAAAATTTGGTGATTATACCAAACATACCCTTCAGTGGCAAGTTACCATGCAATTCAATCCTTCAATCACACTGCACCTCGAATAAGTATATGAGTATAGAACAATGTCAAACTCTATTACTTATTCATGTTTCTCTTAACCTTCTAATGATCATTTAATTAATAAAATATTAAAAATTCTTTTTAATTTTTCATTCTGCTTTGATCAAAGACTTTCTAAATCATTATAAGATTAGAGCAAGTAGGATGTGGTCTTCTCTTACTAAGTAATTGATTCCTTATTGATCTACTCATAATCTTCGTACACAATCCATCACATCCAGAATATCTCGTACACAACTTAATATCATAAATGAGTGTAAACCAAAACATGGATTCATGTGCACAAGATACTATGGTGACCTCAGGCCTAAGGATCACTTGCACAACTTCCACTTAGAGAATCATCTTTTGACAAATAAGTAAGCATCCATAAGATGTTCTCTTGGTAGGTCAATTCAATGAACTCATTATTCTAATAAGCACCCATAACTTTGTATTAGTATTGCACATAAGTGATTGTGAGATCAATCATCCTCTGCATTGAGCATACATAAGATGTGCCAATTTTTTTAGTAGCATTGATCCCTAACTCAATGTCCCATTGACTGAAAATATTTTATATTAGGGTTTTAAGATTTTAGGTCTCACTGGCATGATCTCATCATATCCCTAAAATTATTGCCCTAATCTACAGGGTTCATTATAATTATAATTTGCTGAAATATAATGCCTTTTATTTATAACCAAAATGTCATATACAGGATTTGGAATAATAAAAGGAATCTGTTATGAATGATAAGGATAATGGTCACGGGATGTGAGTAAGATAAAGTGAACGAAGGAAATGGTTTTTATGTTGGGATATGAGTTAGATTCTTAATTAGACTCGTAAAAAATTTTAATATGAATTTCATCAAAATTGATTGCATATTAATTTTCAAAACTATCATATTCAAAAGATTTCAATACCACACAAAATCCCCCCCCCCTCTCTTGACTATTAATAGCAAATGATGAGATTTGACAATTTTTTTTTAAAAAATTCAATTTCTTTCTTCAAATGTCTACTTGTTGAATATAATTAAGTAGTTTCAAAATTTAACACCTAAAACAGTAGTTTCAAAATTTAAGTAGCCTCTTCCTTCTTCTCTTCTACGGCAGCAGAGCCCACCTTCCCTGTCCCTTTTCCCATGCACCACGTGAGACATGAGAAAGAGAAAGCAGGATGAGTTTTTGAGAGAGGTTGGGACATGCTGTTTCATTCAAGAAGACAAGACAGAGAACTTTTTTGCATTCTTTTCTCTGTTCCTTTGGTGAGAGCATGGGAGCTTGCAAATCCCTAAACCTTATCGATGAACAGGGACGTTAGTCATGGAAGCACCAGCCAAGATTTAATTATGGAGGTTAGATATGGAGCCGGTCCATCTTTACCTGATCTATAATTTCCTTTTAAATACTATCCTTTATTATTATAAAGATTTAGTCATATAGATTGGGTATTCATGGTTACATCTGTATCGAGGCTTCAACATAATTAAATTTGGCAGCCTCAACGCATACACATAATGCTCGGATCCCCATGCTGAAGATATAAGTCATCACCGATTACTGTGTTGATACATATACCATCTTGCAATTAATCTCGTAAGAGACGTGGAGATTGATTGTAATTATCCAAAAGATCTGGCTCAAAAAAGCTAATTGAAAAGTATTAAGTTAGGGGCTTTGATTCGTAAGTATTCAAGTTTTCTTTTCTTTTTTTAGTGCACAATCATTATGAGACTAGATGCAAACTGACATAAATCCTCATAAATTTTATTATATAAGTCCAAGCATTTTTATTAGATCAAGAATCTAATCACAAACATTATAAACGGGTCATAATCCATACAAAAAATCCAGTGCTACACAGTTTTTTTAAGTCTTTACTTCTTTAATATCATTGGTAACAACACAAGTTTTTAATTAAAAATAAATAAATAATATTTATTAGTCCTTACATTATACTTAAGATTTGCTAACAAATGAGAGACTAAAAGCACACATTACATGAGTCCTCACATTAATGACCTGCTAAGAAGCCAAAATAAATGAGTAGTTCAGTGCTTTCAGTTCCTCAAGTGCCAAAGACCTCAACTAGCCCAGTTTACATTTTTGAAAACGTATTTAATTGTTTACTTTTAGAATCCCACACCTTATACGCTTGGCATTGAAGAAAGAAAAAGAATGAAGGGGCATTGAAGAACATTTTTCTCCTTGAACAATGGATGCATGATGCCACTAACCAGGCTTGTAAACATGAAGGCAAGTCCTCCTGATTGCTCTGGAGTCTCAGGCCAAAATTTTTATTTGTTTTGAAATAATAAATGGAGCAAAAATCTTTACCTCGGTGGTGGAACCCTTCGCATGGGTGGGTCGGGGCTCAATCGTGGCTCCGCACAAAAAGCTCGTGGCTTGACCGCTGAAAATCCCCCTCCACCATACCTGGAGGTGCGTATTCTCTCTTTTTCCTGCTTCAGGGGAGCTCTCGTCCCTTCTCGTCATCCTCTCTCCCAAATGGCGCTCGCCATCGCTTCTTGGGGAGCGAGCAAGTTATCTCTCTCCATGGAGCGCCCACGGAGCAGCAGAAGCAAACCAAGAGGATCTCTAAACCCTTCAGCTCCTGCTGTTCCCCCAAGAGCTCCTCTCACCACCAGTTTTGTTGTCCCCTTCATCGGTCGGACCCTCTCGGGTGAACTTTTCTTCGGTCAGAGTTCCCGCACTCCCCCCTTCTTGTTCGGTAGCAAACAGTGTGTCGCCACCCCAGTATTCTCTCCAGAAAGCCCTCTCAGTTGTTTATCTATTAATCTACCGAGCTTATTGCTACGCTGTTTCGCGTTCAAAATTACTCTCTAGTTTGAACGGGTGTTGCGTGATTGATCTAGTAATAGAGATTAACGTAGCAACTTAAGAGAAGTTCTATGTAATGGCTGCGGGATGAAGATCTAAGCAAACTTACATAACGGTAATAGATATTAGAATGTTAGGATGAAACGAAATAGCTATGAAACCTTAGAATAGAGTGGGGAATGACTATATAAAAGAAGTTGTAATAGAATGATGAGGAACCGATTGGGATGATGGTATGGGAATGTACAACGAATGCCCGAGGAGACTGAGGAGATGAAGATATAATGTGAAGTGGATGGCAGTTGCTGGAAAGGAGTTGCGGCAACACAAGAGGTAGCTCTTAAAAGAAATGATTGGTGAATGAAAATTCATGAAGCTATCACAAAGTAGCTGGGAGATACTACTCTATTACTTGGTTTACCTTTTGCTAGTTGCAAGAAACTATTTCTTCTTTGAGCAATTTGTTTTGATTGGTTGTTCTCTTACTTGTGGATCTATGCGATGACCTGAATAACTAACGTTATGTTTATGTTAATTATCACTACAAGAAAAATAAAATATTGCGACACCCAAATATGTCGCAATTGCGTCGCTAAACATGCTATTGCGATGCAATAGCGATGCAATGACGGCGTCGCTCAAATGTCCGTCGCAATATCCATTGTCGCAATTGTGTCACAATATTGCGACGCTCTGCGACGCAACATTGCGTTGCAATATTACGACGCATTTAGTTGCTTCGCAATATTTAATAATAATATTTTTGATATAATAGCGACGCAATTTGAGTCGCTAATGCGTCGCAAATAAATTTTTTTTAAAATATTGCGACGCAAGGTCATTGCATCGCAATATTTATTAAAAATATTTTAGATATAATAGCGACACAATTTGAGTCGCTAATGCGTCGCTTAATTTTTTTTTAATTATTGCGACGCCAGGTCATTGCGTCGCAATATTTAATAATAATATTTTAAAAATATTAGCGATGCAATTTCAGTCGCTAATGCGTCGCAAATTAAATTTTTAAAATATAAAAAATTAAAAATTAAAATGGTTAATACAATTTCGTTAAATTTAAATATTGATAGAAACATTCTTCACTCATATTGATCCAAACAATAATCAATTTCCAAAAATAATTCATATATTAAAATTTTGAAGTTTTCATGTACAACATAAAAAAAAAAAATACATCAAGAATCTGGGCGATCACGTGGAGGCTGTGGAGGCTGAAGACTCTGCGACAAGCGCTAACCATATCCTGCAAATAATGCATCTCATCTCGCATGTCTGCAATCTCCTGATCCCGGCCTCGCATACGATCCTTGAAATCCTGCTCGACCTCCTGCCGAACCTCCTCTGCAATAGATCTGCGAAGGTCGTGTAAACGCTCGGGAGGAATATCACAGAAACTCGCGAGCTGGAGGCCTGATGGGGAAAATATGTAGAAGCTCTAGTGCCCAGACCATAGACCCTGCGGTCTCGCGGCTGGGCACCAACAGCCTCCAAAAACACACGCCGACTCTCCTCTGCTGAGAGTTCGACGGGCGTCTCCCCATCAGTAGAGTCGACCTGCGATGCCTGGGAGCGAAGCTCCTCGACTCGTGTCTTTAAATTATGAAATCAACAATAAATGAGTTAATAAATTTCTCGAAATAAAATTTTAGAAATTAAACAGATACTACATAAATCTAATTTCTTACCGCAACCTTCCGTGATCGCGTGTCGACCCAGGAACCGTCCCTCCTGGTGTGTGTCGCCCTGAATAGACGAAACTCACCAGGATCTCCGCCCTCCTGCTCAGACTATAACATAAAAAAATGATATTAATACAAATATTTGTAAATAACTAAAATAGTAATTAAAATATTTATGTTTTCTTACCATACGCCGTCTGTGCTCCTGAATCGAAATGGAGCCCGAAGTATGGTGGGAGAGACCCGTGCCAGGACCGCCCTTCTCAGATCGGCGGTTCGTGCTGGCTGATGCGGACCTCCTGCGCCAGCCATCGGACTGCCAGGCCTGCTGCCACTCGTGCCAAATACCCTCTGGCACGTGCGCAGGACGCTGACCCGATGACCTCCAACGATGAAGCATGTCGGAGTATCGGCGTCCCGTCAGAGCCTCCCATGCTGCCCTAATGGCATCATGGCTGGCAGGATCCCACGTAAACTTTTTCTGCATTAAAATAAATAGTTAGTTTCTGAATTTATTAAGATTAAAAATTTTATATCAGTGATAAATTGTATTTAATAAGTTTACCTGAAACTCAGAAAAATAAAACTCCCTCGTGGCGATACGTGGCGCCAATCGTAGCCACTGGGATCTGCACGCCTCTGAAATACGGCGCTGATGTGGCTGGATACATGATGCTGCTCAATGAATCTGTTAAAAAAATGCATGTTTATAAGTAATTGACTTAAAAACATAAACATATTTTTAATTAGTATATACTTACAGCCCCTGAGCATCAAGTCGAAGTACGGTGCGGCCGATGGTGGAAGAACTCTCGGAGGTATGTGCCGATCGGCTGGATGGTAATACTGCTGGAGAGATCGAAGGCTGTGCGACTGCTGGAGATCCAAACTCTCCATCTCCGACGCTCATGTGATCTGATGTAGCAGGGCTACGTCCCTGCTCACTCCGTCTGTCGTCGGTAGATCTACCTCTGCCCGTCATACTGAAAATACTAAAGATTCATACAATTAAATTACGATTAATGATTGACTATGTAAAAATTTAACACTTATAAAAAAAAGTTAAATTTTAAAAAACCTCTATGTTTAATCGGTGTCATTTGTTTCGTGAAATGTTGGTTCAACATCCGATGCCGTATCGGACTGCGATTCAGTTTCATTATCATCGGAAGGAAACCGAACATTTGCATCCGCAATTTCTTGGACATCACCATTTGGATCTCTAAGTGATGTTTCAGGAGCCCTTGTGTCGTCCTCAATTGCATGCATTTCCATCTCATCCTCTTGAAATGCAGGGCACTCGGCTGATTGACTTGATGAACTCTCCTCTAATACGATTGTTGAACGTGGGACGATTTTAGAAACGGCCCACCAATCTCGCTTGTCGTTGCGCAAACTTGGATATCCGCAGTAAAAGACTTGCTGAGCTTGGGATGCAAGGATGAATGGGTCATATTTCTGCAATCTTCGTCGATGGTTCACTTCAACCAAATTGTAGTCGTTATGAACCCTTTTGCCCACAGGAACTGTCGGATCGAACCAATCACAACGAAACAATACGGTTCGTTTCATAGGCCAACCGGGATATTCAACTTCAACCACCTCTACTAACTTTCCATAATAATCCTGCATATTTGCTCCAACACTTTCTCCTTTACACACACGCCCCAGTTCTGCGTGCCTCTTGAAGCTGCTAATCGTTCAATCTGAAATTTGTACCCATTTACAAAATAGCCAGTAGAGGTTGTTACGGTCTTCAATGGCCATTGCGATAGACATTTAATGAAAATATTGTCGGTTGTGGACCATGGACCGTTGACCTATAAATTAATAAGCTATTCACATCCAATTCAAAAAATAAAAGCCATTATCGAAATTGATTGAGTGATACTACTCACAAATTCATAAAACCAGTAAGCAAACTCCGTTTCTAATTTCTGCCCAATTGCAACTTGACTGATGTCGGGATTCATCTGTCGTTGTCTATCACAAAACATCCTTATGGGATGAAAAGGATGAAAACTATGTTAGCAATTAAATATTATGGTATATTGTAATTTAAATTAAAATTTCAATTTAGCATTGAAGTATACACTTACTCAATATATGGATCGACTTCTCTACAGTTCATTAGGATGTAATAATGTGCTGCATTATACTCCATATCGCTAAGATTTCTTGACTTCTGCCCACCAAATGAACGGCCGATACCTTTAAAAATTGATATTCTACCGTCATTAGGTTCTCCTTCGTCCACACATACGTCATCGTTACGACCAAGATTTCGGCTCCTCGTGTGGACGTGACCCTCAAAGTAATGTGAGGCAAAAGCTGAAACTTCTTCGACCAAGTGTGCATTGCATATAGAACCTTCAACCCTTGCCTTATTACGCACATTATTTTTTAACTTCTTAAGATACCTATATGTAAAGTTGAAACAAAAAATTAACCAATTTTCTTGCAATGAAATAATATTTGAAATGTCAACATATCTTAATGATGTATATATTTACCTCTCGAAAGGATACATCCAGCGATACTGCACGGGACCAGCTATGCTCGCTTCGTATGGCAAGTGAACCGTAAATGCTCCATTGAGTCAAAAAAACTGGGAGGAAATATTCGCTCAAGCTTGCATAAAATAATTGGAATTTCCTCCTCAAGCCTTGCCATGGATGCAGAAGTAATGACTGCGGCAGATAACTCCTTGAAGAATAAGCTGAGCTCCGTAATTGCCTTCCAGACATGTTGCGGAAGCAACTCACGAAAAGCTAGGTAATAACCGTTGCATGAAAACATGGCAGTCGTGACTCTTCATGCCGAACAACTTGAGCTTATGCATGTCCACACACCTACCGATATTTGAGGCATAACCATCTGGAAATTTTAACCCTCTAAGCCAGTTACATAAAACTTCTCGTGAATTTCTGTCAAGAGTGTAACAGGCTTTAGGATAGGTCCCATCGGCACTCCTTCTCAAATCACCTCTTCTGCAGTACTGATTAAGTTCTTCTCTTGACTTTGCAGTATCTTTTGTTTTTCCCGGGATGTTTAGCACCGTGTTAAATATGTTATCAAAGAAATTTTTCTCGATATGCATAACATCCAAGTTGTGCCGGATGAGATTTGTGCTCCAATAAGGCAAATCCCAAAATATACTTCGCTTCTTCCAGTTATGTTCTTTACATATACGGCCATTTATTCTATCTGCATCTGGTTCCCATGCATACATCAACCCCAAATGCTCTATAGTATCAAATATATCCGTGCCGGACCTAACCGGTTCGGCAAATTTTGTGACTGCTTTGTTCTTCCGGAAGGCGATCAAGTTACGCCTGTAAGGATGATTTGGGGGCAAGAACTTCCTATGGTTATCAAACCATGACTGCTTACCACTCTTCTGCAATGTAAATGCATCCGAATCATACATGCAATGAGGGCATGCCAGACGTCCAGCAGTGCTCCAACCAGACAACATTGCATATGCCGGGAAATCACTTATTGTCCACATCAAAGCAGCTCTCATGATGAAATTCTGTTTCATAGAAATGTCGTAGGCTACGACTCCTGTTTCCCACAACATTTTCAATTCGGCCACCAACGGTTGCAGAAAGACATCAATCTTTTCCTTTGGATTTGATGGTCCTGGAACCAAAACGGTTAAAAACATTGCAGTATCTTTCATGCACTTCCACGGAGGAAGGTTATATACAGTCAGTATCACAGGCCAACATGAATACTGTTGCCCGCTTGACCAAATGGTTGGAAACCATCGGTACAAAGACCTAATCTCACATTCCTTATATCTTCAGCGAAATCAGGATGATTTTCATTGAAATGCTTCCAAGCCTTTGAATCTGATGGATGCCGCATTTCATCCTCTTTAGATTCATGTTCGGCATGCCATCTCATATCAGCAGCTGTTGCCTCAGATCTGTATAATCTCTGCAGGCGGGGGGTAAGAGGAAAGTAATGCATCCTCTTGTAAGGCACACTTTTCCTCCTACTTGTACCGGCTCCTCCTTCGGTGTTTTTGAACCTCGATTGCCCATAAATCTTACACCATCTCAGCTCTGAGTCTTCACCCCAAAATATCATACAATTGTTCAAGCAACAATCGATCTTTTAACTGGGAGCCCAAGCCCACGCAACAACTTCTTTGTTGCGTAAAAACTGTCTGCGGCAACATTATCATTTGGCAAAATTTCTTTGATTAACCCAGCTACAGAATTGAACGCCTTTTCTGATAATCGATGTTCTGCCTTAATATTCAACATTCGAGCAGCTGTAGAGAACTGGGAATGACCCTCACACCCAGGATACAATTCTTGATTTGCAGCACGCAACATATCATAAAATTGTTGTGCTTCTGGATTTGGTTCTTCCATAAATGTATTCTGATTGAAGTCATTACCCGATGCATTCATCACCATTTGTTCATATGTGTTTAAATTCACAAATGGTTCATCTACGGAATTGACTCTTGTTGGCCTATAACAGCTACTGGGATATCCTCTGGTTCACCATGACAGTACCAAACATAGTAATCAGGAACAAACCCCTTCTTACACAAATGCACCTTAACAGTTTCACATCTCTGTAGGCTTTATTCTGACACCTGTGGAAGTTGCATGGGCACCTAATCCTAGGGCCATCCATCCATTCAGGTTGGCTACATGCAAATGCGATAAATTCTTCCAATCCATTCAGAAAATCTGGATTCAGCAAGCCATCTTTTATCCTTGCATACATCCACGAGCGAGCCCCGCTCATTTTTGACCGACTTATACAAAGTCTGGTAAATCATTAAATGAAACCACAAAATAAAACTAAATTATTTCTTGGTCACAACTAAGGTTAATAACAACCATTAAATCATTTATAAGTACACTAATTTTTTTAAGGCAACTAAGGACCCTACCATGCAAGGGCGAGCCACGGCTATGATTTGGCGTGCTAGCAAGGACCGATGCACAGGTTCATGGCTAATGGGAGGGCTTGAGTTTGGGTCGGGCCGCAAGGCGGTGCGTTTAATCATGAGACTTCATAAGAATTCAAGTGTCTCAAATAATTCTACCTTCACTCCATGTCTAAAGGTAAGGCCCTATCCCATTCAAGAATATTTTTTGTGATATGTTATTCTGCTATTAATTATCATCGATCGGTTACATTAAAATTTCGACAGCATTTCCCCATATGTTCTCCTAAATGTGTGGTATATAGCCACACTAGGAGAATGTATGAGCAAATACAAACCGAAATCTCACCCCACGATGATTACTAGCAAACTAACATATCGCAAGAATATTCCCAAACTGTCCACCAGGACAATTTGAGAATTTACAAGACTAAGGCTTACAAATTCTCAAACGGGTCTAAAGGTTAAAGTGTTGTGATTATGGAAGTCCGAAGACAATCGAACTTATGCTTGTTATTCTTAACTTCTTGTGAATTATACATGTAATCACTAACTTTTAAGATTATTGTGTCAAATACAAATGTTTGCGAATACTAAAATGTAAATCATTGAAACTACTAATTTGTGCTGGAAATTAAATAATAATACAAGAAGACTTTTTATTTAGCATTATATAATTTAATGCATCATTTAGTTTGCAGCAGAATATAAATAATCAAGACATAACAAATGTAAATAATTACAAATGCAAAAATACTATTGCATAAACATTCTGCTTAAATAATTATTGCATAACATTATACAATTAAATAATAATACAACAAGACTTCCTATCTAGCATTATAAATATTATTGAATAATCAAGACATAACAATCAGTCTATCCAAACAGCTCCGTGGCCCCCCTAACTTTTTTTGTTTTTTTTTGAGTGACAGTGGTCTGGCCAGCCACGGCAGCGGACAAGACAAAAGGGGGGGGGGGGCGGGGGGGTTTCCCCCCCCCCCCCCTTGTTAAGAAAAAAAAATTTTTTTTCTAACAGTGGCCTGGCCACCGTGGCCAGGCCACTGCCGGCAACGGCAGCGGTCGTGGCCGGAGAGGCGGCCACGGCAGCGGCCGTTGCCGCCTTGTCCGGCCGTGGCCACGGCCGTGGCCGGACAAGAAAAAAAAGGGGGGGGGGGCGGGGGGGTTCCCCCCCCCCTGTTAAGAAATTTTTTTTTTTTGTGACAGTGGCCTGGCCACGGCCACGGCAGCGGCCGTGGCCGCCTTGTCCGGCCGCGGCCACGGCCGTGGCCGGACAAGAAATAAAAGGGGGGGGGGGGGCGGGAGGGTTCCCCCCCCTGTTAAGAAAAAAAAATTTTTGTGACAGTGGCCTGGCCACCATGGCCAGGCCACTGCCGGCCATGGCCGTGGCCGGAGAAGAAATAAAAGGGGGGGGGGGGGGGGGGGCGGAGGGGTTCCCCCCCCCCCCCCTGTTAAGAAAAAAAAAAATTTGTGATAGTGGCCTAGCCACCGTGGCTAGGCCACTGCCGGCCACGGCAGCAGCCGTGGCCGCCTTGTCCGGCCGTGGCCGGACAAGAAATAAAAGGGGGGGGCGGGAGGGGGGGTTTCCCCCCCCCCTGTTAAGAAAAAAAAAATTTTTTTTGTGACAGTGGCCTGGCCACCGTGGCCAGGCCATTGCCGGCCACGGCAGCGGCCGTGACCGGAGAAGACGGCCACGGCAGCGGCCGTGGCCGCCTTGTCCGGCCGTGGCTGTCTTGTCCGGCCGCGGCCACGGCCGTGGCCGGACAACAAATAAAAGGGAGGGGGGTTCCCCCCCCGCCCCCTGTTAAGAAAAAAAAAAATTTTTTTCTGACAGTGGCCTGGCCACCGTGGCCAGGCCACTGCCGGTCACGGCAGCGGCCATGGCCGGAGAAGACGGCCACGGCAGCGGCCGTGGCCTTAGGGAAATCAGTAAAAAAAAAAATTTTTTTTTAGAGTTTAGGGGCTTACCTTGGTCGAGAGAAGAAGCCGGAGTCGGATGAGAACGCCGGGGAGCCGAAGGACCACAGCGGAGGCACCGGAGCAGCGAGTTGGGAGCCGAAAATCTTTAGAGCACGGCGGCGGCTAGGTCAAGACGGGGAAGAAGAAGAAGAGAAGGCTAGCTTATATATAAGTACTTAGTGACGCAATTAGTTGCGTCGCTATATAGTCGCAATATATATATTTTAATTTATTATGGCTTAGCGACGCATTAGTGCATCGCTAATCCATCGTTAATATGATTTTATTATTAATTTATGAAAAAAATAGTGATGTCAATAATTGCGTCGCTAATGCATCGCTAACTTGGCGCCAACATCCGGCAGGAATTTATTTTTATTTTCTAAGAATTGCGTCGCTAAGGCGTCGCAATAATTTTTAATATTTTGAATTGATTAAAATAATACTTATTACAATAATTGCGATGCAATCAGTGCATCGCAATAATTTTTAAATATTTTTAAATGATAATATTTAAAATTTATGATAATAATTGCGATGCAAATATGTGTCGCAATTAATTTTTTAATATTTTTAATCAGCTATGTGTCGCTAAGGCATCGCAATAATTTTTTAATATTTATAAATAATAATATTTATAATTACTGTTAATAATTGCGATGAAAAATTGCATCGCAATATATTTTATAAAATTTTAATTACATAAATTTATTTTAAAAAACATTGCGACGCAATAATTTTAAAATATTTTTTAAAACATTTCATAACTTTTTTTGAGTAATTATAAGTGATCCGACGTTTTTGATCGATCGAAGCCCTGATCCCGATCGGCCACGACTGATCTCGGACCATGGCAATCGGTCCGATCGGTGACGATCCAACGGTTGCGATTGATCCAAGCCCTGATCCTGATCGGCCACGACCGATCTCGGACCATGGCAATCGGTCTGATCGGCAAAGATCCAACGGTTGTTATCGATCCAAGCCCTGATCCTGATCGGCCATGACCGATTCCAGACCGATGCAATCGGTCCGACATCGCTGGCGATCCGACAGTTGCGATCGATCCAAGCCGTGATCCCGATCGGCCATGACCGATCTCGGACCATGGCGATCGGTCCGATCGGCTACGATCCAACGGTTGCGATCGATCCAAGCCCTGATCCCGATCGGCCACGACCGATCCCGGACCGTTGCGATAGTCCAAGATCAGCGATGATCCGACGGTTGCGATCGATCCAAGCCGTGATCCCGATCGACCACGACTAATCCCGGACCGTTGCGATCGGTCCAAGATCGGCGACGATCCGATGGTTGTGATCGATCCAAGCCATGATCCTGATCGGCCACGACCGATCTCGGACCGTGGCGATCGGTCCGATCGGTGACGATCCAACGGTTGCGATCGATCCAAGCCCTCATCCCGATCGGCCACGACCGATCTCGGACCGTGGCAATCGGTCCGATCGGCAAAGATCCGACGGTTTCGATCGATCCAAGGCCTGATCCCGATCGGCCACGACCGATCCCGGACCGTTGCAATCGGTCCAAGATCGCTGGTGATCTGATGGTTGCAATCGATCCAAGCCCTGATCCCGATCGGCCACGATCGATCTCGGACCGTGGCAATCGGTCCGATCGGCAAAGATTCGACGGTTGCGATCGATCCAAGCCCTGATCCCGATCGGCCACGACCGATCTCGGACCATGGCGATCGGTCCGATCGGTGACGATCCAACGGTTGCGATCGATCCAAGCCCTGATCCCGATCGGCCACGACCGATCCCGAACCGTTGCGATCGGTCCAAGATCGGCGACGATCCGACGGTTGCGATCGATCCAAGCCGTGATCCCGATCGGCCACGACCGATCTCGGACTGTGGTGATCGGTCCGATTGGTGATGATCCAACGGTTGCGATCGATCCAAGCCCTCATCCCGATTGTCCACGATCGATCTCGGACCGTGGCAATCGGTCCGATCGGCAAAGATCCGACGGTTGTGATCGATCCAAGCCCTGATCCCGACCGGCCACGACTGATCCCGGACCGTTGCGATCGGTCCGACATCGCTGGTGATCGACGGTTGCGATCGATCCAAGCCCTGATCCCGATCGGCCATGACCAATCTCAGACTGTGGCGATCGGTCCGATCGGCGACGATCTAACGGTTGCGATCAATCCAAGCCCTGATCCTGATCGGCCACGACCGATCCCGGACGTTGCGATCGGTCCAAGATCGGCGACGATCCGATGGTTGCAATCGATCCAAGCTGTGATCCTGATCGGTCACGACCGATCTCGGACCATGGCGATCGGTCCGATCGGTGACGATCCAACGGTTGCGATCGATCCAAGCCCTCATCCCGATCGGCCACGACCGATCTCAGACCGTGGCAATCGGTCCGATCGGCAAAGATCCGACGGTTTCGATCGATCCAAGCCCTGATCCCGATCGGCCACGATCGATCCCGGACTGTTGTGATCGGTCCAAGATCGCTGGCGATCTGACGGTTGCAATCGATCCAAGCCCTGATCCCGATCGGCCACGATCGATCTCGGACCGTGGCAATCGGTCCGATCGGCAAAGATCCGACGGTTGCGATCGATGCAAGCCCTGATCCCGATCGGCCACGACCGATCTCGGACCGTGGCGATCGGTCCGATCGGCGACGATCCGACGGTTGCGATCGATCCAAGCCCTGATCCCGATTGGCCACGATCGATCCCGGACTGTTGCGATCAGTCCAAGATCGGCGACGATCCGACGGTTGCGATGATCCAGCCATGATCCCGATCGGCTATGACCGATCTCGGACCATGGCGATCGGTCCGATCGGTGATGATCCAACGGTTGCAATCGATCCAAGCCCTCATCCCGATCGGCCACGATCGATCTCAGACCGTGGCAATCGGTCCGATCAGCAAAGATCCGATGGTTGTGATCGATCCAAGCCCTGATCTCGATCGGCCATGACCGATCCCAGACCATTGCGATCGGTCCAACATCGCTGGTGATCCGACGGTTGCGATCGATCCAAGCCCTGATCCCGATCGGCCACGACCGATCTCGGACCGTGGCGATCGGTCCGATTGGCAACGATCCAACGGTTGCGATCGATCCAAGCCCTGATCCCGATCGGCCACGATCGATCCTGGACCGTTGCGATCGGTCCAACATCGGCGACGATCCGATGGTTGCGATCGATCCAAGCTGTGATCCTGATTGGCCACGACCGATCTCGGACCGTGGCGATCGATCCGATCGGTGACGATCCAACGGTTGCGATCGATCTAAGCCCTCATCCCGATCGGCCACGACCGATCTCGGACCGTGGCAATCGGTCCGATCGGCAAAGATCCGATGGTTTTGATCGATCCAAGCCCTGATCCCGATCGGCCACGACCGATCCCGGACCGTTGCGATCGATCCAAGATCGCTGGCGATCTGACGGTTGCAATCGATCCAAGCACTGATCCTGATCGGCCACGATCGATCTCGGACCATGGCAATCGGTCCGATCGGCAAAGATCCGACGGTTGCGATCGATCCAACCCTGATCCCGATCGGCCACGACCGATCTCGGATCGTGGCGATCGATCCGATCGGTGACGATCCAACGGTTGCGATCGATCCAAGCCCTAATCCCGATCGACCACGACCGATCTCGGACCGTGGTGATCGGTCCGATCGGCGATGATCCGATGGTTGCGATCGATCCAAGCCCTGATCCCGATCGGCCATGACTGATCCGGACCGTTGCGATCGGTCCAAGATCGGCGACTATCCAATGGTTGCGATCGATCCAAGCTGTGATCCGATCGGCCACGACTGATCTCGGACCGTGGCGATCGGTCCGATCGGTGACGATCCAACGGTTGCGATCGATCCAAGCCCTCATCCCGATCGGCCACGACCGATCTCGGACCATGGGAATCGGTCCGATCGGCAAAGATTCGATGGTTGTGATCGATCCAAGCCCTGATCTCGATCGGCCACGACCGATCCCGGACCGTTGCAATCGGTCCGACATCGCTGGCGATCCGACGGTTGCGATCGATCCAAGCCCTGATCCTGATCGGCCACGACCGATCTTGGACCATGGCGATCGGTCCGATCAGCGACGATCCAACGGTTGCGATCGATCCAAGCCCTGATCTCGATCGGCCACGACCGATCCCGGACCGTTGTGATCGGTCCATGATCGGCGATGATCCGACGGTTGCGATCGATCCAAGCCGTGATCCCGATCGGCCACGACCGATCCCAGACCGTTGCGATCAGTCCAAGATCGGCGACGATCCGATGGTTGCGATCGATCCAAGCCGTGATCCCGATCGGCCACGATCGATCTCGAACCATGGCGATCGGTCCGATCGGCGATGATCCGAGGGTTGCGATCGATCCAAGCCCTTATTCCGATCGATCACGTACGATCGATTTGGACCGATCGCTATTTAACATAATTAATTTTTTAAAATATATTACGACGCAAAGGGTAGCGTGGTAATTTTTTAATATGATAATTATATTATATAAAAAATTAATTTTAATTATAATAATTACGATGCATAAGTGCGTCGCTATAAAAAAACATAATTTTCCTAATTAATTTTTTGGTTCATTACGTTGCTAATGCATCGCTATTTAACATAATTAATTTTTTAAAAACATTGCAACGCATTGTGTTACGTCACAATTATTTTTTCTCATATTTATACTTTATAAAATTTAATTTTATTTAAAATAATTGCACCGCATTTATTGCGTCGCTAAATTAAAAAATAATTTTAATTTATTTTCTGGTTTATTGCGTCGCTATTTAAAATATTTAATTTTTTTCAAAACATTGCGACGCACTAAATGCATCGCAATATTTTTTTATATATTTACTTTAAAAAATTTAATTTTATTTAAATTATTTGTAATGCAATTGGTGCGTCGCTAAATTAAAATAATTTTTCTGATTTTCTGGTTTGTTGCGTCGCTAATGCGTCGCTATTTAATATATTTAATTCTTTTAAATACATTGTGACACACTGTGTTGCGTCGCAATATTTTTTTATGATATTTAAATTTTATAAAAATTAATTTCATTTAAATTAATTGCGACGCAACTGGTGCGTCGCTAAATTAAAAATAATTTCTCTAATTTTTATTTTATTGCATCGCTAATGCATCACTATTTAACATATTCAATTCTGTTACAAAAAATTGCGACGCACTGAATTACGTCGCAATAATTTTTTTTAATATTTAAATTTTATAAAAAATTAATTTAAAAATATTGCGACGCATTATTTGCATCGTAATATTAAAATATTAATTTTTTTTTATTTTTTGGTTAATTGAGTCGCTAATGCGTCGCTAATTGCGTCGCAATATTTTGTTGTCACAGAGGCATCGCAAAGTGGTCAAAATTTAGCGACGCATAATTGCGTCGCTAAACTTGCGTCGCTATTTCAGTATTTTCTTGTAGTGAAACAAGCACCCAGGTGTTAATTAAAACATGCGAAGATGTAAGAAATCTGTATTAGGTATTCATGTTCATGAGTAAACAAAACATCATGTTTTATCCTTGTTATTTGTAGGAGAGATGAACCTCCTTTTTCCATGTCTTCATGCTTATGAATTTAGGCTACTTACTATGGAAGGTATATTTATGAATCTGATAACAAAATTTGATGGCGCTTCATGCTTAGATTTATTGTGCTGCTCCAAGCGCAAGTGTTTTTTGTCACCTTGTTTCAGCGATGTTGATCATTGGAGTAATCGTCAACCAAGGTTCATCATATCAACTTGTATTACCTTATACCCAGTATACCATATGTATTAGTAAGGTGCCTGTACAATATTGAGGTTTGGTACGGCACAGGAGTTAAATCAATCCGATCCAAGTAGAACCATCTAGTTCCATATTGTACCAGCCCATACTGCCTAGTTTCCAGTAGTATCATGGCCGAGTGATAGAAAAGGGTCACTTGATGTAGTACCCGGTTCCTACGAACCAGGTTTAGGTTAATTCTAATCCGGTTCATGTGAACCAGGTTTGAGTTAATTCTAACCCGGTTCATGTAAATCAGGTCTGGGTTGATTTAATGTGTTGTGTAACGCTTCGCTCGCAGCGATGACGCTTTGGTTCTCCAGATCTCATAACCGAAGCGTCTCGCTGCGACATTAAAGGCAGGGGGGTGCCCTCCCTCTTGGTGCTCAGAGTCCGCGTCCCCTCTAGATAATTCTCTACCCATCCTTTTAGTACTAGAGAGAGAGAGAGTTGCCATGGGAGAAAGAGGAAGAGAGAGAGTATCAGGAGAGAGGAAGAAAGAGAGAGAGAGAATCGCAGAGAGAGGGTAACAGAGAGTACTGTGAGGATGCTACCAGCCGTGCATTGGTTCGGGCCCGGTGGCGTGCCTGCCGCCTCGCCGGGCCCGAGCTCCGGCCGGTGACTCCACCGGCACCATGGGCAGTGCCCGGCGGAGTGGTGGCGGTGAAAGAGGAGAGAGAGAGGGCCAATCGGCCTCTCTCTCATGCGGTGACGGAAGCCAAACCGGCTTTCGTCGGTTGGTTCAGGCCCGGCGGCGTGCTCGCTGCCTCGCCGGGCCTGAGCTTCGGCCTGGCGCCTCCACCGGCGCGAGCGTGCGTCCGGTGGAGGTCCGGCCGGCCATGGTGGCCGGCCGTGCCGCCGGCACAGTTGAAGCCGTGCGGACGATTAGAGAGAAAATGAAGAAATTAGAGATGAATTGAATGAAATTGATGAGGATGGATTTAAGGGGGAGGCAAGTCAACAGCCGGCTCCGGTCCGGCCAATGGTGGCCGGACCGCCCCCAATTTCATCGGAGAAGTCATCGGCATGGTGACAGTCCGAGCGGATGAAATCGGAGAGTGAGAGGATGATTTAGAGAGAAAGATAGAGGGAGAGTGGCCGGCCGCGGCGGCGGCCGGCTCTGGCCCGGCCTCCGGTGGCCGGACCGCCATGGATTCAGTCGGCGGCGGCCCTGGCCGCCGGCGTCTTTTCAATCCCCTGTTTCGGAAGAAACAGGGGATCGGGTGATATAAGGCTGAACCGGGCTGGGCCGGCCGGTTCAAGCCTTTTGGGCCATGCAGCATAGGAAGTTTGGGCTGGTTTTTGGGCCCTATAACGGGCCGAGTTTAGAAAAATATTTATATGGCTAGAATCTTGGTGAATTCTAGTTTCATGGGGTATTTTTACTTCCCCAATTGGGTGTGTGTAGTGGGAGATATTCGAGCCCAAAGTAGGGCCCGTGAACTAGTTTGGGTAGAAACTCTAAGGGTCATTTTAATATTCGTTGCTAATAAATTAATTGTGTAAATGACCCTGTAGGTGCTCAGACATTTGACTAGCTGATTTATACCTGTTGGATTGCGTGCAGAGTTAAGTAAGCCAGTTATCAGTATTTAATAATTAATTCATAAATGTTTAAATTATGAATTGTGATGTGAAGAATTGTTATTGGCTAAATTTGTAAGTAGATGAATATTACGAATACATGGTTGTTTATGTGCTATGATTTCATGTGTGGATGCTATGCATGAGAGATGCAGTTATGATGCATGAGAGATGCAGTTATTATGATATTGATGTGATATATTATGCAATTGTTCAGTAGGTATAATCCACTGTTTATGCAATATTGAGTTGTTATTGACATGATGAGTGCATGTGATGTGAGGTACTGTTATGTGTCGCTGCGGTCCTCCTTTATCCTGTCATACCACACACACGTCCAGAGGACGTGTTCGGTGGATTTCGACATTATTGGCATGACCCTGGTATCTCGACCTTTCGGTAGGGGGGATGCTTTAAGGGAATGCTTGTTGGTACACTATTAGCGTGACCCTGGTATTTCGACCCTTTCAGTAGGGGGGATGCTTTAAGGGAATGCTTGTTGGTACACTATTGAGATATTGCAGGGCCGTGGGTCACATTTACAGTTACCATTGAGAGTATAAACAGTGGGTTTACTTATATAGTAAATTGAGCGGTTATGGATGCAAATGATTGGTATTATATTCATAAGTGCCGCCGCGGTTCTCCTTTGCTATGGCCATACACATCTAGAGGATGTGCTCAAATGAGGCATTGCAGGGCCGTGGGACATGCATGATATAATACTTACATTGCATAATGTAGTAATTGTGAAAGAATGAATTATATTGATATGTGCCGCCGCGGTTCTCCTTTGTTAGGGCATGTAGAGGCCACACATCTAGAGGATGTGCTCAGATGAGGCATTGCAGGGCCGTGGGACACATATAATATAATATGACAATGAATTGTTTATATGCACTGATAATTTGCTATGATATAATACAACAATGATGAGTGCAAATGATTTGAATTATATTTATATGTGCCGCCACGGCTCTCCTTTGTTATGGGGCGTTGCAGGGCCGTGGGACACATATGATATAATATAACAATGATGGGTTTACTTACATGGCATGTTTGAGTAATTGAACAATGTTTAAGCATGCAAATCATCTATGTGTTTATTGATTATCATGCTATGATTTGACTGCATAACATGGTTTACTTACTGAGTGTAATCTCATAAAATATTATAATATTTTTGCTACAGGACCATGAGATTTGAGAATAACATGTTGGAGTGATGGACCTCAACTCAAATAAAATATAGATTTTTGTTTTATTGCTATACCAGTGTATTTATGTGTAGGTCTTGATGCCCAGACTATATTATTGTGGTGTGTAAGGAACCATAGGTTCGTTGGAGCTTCTATTTAAAATAAAGTGGATTCATATGTTGATGTAACCCCAGTAATGCTTATGTGTAGGGCTTGTAGCCCAAATCTTTAGTCATGGATTGTATTAAAGTCATGGACTTGAATGATATATAGGTTGTTGCTTTTCTTGAATTCAGTGTCATGTTTCGGGACGCCTTGCGTGCCCGGCACGCGGCGGGTTGTCACCCTAGCTCAAAATTTTTGGGTCTGGGGCGTGACAGCTTTTATGGTATCAGAGCACTAAGTTATGACCTTAGGGACACAGACATATTGACATGATAATAGTTATGACCTAGGGACACGGACATATTGACATGATAACAGTTATGACCTTAGGGACATAGACATATTGACATGATAACACGTAGAGAACATATTTTGATGACATTATACCTAGGGAAACTTGACACTCTAGGAAAAATACTAGGATGATATGGAGACAATTATGACTTTCAAGGAATTTCATGAATTATGCTTTGGAAGCTTGAAATTTAAAGTTTACCAAGATATTTACTTGAATTACAAATTTGATAGGGATTAATAATGAACCATCGCAAGCCAATGATATTGTGAGACTCCCAATCTGTTGACCTTGACCAATGGGGAGGCCAAGGGGCTTCTAGAAGTTTTAGCTCCATTAAACTTGTTGGAAATGATTCGTAGCAGTTTCAGACCTTTAAATAATATGAGAGATGAAATTTTAATTGATATGCAATAAAAGATAGATGAATATATGGAATAAACATAGTAGTGGAAAATTAATATAACTAAACACCATTATGTCCATATTGCAATTGAGTTGATATATGGATCTTGAGGTATTAAATCTGAATTTGAATGTGGATGATATAATAAATTTTTATTGTGGAACTTACATTGTTGATATTATAAGTTTAAGATTATGAGCTAATTTGCTGGGGATGATTAATATTGATGATATTTTGGGAATGAAATAGTTAATTACATGTTCTTCATCAATCACAATTGAGTACTTTCTGAATTTGAGTCTAGATGAAAAAGTATATTTAGTAAATTTTACTAAGAAAACTTTTATTATGGATATTGCATGTTCAAAACTGATTGTTAATTTGCTAGATGTGGAGATGGTTGATATTGATGCTAATGAAATAGTTGACTGCATATTATATCTTGATGGACCATTTAGGAAGATTATAAAATTTTAAATTCTGAGACACTGTTTAAGTTTTGAGAGCAGTAGACTCTATTAATCTTTAGAACTGATTTTGGCTATAAATGATCAAATATTTTGATGTTAGACGATGAAAGATTTTAGTAGTAATAAGAACAAGATAAATCTCACTGATAAAGAATTGGTGGGAATTTTCATCTATTAATAGATTTCTAAATCAAGATATATGTTCATTAATTTATTGTGCATACTTATTGTACCTTTCTTCATAGTCCTATGGAGATATCTTTCTCTAGGATGGATAAATTATCAATCATCCATAAGTGGCATAATTATTGTTAAGAAAATAGGAGGGAGGTAATTTTATTTTTGATTATTATCAGTTATGGATTATGATTAAGGGTACATCTATTATCACTTTCAAGTTATAGAAAGATTACTATAATTTTCAATTATGTCTTTCGGATGGTAGTGCATTTTCAATCTTGATTAACCTTATAAGTCTTGTATCCATCTGAGCTAGATTAGTAAAGTCACCTTGAGATATTTGAAGAGTTTAAATTAATTGGTCATGTTATGGCATGAGACATTGCATAATCTATAGATGATTTTGATAATCATTGGTAATGAAATAATCGATTCAAGAATTGAATCATTTAAATTGCATTATTTATTAAGGATATACTAACCTATTCAAGAGAAATTGATTAGTTATGGTGGTATTATTGATAAATATGAAGGAGATAAATTAATTATACCAGTGACTAATGATGGCAATATTATTTAAAGAAATTAAATTAGTTGATTATGATAATTATGATAGATATCCTAAATGATTGGCTTAGTGGATTAAGCTGAATTTCTGTCCAGCCTTCCACCCTCAAATAGATGAACAATCTGCATGAACCAATTAGCCTTTGATGATATACTGCGAGCCTGTGTGATGGATTTTAGGAGGTACTTGGTATAGCTTCTTACCCTTAGTGAAATTGCTTATTTATTGATTACCAAGCCAACATCCAAATGGATTCACTTAAGTTGTCTATGATATAAGGTATAGATCCTTTGAAGTGTGAGAGAGAAAATTTTGATTACTGAGTTGGTTTAACAAATATAAGAAAGTATCAAAGCAGCTTCAAGTAGCTCAGAATTAATAGAAAAGTTATGTTGATGTTAAACAGAAAGATTGGAAATTTCAGGTTGAAGATCATTGGAAAATTTTACTAACTAATGACGTGATGAGATTTATGTTTAGAGGTGAATTGAGTCCTCAATTTATTGGGCTAATTGAGATGTTGATCAAGGAATAGGAGGTGGCTTATAGCTTAGCACTGTCTTCATTACTCTTTGGGGTATTCAATGTGTTTCATATCTTTATGACTGAGGAGGTGTATTTCAAACCCCGTTATGTGTTAGAACTTGAACCAATTTAGCTTAAGAAAGAATTGACCTATGAAGATCATCTTGTGCACATTATGGACCGTAAGAATCAAGTTCTGAAATAGTGTAGTATTCCTTATGTCAAAAATCAGTAGAATAATCATTCTGAGAGAGAGACTATTGGGAACCTAAGGAGGAAAAAAAAAATTTATAATTATTTGTATCTTATGACAGATCAATGATGTATCGATGACCGTGACTTTTAATGAAATTTAATTGATTATGAGAGGGAAAATTTGGATTCTATTGGATGTATATTAATTTCGAGGACGAAATTCTTATAAGGAGGGGAGGATGTAGTACCCGGTTCCTACGAACCAGGTTTAGGTTAATTCTAATCTGGTTCATGCGAACCAGGTTTGAGTTAATTCTAACCCGGTTCATGTGAACCAGGTCTGGGTTGATTTAATGTGTTGTGTAACGCTTCGCTCGCAGCGATGACGCTTTGGTTCTCCATATCTCATAACCAAAGCATCTCGCTGTGACATTAAAAGGCAAGGGGTGCCCTCCCTCCTGGTGCTCATAGTCCGCATCCCCTCCAGGTAATTCTCTGCCCATCCTTTTAGTACTAGAGAGAGAGAGAGTTGCCATGGGAGAAAGAGGAAGAGAGAGAGTATCAGGAGAGAGGAAGAAAGAGAGAGAGAGAATCGCAGAGAGAGGGTAACAGAGAGTACTGTGAGGATGCTACCAGCTGTGCGTCGGTTCGGGCCCGGCGGCGTGCCTGCCGCCTCGCCGAGCCCGAGCTCCGGCCGGTGACTCCGCCGGCACCATGGGCAGCGTCCGGCGGAGTGGTGGCGGTGAAAGAGGAGAGAGAGAGGGCCAATCGGCCTCTCTCTCATGCGGTGACGGAAGCCAAACCGGCTTCCGTCGGTTGGTTCAGGCCCGGCGGCGTGCTCGCCGCCTCGCCGGGCCTGAGCTTCGGGCTTGCGCCTCCACCGGTGCCGGGCGTGCGTCCGGTGGAGGTCCAGCCGGCCATGGTGGCCGGCCGTGCCGCCGGCATAGTTGAAGCCGTGCGGACGATTAGAGAGAAAATGAAGAAATTAGAGATGAATTGAATGAAATTGATGAGGATGGATTTAAGGGGGAGGCAAGTCACGGCGACAGCCGGCTCCGGTCCGACCAATGGTGGCCGGACCGCCCCCAATTTCACCGGAGAAGTCGCCGGCATGGTGACAGTCCGAGCGGATGAAATCGGAGAGTGAGAGGATGATTTAGAGAGAAAGATAGAGGGAGAGTGGCCGGCCGCGGTGGCGGCCGGCTCTGGCCCGACCTCCGGTGGCCGGACCGCCGTGGATTCGGTCGGCGGTGGCCCTGGCCGCCAGCGTCTTTTCAATCCCCTGTTTCGGAAGAAACAGGGGATCGGGTGATATAAGGCTGAACCGGGCCGGCTGGGCCGGCCGGTTCAGGCCTTTTGGGCCGTACAGCATAGGAAGTTTGGGCTAGTTTTTGGGCCCTGTAACGGGCCGGGTTTAGAAAAATATTTATATGGCTAGAATCTTGGTGAATTCTAGTTTCATGGGGTATTTTTACTTCCCCAATTGGGTGTGTGTAGTGGGAGATATTCGAGCCCAAAGTAGGGCCCATGAACTAGTTTGGGTAGAAACTCTAAGGGTCATTTTAATATTCGTTGCTAATAAATTAATTGTGTAAATGACCCTGTAGGTGCTCAGACATTTGACTAGCTGATTATACCTGTTGGATTGCGTGCGGAGGTAAGTAAGCCAGTTATCAGTATTTAATAATAATTCATAAATGTTTAAATTATGAATTGTGATGTGAAGAATTGTTATTGGCTAAATTTGTAAGTAGATGAATATTACGAATACATGGCTGTTTATGTGCTATGATTTCATGTGTGGATGCTATGCATGAGAGATGCAGTTATTATGATATTGATGTGATATATTACATGCAATTGTTCAGTAGGTATAATCCACTGTTTATGCAATATTGAGTTGTTATTGACATGATGAGTGCATGTGATGTGAGGTACTGTATGTGTCGCCGCGGTCCTCCTTTATCCTATCATACCACACACACGTCCAGAGGAAGTGTTCGGGTGGATTTCGACATTATTGGCGTGACCCTGGTATCTTGACCTTTCGGTAGGGGGGATGCTTTAAGGGAATGCTTGTTGGTACACTATTAGCGTGACCCTGGTATTTCGACCCTTTTAGTAGGGGGGATGCTTTAAGGGAATGCTTGTTGGTACACTATTGAGATATTGCAGGGCCGTGGGTCACATTTACTGTTACCATTGAGAGTATAAACAGTGGGTTTACTTATATAGTAAAATTGAGCGGTTATGGATGCAAATGATTGGTATTATATTCATAAGTGCCGCCGCGGTTCTCCTTTGCTATGGCCATACACATCTAGAGGATGTGCTCAGATGAGGCATTGCAGGGCCGTGGGACACGCATAATATAATACTTACATTGCATAATGGAGTAATTGTGAAAGAATGAATTATATTGATATGTGCCGCCGCGGTTCTCCTTTGTTAGGGCATGTAGAGGCCACACATCTAGAGGATGTGCTCAGATGAGGCATTGCAGGGCCGTGGGACACATATAATATAATATGACAATGAATTGTTTATATGCACTGATAATTTGCTATGATATATACAACAATGATGAGTGCAAATGATTTGAATTATATTTATATGTGCCGCCACGGCTCTCCTTTGTTATGGGGCATTGCAGGGCCGTGGGACACATATGATATAATATAACAATGATGGGTTTACTTACATGGCATGTTTGAGTAATTGAACAATGTTTAAGCATGCAAATCATCTATGTGTTTATTGATTATCATGCTATGATTTGACTGCATAACATGGTTTACTTACTGAGTGTAATCTCATAAAATATTATAATATTTTTGCTACAGGACCATGAGATTTGAGAATAACATGTTGGAGTGATGGATCTCAACTCAAATAAAATATAGATTTTTGTTTTATTGCTATACCAGTGTATTTATGTAGGGCTTGATGCCCAGACTATATTATTGTGGTGTGTAAGGAACCATAGGTTCGTTGGAGCTTCTATTTAAAATAAAGTGGATTCATATGTTGATGTAACCCCAGTAATGCTTATGTGTAGGGCTTGTAGCCCAAATCTTTAGTCATGGATTGTATTAAAGTCATGGACTTGAATGATATAGGTTGTTGCTTTCTTGAATTCAGTGTCATGTTTCGGGACGCCTTGCATGCCCGGCACGCGGCGGGTTGTCATCCTAGCTCAAAATTTTTGGGTCTGCGCATCTGCACTGCAAGATTCATGAGCGGGCCTTTTGGTGTGAGCCCATGCATGAATGAATTATCATGCCTGATGCAGGTCATCCTGCACCGAAAATGGTATACAAAGACTTTTCCAAACAAATTTCGAGAATGCATTTTTTTCACCCATACCATGGGATGCCGCTTTCTATATGGCTGCAGAAAAGTAGATGCTTTTATAAATGAGAAATGCTTCTGCAAATGAGACATTTCATTGATCAGTTTAAAACTTCAACCAAAGATAAAGAGGGTCAGACAGACATACATACATTTAAGTTCTAATTGATTGACTTAGGATTATAAATTATCAATGTTAAGCTTGATTCAAATTCAAATGGAGACTAACTTCTAGGCCCAAAAGCAGGCATAGTTATAATAATCTTATCCAGAACATTTACCAACGCAAGCAAGCATAACAAATCTTGAACAGCAGTAGTGATGTCATGCCTTGATTCTATCACCTAGGTTGGCCATGTGACAAAGCTACATATTCTCTAAAATATAATGATAGGATATGCAAAGTCTTCAATTATACGTCTAAAAGGTTCAAATACATCTGATATTAGATATAAAATACTAACATTCTCATCAAAAATCTTGAATTAAACATCAAAATTAGATATCTTGAAGCACTTGAAAAAAGAGAAAAAAAGTAATATAAGCTAATAATTTAGTGACATCTTACCACACTAGTTAAGAATGTTGAGTACAGTGGTCACTAAGCTGAGAGATAGAAAGATACAGAGATAGTTCTATCTATCAATCTCCATGTTCATGATTACGGCTATGTTATCCAACCAGTGGCAACACAATCTTTCTCATAATGCAAGCAGGATGTTGATGAGTTGCAAGATTGTGAAAATTAAATAATTTTGTTAGGTGGCTTATTGAGAAGCTAATGGGGAGTGAAGAAGGGGGAGGAAGGTGAAATAAGCAATGTCAATTGGCAGCTTAAATTGGGTTTTCTCTTAGGTTAAAGTTTGAGCTCCATGGACTAAACTCCAAATAATGAAATAGTACATTATGAGTATGAAATGACCTTATCGAGTTGGCAAATCTGCTCAATTGATCAATTCTACTATATTCATATTGTCAAACCCTAGATACCCAAGTTTTATAATTGAATGGGTCATGTATATCTGATGCAAGTTAATTTGACAAATTTGCATTCTTCTTAGATTAGAAGCAGAGACATAGCAAGATGATGTTGAATGTCTAACACCTCTTCCCAACACTCTTCCCAACAGTACACCTTAAAGACTGATGCTAAACCTTAAAAAATGAAAATATTACCTTTTTTTTCACCCACTAAGTTTAGACTAAATTTTATATTATATATATAATTTTTGATCAAATTAATTTATACTTTTTGGTACTTCATTGTGGAACCATCGCCAACAAAAGTTTAGCATTTACTTTAGCAAGCAAATCAAAGAGAAGATTAAGACATAGAAAGTGACTAACAATTTATTTGATGCAGTTATTAGAATTAGCCATTGAGAAATGACTATTATAGTTGAGAAAAGGCTTAGATGAGTTGAGTTGAGTTGTTTTGAGAAATGACCGGAGATGATAGGAAACAATTCTTATTAATCCTTCCAATAACCATTCTAAAAAGAGCTTAAGACAAAGAAGAAAAAAAAAAAAAAAGCTTATGTTGATATAACTAGCTATGACATGACATACAAGCTTATCCCTTCAGCTATCTCCTAGATAAATGCCATCATGTACACTTATCCAAAGATAGCATTTTGGAAACCAAACACTACCTAGTCTTTACTAACATATATTGGGACATTGAAATAGAGTTGGCAATATTAGAACCCACCCATTTATTCAATCGTATCTAACCTGCAATAAATGAGTTTGAATTTGGGTTATCTTTAATAAGTTAATCCGTCTTGACTTGTATGTTAAGTAGGTTGGTTCAAACTTCATTTGTTTAACCTGTTTAAATAAGTAGTTCGATCAAATCGGTTTATGTTGACTCATTTATCAAACTATTATATTAGTTAATAGGCTAGAGAAGTTGGCATTTGACCTGTTTATTATTAGTTATTATGTTAAGTAAGTTAGGTCATGTTACCTATTATTAAACATATTAAGTACATGTTTAAAATTCAGACTTATTTGATAAACATATTAGGATATAGATCATGATTTTTTAGCCAACCCACGTTATTAAACCTACTCCCTTTGTGATTTAGCTTGATTCGATCCAATTACTATCCTTACAAATAGGGCCTTAGCTGTTGCTTCGCTTTGCTTAATCAATGTAAGTAATTAGTTGGTCTTCCAACTGAATTCCATCCACATTGATTTATCAAGCTTATCATTGATAGAGGTCAAATTGTTCCAATGTTATAGCCTGGCTGAGCTGGCCTCCTACTTTATTTATTTAATTTTTCTCAGTTGAACTCCCCAAATCACCTTGGACTTGACCGTCGTTTGCATAACCATCACCAACATAAGTCCTGGCATTAACTTTGGGAGGCAAATCAAACATGAGGGAGGCAAATCAAACATGAGATTAAGATGCAGAGAGAGAGAGAGAGAGAGAGAGAGAGAGAGAGAGACATGTAGAGAGCAATATATGACTACTTAACAAATATAGATTACGACCTATATTAGCAAACATAAGCAAAGATATATGTATTAATTGAAGAATCTTAGTTCTCCAAAAATTTTAGAAGTCTATTTTATTGTAATTAATGAGGATAATAAAAAGATTTCTTTATTTTCTTAAAATAATTTTAAAAATAAATTTAAATATTATAATATATAATAAATATATATGAAATCAGGCTTATATATTATTTTAAAAATATAATTTTATTTTTAATTAAAGTTTATTATTTGATTTAACATGATATTTTTTGATCGATGCATACTATAGATATAAAAGTTTAATTCTTGTGTTTTCTTTGTTTATATAATGTATATACAATAGATAGTATTTGATTTTTATAACTTTTATTTTTTGCACATACTTATCCATTCATTGTAAACACTTATTCATTCACTAAACTCACTTTTTCATCTATTGTATGCACCGATCAAGATCAGAATAATAAAAGTTTCTTGTGTTTTCATGAAAGAACTGTTCATTAAACCTCGCTTGTGTTTTCTTTGATTTTATAATGCCAATTTACGTATGGTCAAGCAAGGAGATAAGAAAAAGGATTCTCAAGCAAGAGATCTAGAGAATCCATACTAAACCTATAGATCCATCATGTTAGATATAAGTTTGATCATCAACGAGTCCTAGTGTCAGCTAGCCTTAGGAGAAGGGAAGGAAGTATGGTGTAAATTTGTAAATGGATTTTTCTTTTCTTTTCTTTTTTTCTTTTTTTTCCGGCCACTTGATGTTAGCATCAAAGAACATCAAACCCGTAACCTTTCCCTTACAAAGCAACCACAGGGTCATAAGCTTCCTAATTTTTTGAGCAATTAATGCTTATCACCGCAAGCTAATTAATTTTATTAGTTGCCACTTCCATTCAAATTTCATTGAGATGCCTCGGATCCTTTTGCTGCATCGTACCTGAAGATTCAATGGATTTTTAGGAAGAGCAAGTCAACTTTGGACTGCCCAACAGCTCATGTTCCATGGAGCCAACCAACATGATGTTCTTTTTGTTGCATTGTTAGAAGATCCAGCATATTTTTAGAAAGAGAGTCCACTCTGGATTGCCCAATAGCTCGTGCTCCATTGATCCAACCAACGCGATACTCTTTGTTACATTGTTAGAAGATTCAATAGATTTTTAGAAAGAGTACGTTGGTCCACTTTGGATTGCCCAGAAGCTCATGATCCATAAAGCCGACTAACCAACATGATGTTCTTTATTGCATTATCTCGATGGTATCATATTTCTAATATATAAAAAAAAATTATATATAAAACCAAAGATCAATCGATAATTTTTCATCAACTAGTAGTTGCTTGCCTTCAATGGTTACTAACTTTCGATCAATTGAGTCAAGATTTAAGAGGTATTTTAAACTGCAGAGCCCACAAAAAGTCATTGTAAATCAAAATAAATTTTTGATGATTCTTAAAACTAAAAGAAAAACCATATAAAGTTTTAAACAGCTGTCAATTATGGTCATAAAGAAAGTATTATAAATATAAAGATAAATGAATCCAGTATTAAGATACTTTAAAGTGATCATGATATCTGTAGCTTAGTTTTTTTTTTTTTTTTTTAATTCTTCTGTCACTTATATTCCCCAGTTCGATCATCTGATCATACTGATTTAATCATATTTATTGTTTGATAAATAATAAAAATTATTTTGTACATTCCGATTCAATCTTAATCTTTATTTGGACGCATTGTTACAAGATTCAATAGATTTTTAAGGAAGAGTAGTATGCCCTCCGCTGTAGATTACCTAGCAGCTCAATATGTTCCATGAATCCATCCAACATGAAGTTCTTGGTTTCTTATTCCACATTATAATTTTTCCTCTCCTTAGAAAAATTAGTCACACTTTCGTAGCTTCTCATAGGGTATCAGTCATTCAATAGACCCATCACTACAGTAAAATCCAATGATTTTATTTGTTATGATTATATTGTATATAACATGTTTAATATAAATTTTATCTTAGTTGCAAAGATTTAAATATAACAGATTTAATATAATATTTTTAAATTTTTTTGTTATTTTATTTTTAAAAAACATAGAATATATGCCGACGCTTTTAAGCGGCAATATATTTCGACACTTTTAAAAAGCGTCGCAATTTTTGATTAAGCCGACGTCGGCATGATTAAAGATTGCCGATGCTTTAATGCATCGATGTATTCTGATGCTTTCAAAGGCGTTGCAGCATGATTAAGGTTTGCCGATGCTTAAAAGCATCGGCATATTTCGACGCTTTCAAATGCATTAAGATTTTTTATCATACCGACGGGCATGATTAAAGGTTGCCTATGCTTTTAAGCGTAGGCATATTCCGATGCTTTTCAAATGCGTCGGTATTTTTATCTCACTCCCGTTATTTTGATGCGTGCAGAAGCATCTCGATGATATTTTTTGACGCTTTTTAATATTAAAAAATGATATTTTTAACATCGAAATAGCAAAGATTTATTGTAGCGCATAAACCATGATTAAACTACAAGGTCTTACCTTATCGCGATAGTATTTCAAATCGTAGCCCCTAGCTAGGAAGCATCAAGCCTCAGCAAACGAGGTCACGTCTAAGCAAAATTAAGCTGAAGATTGTAAGCAATAAGCCAGGGATCGCGAGTAGCGTAGAGCCCCAGCGAACCATTCCCGGAAGCAATGGCTTGCATCAATTATCAAACTACATCATATCACATCATGTCATGCCATCAAACTACATCTAAAAGTTAATTTTGTTTGCGTCCATTGAGATTCCTCTTCTTTGAAAGCAAAGTTGATGGAGAACCCAAGAGTCTTGCTCTATTAAAAAAGAATGAAAGTGAAAAAGGACACAGAAGGTAATTGATTGGGTGCACATAAAAAAATATCGGCACTTTTTTTTTTTTTTTTATACAGACGGATGATAACATCAATATAGGATGAATTGAACCCAATATATAAGAGTACAAAATTTAGGTTAGAACAAGAAGACATAGGTCTTCTAGCTTCCAACTCCAAAAATCAGAATGATAGGCCCCCTTGGTGGCGATCCAGTCTGTCGCTAAGTTGGCTTCCCTATAGATGTGCCGAATCTGAAAGCAGTAAACTCCCTAAAGGAGAGATCAAATGTCGTAAATCAAGAGGTTGGTAGGCAGATGATCACAGTAGTCCTGACGGAGCCAATGAATCACAGTACTAGCATCCCTCTCAATAATAAGACTACGAAATGTCCATGCTACGAATGGCATAGGAAATATCAGCCGAAGGGCATACAGCTCTGCTAGAGGCATCGAGGAGTCAAGAAGACCGAATTCACTAGCTGCTAATATCGCACCATCCGACTCTCGAATCACAAAAGTCGATCCTACAGATCATTCTTGAACACTCCTATCAAAGTTGATTTTGATAGATCCTAGAGGCGAGGGCTCTCAAAATACAAAGATCATACGCCGATACACTGCCAAGGCAGTATAGGAACCCCAGGGACCAGGGCTATCAGAATCAAGAACTGTTCGATGAAAAGTGTAGCTGATAAGGAGAAGGCTATACTGATAATTCTATGTGAAGGAGCATATTTATCAGTGAACATAAGCCGGCTCGGGGATAACCAGACTTGATAAGCTATGTAAACCCTCGTCATACCTCTCTGAAGGATGTCTCTGTCCAAATCCTACCTGATCAAGCCCAGAAAGGAGATATAATGAGAAGCAGCACTTTCATCCAGGGCCGGTCACCAGAAATTTGCCATATCTATTTAGTTCTGAAACAGATGAAGATAGCATGATTAACCATCTCTTTATCATTGTCACTCAATGGCACGTAGGTTGAATGCCCAATCCAATTACCGACACCTTTTCGCCAACGGTCATAAACGTTTGCAGGTAAAATTAGAGTTATCGCAGCAGATGCGGACCACCGAAAGGCGTAAACACGATAATTAATTAAGCCACCAGATTGCTGGTAGCTTTCAAAGATCCATTCGAGGTCTTAGCACTCCTACGTAAGCGGTGTGGATATAAGAATTGTCATTACGTTTCGGTGCCCTTCTTAACTCCTAATCCATTCCATTTAATTACGCCGGCGATTATATATGGCTTCTCTGTTGATTCGTAGCTGGTAAACACTAAACAGTACTCAGTTAATTAACCATGGTTGTGTGTCAAGTAGAACTCTTGCTGAATTTTGGAAGTTACTTGTTTTGGCAAGTTTCCTCTCTCAGCGTTTCTTCTCCTGTAGCATGACAAGATTTATAGGGTGAGAAACCTCAAAGTGTAGCACAGGAGATTAAAAAAAAAAAAAAAAAACAAGATGAAAAATTATAGGTTGATTAATATTGGCTAAGTGCAAATGTCAAGGATGTTAAAATTTTTCTGTTGACGATGGTGACGTCTATGAGTGAAAGGTGAAAAGTCGCAGGTATGGCTGGTAAATATGGTTGACGTAAGATTAATGAAAAAATTAAAATTTTATTAATATAAATTTAGAACTTATTTGAAATGGTAGTTGAAGCCGGTTGTTAAAACAGAACTATCTTTTGAATTATTGTCTTAAGCAAGACTTTGATACTTTAATAAAATAATATATATATAAGTCAATACAATATGATGCGATTAGCTAATCATGCCAAAACTTCAAAAAGAAACAAAATATAATTATTATATGGCTAACGTAATACAATACAAATTTATAGAGCATATAACTCATTTAATAAATAAATAATATTAAACCGATATGATATAACTTACTTAATAAGAATAGATATAATCTGATTCGCTTAACACTGTCTATTTAATATATTATTAATTAAATAGATTTTAAACGAATCATTGTAGGATTTACTTGATAATTTGTAATACCGCACGACTGTTTGATATCCAACAATATAAATTCATTTATTTAAGATTAATTTAAATCTATTTATTTCGTATCAAATTTGACTACTCTTTGCATGCCACATTAAATTTTATCATCTCTCATATTTTATTGGTCTCAATAATTTAGCTTCATTATTTTTAAATAATTTTTATTTTTAAAATTATTAATTTATTTTTTATAAATTAATAATTCTAAATATATTTTTTTTAAAAAAATCCTCACCAAAAACCTTTAAAAAAGTAGAAAAATTACACACGAGTATACAGGTTCCATCTCCTTTACGCTCATGTCAAATCACCGTAACAAGTAAAAAAGTTTAGGTCACTGATGAACGCAGCTAAACAAGAAATCAAAGTTCAAAAAGGCTGTCCTGAAACCAAAGTCATGGAAGGCGAAATTAAAGCTTCCTTTGTAGGAGAATCGAGGGTGCCTTTAAACCCATGCACACTGACAAAAGCCTCACAAATTAAGTCCAGCATAAAATGTCAGCATCCGTATCTGGACTTTCTTTTCTTTTCATTTCTTTTCAAGATTTCATTTCAAGAATCTCCATGCATCGTCCAAGCTTTTTTTTTTTTTTAATCCATGCATTAAATTTGATATGCAAAAATTGTGTGGATAACTTTTCCACATTTGCCGGCACAATAAATTCACTGGAATCCCGATTTATCGTTCTGCAGTAAACTCTATTTGATTAAAATTTTAAACTTAAAGTTTCTCTCGTTTAGCTATTTAAACATCTTTTTATTTATAACTTGGATCATTGATTAGTTAAATTATGTGTTTTAAGATGCCCTGCATACTTGTATATGGTAGATTATCATGATCCAGACCTACACGAGGGTTTGGGGCATGGCAAACCCTAGCTTAAGTTTGACCACTTTGGCATTGAGGGGCACAAATTAAACTTGAATTCTAACACATTTAATATCACATGGATATATGTTTTATTTGAATTACTAAAGTTATTCCAGTCAAAACTTAATAGTGCAGCTTGGCAGAGGTAGACCATAAGTTAACCTAGCTTGAACCCTAATTTCAAGCTTTTAATTTGGAGAAGTTTTCAAGTTGGGTTGGATTTGGTTTGATAGCTTTTGTGTACCCTATATAGTATATCCAAATCAGCACAAATTTGTGGAATAAGCCTTACTTATTTTTAGGCTCTAAATCAAGCAAACACAAGTATAGTTCAATTTTCTTTAGCTAGCATCTAATTCAACCTAGTTGCAGCTTGGCATTCCAGAATGTGTTTGGATTGAAAATTTCAATGTTGAGTCGAGTGTGCATTTGAGTGGCCAAGGTGAACCTCTTGTTGGGTTGGGTTTAAGATTAGTAATTTTTAGCTAGTGTTAGGATTTCTTGAGCCCTCAGACCAAGCTAAATCACTTTTAACCAATATAATTACGCCATTTTCCATACTGCAATTGAAGCATATCTTAGGAAATTAATGGATCACATCTCAAAAAATTAAAATAAATGAATGCATGGCAAGATGTAAGTATGCAAAATATGTGAGCATGATGGAATTCATATTACATTGCTTTTAGCCTGGGGCTCTGCCCAATTGCATTATTGAAAACTCATTCATTGATCCAATCACAACCTAAGTTTAATCGAAATTTATGAAATTTTATGAACCCAAGCCTATCTTCAAACCCCACATTTAGATGGTTAGAGCGTAATGCCAAGCTCTTCCAAGGAAAGGAGGCTTCTAAATTCATATGGCCAATTAGTCATACCTATGATCTCATCTACTTGCACTTTAGTGATAAAATATAGAAAAAATATAAAATATTAATGGCAAATGCTAAAGCATAGATAAACTACAAACACTGGTAGTTGACAGTTTGATATCTTTAGGTTGTTTTTATTACATAGGATAAAAGAAGGATAATATTATAGAAAGGACCAGATATGATAAAAAATATACTATCTTATGTTTAGTACAGTACAATAAAAAAATAGATAAAATAAAAATTATTCCATGTTGTATTTGATGTTAGATATGATTATATAAAATTATACATATATATTTGATGTTAGATATGATTAGATAAAATTTTACATATATATTTCTTATTTGATAATTATACTCTTAAAAAAAATAGTAGCTATTACTGAGGTTAAAGGTAAAAAAGAGAATAAAATAGTAGATAGATAGAATAAAAATAAAATCGCCTACTTTGATATGATATGTTAATCTTCCTTCAACAAAATTAATTATTTTGTGGGATAAAATTTTATCCTATCCTTATAGAAAATAAATATATGAAAGGATTAAAAAATTTCATCCCTTCTAATTTGATGTATCAAAACCACTATTAAATGAGAAAATTATAGCATCAAACTCATTAGCATCTTTACTTAAGAATTAACTAATCTATAATCAAGACAGACACAAGGAGTTGCTGGATATTCCATCATCTTCTTCCTCATATTACCAATAATTGTCAATTAATTAGGACCACTAAATTACTTATCAAGGCTTCTTATTGTTAGCAAATGACTCGGGTATAATCTGAGTAATTAGACATTCATATTGAGTAAGCATCTAATCTTTCTAGCTAATCGAACATCTAGTATTCCTTCTCAAACTAGGAAAAGGTTTAGCCTTATTCTTAGCTTTGCTCGAATCAACTTAGGGTGAGTCAACATGAAAATTTTTTATTTTTCTTTTATTTTTTCCTTTTTTTTCTTTTTTTTTATTCGAGTAGGTTGTTCAAATGGACTAGGCCTTATATTCTATGCTAGACTAGCCCAAAAGGTTAAATATTATGTATGCACATATATATGTCCCTTTTATATAAAATACTCAAAATTAAAGTTTTGAAGCTCTTTTTCAACATCAAATTTGAAATGATTCCCTGCTTAATAGAGTTAGCATAGGGCTAATAATTATCTCTTTTATTATATTATTTTGATCCTACATGGGATAATGATATATTAGCTCCATTGCCATTATCATGATGAAATATCTTTGGCAAATTATTGGTTTTACCTTTTTTAAAAAAAAAATTAGCACCAATTGATATTTATCACATGCATGGAAGCAACAAATCCAACTAAAAGAAGATTAGATATATACCATCCCTATAAACACTTTAGCATAAAAATATGCCCCTTATAAAAATACACCCCTCACAATCTAGATCCCCTTATTTAATAAAGCAAATTATCATGTATTCACTACTTTAATGCCTTTATTAATTATACTAAATTTTTGAAGATCATGAGAGGTGATAGTCAGGCAAATCCTTAGTGGATTTTTTTAAATAGATTTACAATCCCTGATTCTAAAATCCATCTCTATCTTTCTTCCACTTATCACTATGAACATTCTATGTCCATATATGTATGCATGCAGGTTAAAAAAAGGTCAAATACATTACAAGCTTTAGTAAAAGAGGCACACGTCTCACTATCATATCCCCTTTATTTAATAAAGTAAATTATCCTATATTTACTACTTTAATTCTTTTACTAATTATATAAATTTCTACTTAAAGAAAAGAAGGGGTGGTACGATAATTGTTTAGTGTTTCTTTAAATAGATTTTCAATCTCGAATTACAAGACCATTTCCATCTTCCTTCTTCTTATCACTCTGAAAAAGCTATATATGTAAATATATATACATACATATGTATAGATTCCATTTTTATAAAATACTCATCAATAAAGTTTTAAGTTGTGTTTGGATGGGATATTGAAATGTAGCATTACGCAGCTGCGCGGTGGTCACAGAGCGAACTACTCTTTTGCCTTTTACTAAAGAATACCGTGTGCATGCTTTAAATTTCGTGCAGTGCGGGCTTCGGCGCTTGTGGCTTTGTTTGCTTTAAGATTAGTGTAGTGCGGTGGTTTTTCGCCTGATCTCCGGTGTGTCATGCTTTTCCGGCGATCTCTCCTCCTTGGGTGGTCGTCCTGCTTGGTCCCTCTTCTCCAATGGCTGAGATTGGTGACTCTGCTGCTCAAAAGGCATGGAACAGGGGCCAGACGTCCGGCTTCGTCTGGGTGTCGTCTTCCCCATCACCGGCTAAGGTTTGTGAGCTGGAGGGCCGCTTCCCAGAGGTTGTTCGTATCCCTGCTACGACGCTAGAGGCAACTAGCATCTACTGGAAGGAGAAGGCCATCCTGGCCCGTACATTCCAGCGCTGGGTGCCGCCAGATGCTTTTGTCAGAGAGTTCCAGCGAGCAGGTGTTTTGGGTGCCATTCAGCCGGTGAGCCTAGCTAATCGATGACATATCTTTCGATTTGAGGACACTGGGTCAAAGGAATTGGTGCTCGGCCGTCCATGGGTGATCAATGGACAACCTGTAGCCATGGAAGATTGGCGTCCAGAGTTTGTTCCGACGATGGATGCGGTGTCTTCTACCCTCCTCTGGGTGAGGTTGCCCTCTCTCCCTGTTGAATTCTGGATCGAAGTAGTGTTGTGAGATATTTTGTAGCCGGCGGGTGAGTTCCTGTTCGCTGATTCTACAACTCGGCAGCTGTCAAGGGGGGGATTTGCCAGACCTTGTGTTCGCGTGGATCTCCGGCGTCCTCTCTGGCCAGGTGTCCGTATTCAGGGTTCCAGCTCCTCCTTCTGGCAGCAGTTCCAGTATGAAAACCTTGAAGGCATCTACCCAGGCTGTGGCTCGATCCACCTCAATGGCCCTGTTCGCTGTCATCCCCATCTCTAGCATCTGCACAGTCGTCGACAGGGCCTAGCTTCGGGCCTTGGATGTCGGGTACCCGACGTCATCGTTCGGCGGGTTCGGTGCAGAGGAAATCATCTATGCCTCCCAGGGCCACCCAAGCTTCAACTGAGCCTCCCCCATCTGCTTCTGTGAAGTCGGACTAGATGGTGGAGGGCTGGCTATCTCCTTACAAGGTGGCTCGTCGGAGACCCACTAAGGCTGGCAAGACCTCCGACAGTGAGGTGATGATTCCTACTTCTGATCTGGCTAGTAAGAAGATGTGGCCTGGTCCATCCAGTGACGGCTTCTGTGACTCAAGGGGCGTGCCGGTTTCAGTGACAAAAGGGTCTGTGCCGGCTGAGGGTACAGTGGAGATTGAGAAGGCTAAAGTTCAGACAGAAGTTTCTGAACTTCAGATTGCTATGATCCAAAAGTTGAAATCTAACAACCCTTTTTCCCTTCTGGGTGCGGCCAATTGGGAAGGTAGACCTTCTACCCGGGTAGATGACAATCCGGGTCCTTCTAAGCGTGCCAGGCCTGAGGAGTCCCATCCATTGCGAACGTCTTCTAAAAGGAAAAATCGGAAAGGTAAAGGCATCGCTTCTTTGGAACGAGGATCTAAGGGAAAGCATAACCTGACTTCCAGCCCGTACTCTGATCAGGGTTCTGCCTCTATTGTAAGCAGGGCCTGATAAGGGTTCCTCTAGTCTGGAGTCAATTAGAGTTGTGAGTGGAGGGCAGTCTTCCAAGGATGTAAATTGTAACAATGATTCGGTTCTATCATGCCTTAAATCGGCAATTTAGGGCCAGTCCGTCGGTTTCGTCCTCCCTGCTGTTGGATCTTGGTTTGCTGAAACTGTATTTGAGGCAGTTATCGAGTGGGCTGATAATCTTAAGATGGATTGTACTTTGCAGTTAGAAGTGGGTAGAACCCTTTCTCCGGGGCACATTTCTAACTCAACTATGGTGGAAAATCAGGGTGGTATCCACCCCCCCCCCCCCAATAGTAAATGAAAATCCTTATTTGGAATGTTAGAGGAGCTCGAAAACCATCTTTTCGATCCTCTTTTGGTAGATTGTTGCATATTCATAATTTTGATATATGTATTCTAACGGAAACCTGATTATCGGGAGATAGTTTGGTCCGATTTCGAAGACAGGCTGCCAGGTCTTGGTCTTCATATGTTGTGGAGTCCGAGGGTCTATCTGGAGGGATTGTTGCTTTTTGGCACCATTCTTCGGTGTCAGTGAACGCCTTTCATCAGTGTAATCAGTAGGTTGCTCTTTTTGTCTCAGAAGGGTCTTCTGACCCCTGGCTCCTCTCGGAGAGTTATGCCAGCACTGATTTTAGGGAAAGGTGTGTTCTTTGGGCAAAGATTCTCTCCCTCCTTCATCAGGATATCTCGTCTATTTTGACTGGTGATTTTAATTGTATTGTTGCTGCTAATGAAAAGAAAGGTGGTAGATGGGTCACTGATTCAGCTGACATCTCTGAGTTTAGATCGTTTAATTCCTCTGCTCGGTTATTGGATCTGGGCTTCTCTGGATCCCAATTCACCTGGTGTAACAATCGCCAGGGTTCGGCTCGAGTTTGGGAACGGTTGGATAGAGCCTTGGCTACTGCTCAGTGGGCTTAGATGTTTCCCTTTGCCACTATTACTCATCTGTCCAGGATTGCGTCTGATCACTGTCCCATTTTGATTTCCACTGATTTGGTTATTCATCAATGGTGACATTTTAGATTTGAACAATTTTGGACTTTCTACCCTTCGGCTCGAGCTATCATAACCCAGGTCTGGCACTTGCCTATGAGAGGTAGTGTCATTTACCGTCTATCTAGATGGTTGGAGTTGGCTAGGCGCCGGCTTTCTAGATGGAATAGAATTGAGGTTGGCCATTTAGTGAGACAGATTGAGCAGGCTGAAGCTGACATTGCTGTTATCCAAGCTAGGGAGGACCGAGATGGCTCTCTCTATTCTTGACCTCTCCACTCTTCGCTCCAAGCTTGCTATTCACCACTCCCTTCTTTTGCAACAGGAGTCTTATTGGAGACAGCGATCTAGGGTTCAATGGATCCGGGAAGGAGACCGCAACACTAGGTTTTTTCATCAGACTACTTTGAAGCGCCAGGCAGCTAATAGGATTCGAAGTTTAGTTGATGAGGAGGGCAATCCTTAGGACGATCCTGTTGTTATCCGTGATCAGTTACTTTAGCTCTTCCAGTCTAGATGGACGGAGTTATCTGGCATTGTGGCTCCTGTGGTCCGGGTTCCGCCTACCAACACTACAAGAGAATTAAAATATTGCGATGCCCAAATGCGTCGCAATTGCGTCGCTAAACATGCTATTGCGACGCAATAGCGACGCAACGAGGGCGTCACTCAACTGTCCGTCGCAATACCCTTTTGTCGCAATTGCGTCGCAATATTGCGACTCTCTGCGACGCTCTTGCGACGCCACATTGCGTCGCAATATTGCGACGCATGCAAATGCGTCGCTAAATTTAAAAATAAATTTTTTTTAAAAAAATTATTATTAAATATTGCGACGCACTAAATTGCGTCGCAATATTTAAAATTAATTTTTAAAACAAAAAATTTATTATTAAATATTGCGACGCACTAAATTGGGTCGCAATATTGTGACTCATCCAGCTGCGTCACAATATTTAATAATAATAATTAATAGCGACGCAATTTGAGTCGCTAATGCGTCGCAAATAAAAATTATTTTAAAATATTGCGACGCAAAGTAATTGCGTCGCAATATTTATTAAAAATTTTTAAGATAAAATAGCGACTCAATTTTAGTCGCTAATGCGTCGCTATTAAATTTATTTTTAAATTATTGCGATGCCAGGTCATTGCGTCGCAATATTTAATAATAATATTTTAAAAATATTAGCGATCTAATATCAGTCGCTAATGCGTCGCAAATTTTGTTTTTAAAAATATTTAAATGATTAAAAATTAAAACGGTTAATTCAATTTCGCTAAATCTAAATATTGATACAAACATTTTTCACTCAATCCAAACAATAATATATTTTAAAAAATAATTTATATATTAAAATTTTAAAGTTTTTACAACATAAAAAAAGAAAAAAAAATACATCAAGAATCTGAACGATCACGTGGAGGCTGTGGAGGCTGTGGAGGTTGAAGACTCTGCGACAAGCGGCTAACCATATCCCGCAAATAATGCATCTCATCTCGCATGTCTGCAACCTCCTGATCCCGGCCTCGCATACGATCCTCAAAATCCTGCTCGACCTCCTGGCGAATCTCCTCTGCAATAGATCTGCGAAGCTCCTGTAAACGCTCGGGAGGAAGATCAGCAGGAACTCGCGAGCTGGAGGCCTGATGGGGAAAAAATGTAGAAGCTCTAGTGCCCAGACCATAGACCCTGCGGTCTCGTGGCTGGGCACCAACAGCCTCTAAAAACACACGTCGACTCTCCTCTGCTGAGAGTTCGACGGGCGTCTCCCCATCAGTAGAGTCGACCTGCGATGCCTGGGAGCGAAGCTCGTCGACTCGTGTCTTGAAATTATGAAATCAACAATAAATGAGTTAATAAATTTCTCAAAATAAAATTTTAGAAATTAAACAGATACTACATAAATCTAATTTCTTACCGCAACCTCTCGTGATCGCGTGTCGACCCAGGAACCGTCCCTCCTGGTGTGTGTTGCCCTGAATAGACGAAACTCACCAGGATCTCCGCCCTTCTGCTCAAACTATAACATTAAAAAAAATGATATTAATACAAATATTTGTAAATAACTAAAATAGTAATTAAAATATTTATGTTTTCTTACCATACGCCGTCTGTGCTCCTGAATCGAAATGGAGCCCGAAGTATGGCGGGAGAGACCCGTGCCAGGACCGCCCTTCTCAGATCCACGGTTCGTGCTGGCTGATGCGGACCTCCTGTGCCAGCCATCGGACTGCCAGGCCTGCTGCCACTCGTGCCAAATACCCTCTGGCACGTGCGCAGGACGCTGACCCGATGACCTCCAACGATGAAGCATGTCGGAGTATCGACGTCCCATCAGAGCCTCCCATGCTGCCCTAATGGCATCATGGCTGGCAGGATTCTACGTATACTTTTTCTGCATTAAAATAAACAGTTAGTTTCTGAATTTATTAAGATTAAGAAATTTTATATCAGTGATAAATTGTATTTAATAAGTTTACCTGAAACTCAGAAAAATAAAACTCCCTCGTGGCTGGAGATACGTGGCGCCAATCGTAGCCACTGGGATCTGCACGCCTCTGAAAAACGGCGCTGATGTGGCTGGATACATGATGCTGCTCAATGAATCTGTTAAAAAAATGCAAGTTTATAAGTAAATGACTTAAAAACATAAACAAATATTTTTAATTAGTATATACTTACATCCCCTGAGCATCAAGTCTAATTACAGTGCGGCCGATGGTGGAAGAACTCTCGGAGGTCTGTGCCGATCGACTGGATGGTAATACTGCTGCAGAGATCGAAGGCTGCGCCTCTGCTGGAGATCCAAACTCTCCATCTCTGACGCTCATGTGATCTGATGTCGTAGGATCCAAACTACGTCTCTGCTCACCCAATCTATCGTCGGTAGATCTACCTCTGCCCCTCATACAGAAAATACTAAAGATTCACACAATTAAATTACGATTAATGATTGACTATGTAAGAATTTAACACTTATAAAAAAAAGTTAAATTTTAAAAAACCTTTATGTTTAATCGGTGTCATTTGTTTCGTGAAATGTTGGTTTAACATCCGATGCTGTATCGGATTGCGAATCAGTTTCATTATCATCGGAAGGAAATCGAACATTTGCATCCGCAATTTCTTGGACATCACCACTTGGATCTCTAAGTGATGTTTCAGGAGCCCTTGTGTCGTCCTCAATTGCATGCATTTCCATCTCATCCTCTTGAAATGCAGGGCACTCGGCTGATTGACTTGATGAACTCTCCTCTAATACGATTGTTGAACATGGGACGATTTTAGAAACAGCCCACCAATCTCGCTTGTCGTTGCGCAAACTTGGATATCCGCAGTAAAAGACTTGCTGAGCTTGGGATGCAAGGATGAATGGGTCATATTTCTGCAATCTTCGTCGATGGTTCACTTCAACCAAATTGTAGTCGTTATGAACCCTTTTGCCCACAGGAACTATCGGATCGAACCAATCACAACGAAACAATACGGTTCGTTTCATAGGCCAACCGGGATATTCAACTTCAACCACCTCTACTAACTTTCCATAATAATCCTGCATATTTGCTCCAACACTTTCTCCTTTCAAACACACGCCCCAGTTCTGCGTGCCTCTTGAAGCTGCTAATCGTTCAATCTGAAATTTGTACCCATTTACAAAATAGCCAGTAGAGGTTGTTACGGTCTTCAATGGCCATTGCGATAGACATTTAATGAAATATTGTCGGTTGTGGACCATGGACCGTTTACCTATAAATTAATAAGCTATTGACATCCAATTCAAAAAATAAAGCCATTATAAAATTGATTGAGTGATACTACTCACAAATTCATAAAACCAGTAAGCAAACTCCGATGGATGCCGCATTTCATCCTTTTTAGATTCATGTTCGGCATGCCATCTCATATCAGCAGCTGTTGCCTCAGATCTGTATAATCTCTGCAGGCGTGGGGTAAGAGGAAAGTAATGCATCCTCTTGTAAGGCACACTTTTCCTCCTACTTGTACCGGCTCCTCCTTCGGTGTTTTTGAACCTCGATTGCCCACAAATCTTACACCATCTCAGCTCTGAGTCTTCACCCCAAAATATCATACAATTGTTCAAGCAACAATCGATCTTATTAACTGGGAGCCCAAGCACACGCAACAACTTCTTTGTTGCGTAAAAACTGTCTACGACAACATTGTCATTTGGCAGAATTTCTTTGATTAACTCAGCTACAGAATTGAACGCCTTTTCTGATAATCGATGTTCTGCCTTAATATTCAACATTCGAGCAGCTGTAGAGAACTGGGAATGACCCTTACACCCAGGATACAATTCTTGATTTGCAGCACGCAACATATCATAAAATTGTTGTGCTTCTGGATTTGGTTCTTCCATAAATGTATTCTGATTGAAGTCATTACCCGATGCATTCATCACCATTTGTTCATATGTGTTTAAATTCACAAATGGTTCATCTACGGGAATTGACTCTTGTTGGCCTATAACAGCTGCTGGAATATCCTCTGGTTCACCATGACAGTACCAAACATAGTAATCAGGAACAAAACCCTTCTTACACAAATGCACCTTAACAGTTTCCACATCTCTGTAGGCTTTATTCTGACACCTGTGGAAGTTGCATGGGCACCTAATCCTAGGCCCATCCATCCATTCAGGTTGGCTACATGCAAATGCAATAAATTCTTCCAATCCATTCAGAAAATCTGGATTCAGCAAGCCATCTTTTATCCTTGCATACATCCATGAGCGAGTTCCGCTCATTTTTGATCGACTTATACAAAGTCTGGTAAATCATTAAATGAAATCAAAAAATAAAAACTATATTAGTATTACTAAATATATAACTAAATTATTTCTTGGTCACAACTAAGGTTAATAACAACCATTTAAATCATTTATAAGTACACAAATTTTTTTTAGGCAACTAAGGACCCTACCATGCAAGGGCGAGCCACGACTACGATCCTTGGCGTGCTAGCAAGGACCGATGCACAGGTTCATGGCTAAAGGGAGGGCTTGAGTTTGTGTCGGGCCGCAAGGCGGTGCGTTTAATCATTAGACTTCACAAGAATTCAAGTGTCTTAAATAATTCTACCTTCACTCCATGTCTATAAGGTAAGGCCCTATCCCATTCAAGAATATTTTTTGTGATATGTTATTCTGCTATTAATTATCATCGATCGGTAACATTGAAATTTCGGCAGCATTTCCCCATATGTTCTCCTAAATGTGTGGTATATAAGCCACACTAGGAGAACGTATGAGCAAATGCAAACCAAAATCTCACCCCACGATGATTACTAGCAGCTAACATGTCACAAGAAATATTCCCAAACTGTCCACCAGGACAATTTGAGAATTTGCAAGACTAAGGCTTACAAATTCTCAAACGGGTCTAAAGGTTAAAGTGCTGTGATTATGGAAGTCCGAAGACAATCGAACTTATGCTTGTTATTCTTAACTTCTTGTGAATTATACATGTAATCACTAACTTTTTAAGATTATTGTGTCGAATACAAATGTTTATGAAGACTAAAAAGTAAATCATTGAAACTACTAATTTGTTGCTGGAAATTAAATAATATTACAACAAGACTTTTTATTTAGCATTACATAATTTAATGCATCATTCAGTTTGCAGCAGAATATAAATAATCAAGACATAACAAATGTAAATGAGTATAAATGCACAAATACTATTGTCATAAACATTCTGCTTAAATTAATTATTGCATAAATATTATGTAAATTAAATAATAATACAACAAGACTTCCTATCTAGCATTACAAATATTATTGAATAATCAAGACATAACAAACAGTCTATCCAAACAGCTTTATTGAAAAAACAGAGGGGGGCGGGGGGTTTCCCCCTCCCCCATGTTAAAACAAATTTTTTTTTTTTTTTTGTGATGACAGTGGCCTGGCCACCGTGGCCAGGCCTGCCGGCCACGGCACGGCAGCGGCCGCGCTGCCGTGGCCGTCTTCTCCGGCCACGGCCACGGCCGTGGCCGGACAAGAAATAAAAGGGGGGGGGGGTTTCCCCCCTCCCCCCCTGTTAAGGAAATTTTTTTTTTTTTTGTCATAGTGGCCTGGCCACCGTGGCCAGGCCACTGCCGGCCACGGCAGCGGCCGTGGCCGGACAAGAAAAGAAAGGGGGGGGGGGGGGGGGGGGTTTCCCCCTCCCCCCCCCTCCTGTTAAGAAATTTTTTTTTGTCACAGTGGCCTGGCCACCGTGGCCAGGCCACGGCAGCGGCCGTGGCCGGAGAAGATGGCCATGGCAGCGGCCGTGGCCGCCTTGTCCGGCCGCGGCCACGGCCGTGGCCGGACAAGAAAAAACAAGGGGGGGGGGGGGCGGGTGGGTTTCCTCCCCTCCCCCCTGTTAAAAAAAAAAAAATTTTTTTTTGTGATGACAGTGGCCTGGCCACCTTGGCCAGGCCACTGCCGGCCACGGCAGCGGCCGTGGCCGGACAAGAAATAAAAGGGGGGGGGGCATGGGGGTTTCCCCCCTCCCTCCCCTGTTAAGAATTTTTTTTTTTTTTCACAGTGGCCTGGCCACCGTGGCTAGGCCACTACCGGCCACGGCAGCGGCTGTGGCCAGAGAAGACGGCCACGGCAGCGGCCGTGGCCAGACAAGAAATAAAAGGGGGGGGGGGCGGGGGGGTTTCCCCCTCCCCGCCCTGTTAAGAAATTTTTTTTTTTTTTTTTGTCACAGTGGCCTGGCCACCGTGGCCAGGCCACTGCCGGCCACGGCAGCGGCCGTGGCCGTGGGGGGGGGGGGGCGGGGGGGTTTCCCCTCTCCCCCCCCTGTTAAGAAAAATATATTTTTTTGTCACAGTGGCCTGGCCACCGTGGCCAGGCCACTGCCGGCCACGGCAGCGGCCGTAGCCATAGGGAAACCATTGGGGCTAACCTTGGTCGAGATAACAAGCCGGAGTCGGATGAGATCGCCGGGTAGCCGGAGGACCACAGGGGATGCACCGGAGCAGCGAGCGGGGATCACGGCGGCGGCTAGGTCAAGACGGGGAAGAAGAAGAGGAGAAAGGGTGGCTTAAATATGTAATTAGCGACGCAAAACGCAATAATTGCGTCGCAATTTGCATCGCAATTTTTTTTTTTTATGTCTTAGCGACGCACTAGTGCGTCGCTAATCCATCGTTAATATATGTTTATTATAATTTTCTGAAAACTTAGCGACGCCTATAAATGCGTCGCTAATGAGTCGCTAAATTGATGCCATCGTCCGACGGGAAAAATATTTTTTTTCTAATAATTGCATCGCTAAGGCATCACAATTTTTTTTTAATATTTAAATTGATTAAAATAAAAACTTATTATAATAATTGCGACGCAAGCAGTGCATCGCAATTATTTTTTAAATATTTTTAAATAAAAATATTTAAATTTATTATAATAATTGCGATAAAAAATTGCATCGCAATAATTTTTTAATATTTTTAATCAGCTATATATATTTTAATAATATTGTGATGCATGTATGCATCGCAATATTATATTTCTTTTATTTATTAATACTGATAAAAATCATATATAATTGCGACGCATATATTTCGTTGCAATATTTGTTTATATTTTTTTAAACTGCATCGCTAAGGCATCGCAATAATTTTTTAATTTTATAAATAATAATATTTATAATTAATGTTAATAATTGCGACGACAAATGGCGTCGCAATATATTTTATAAAATTTTTAATTACATAATTTTATTTTAAAAACATTGCGACACAACATATGCATCGCAATATTATATTTTTTTTATTTATTAATACTGCAAAATTTTGTATTGACTAAAAATAATTGTGATGCATATATTTCGTCGCAATATTTGTTTATTTATTAATGATAATATCAATAATTTATGATAATAATTGCGACGCCATATTACGTCGCAATATTTTTTTAATATTTTTAATTAGATATATTTATTTAAAAATAATTGCGACGCAAATTATGCGTCGCAATATTTTCTTTTTTATTTATTAATACAGATAAAAATTATATTTACTAAAAATATTGTGACGCATACATTGCGTCGCATTATTTGTTTAATTTTTCCTCTAAAATGCGTCGCAAAGATCTGACGGTTGCGATCGATCCAAGCCGTGATCCCGATCGGCCACGACCTATCTCGGATAGTTGCAATCCGTCCGAGAACGGCGACGATCCGACGGTTGCGATTGATCCAAGCCCTGATCCCGATCGGCGACGACCGATCTTGGACTGTGGCAATCGGTCCGATCGGCAAAGATTCAACGGTTGCGTTCGATCTAAGCCGTAATCCCGATCGGCCACGACCTATCTTGGACAGTTGCAATTCGTCCGAGATCGGCAACGATCCGATGGTTGCGATCGATCCAAGCCCTGATCCTGATCGGCGACGACCGATCTCAGACCATGGCGATCCGTCCGAGATCGGTGACGATCCAACGGTTGCGATCGATCCAAGCCCTGATCCCGATCGGCCACGACCTATCTCATATAGTTGCAATCCATCCGAGATCGGCGACGATCCGACGGTTGCGATCGATCCAAGCCCTGATCCCGATCGGCCATGACCGATCTCGGACCGTGGCGATCCATCCAAGATCGGTGACGATCCAACAGTTACGATCGATCCAAGCCCTGATCCCGATCGGCGACGACCGATCTCGGACCGTGGCAATCGGTCCGATCGGCAAAGATCCGACGGTTGCGATCGATTTAAGCCGTGATCCCGATCGGCCACGACCTATCTCGGACAGTTGCCATCCGTCCGAAATCAGCGACGATCCGACGGTTGCGATCGATCCAAGCCCTGATCCCGATCGGCGACGACCGATCTTGGACCATGGCAATCGGTCCGATCGGCAAAGATTCGACGGTTGCGATCGATCCAAGCCGTGATCCCGATCGGCCACGACCTATCTCGGACAGTTGCAATCCGTCCGAGATCGGCGACGATTCGATGGTTGCGATCGATCCAAGCCCTGATCCCGATCGGCGATGACCGATCTCGGACCGTGGCGATCCGTCCGAGATCGGTGACGATCTAACTGTTGCGATCGATCCAAGCCCTGATCCCGATCGGCCATGACCTATCTCGGACAGTTGCAATCCGTCCGAGATCGGCGACAATCCGACGGTTGCGATCGATCCAAGCCCTGATCCCGATCGGCCACGACCGATCTCGGACCGTGGCGATCTGTCCGAGATCGGTGACGATCTAACGGTTGCGATCGATCCAAGCCCTGATCCCGATCGGCGACGACCGATCTCGGACCGTGGCAATCGGTCCGATCGGCAAAGATCCGACGGTTGCGATCGATCCAAGCCGTGATCCCGATTGGCCACGACCTATCTCGGACAGTTGCCATCCGTCCGAAATCGGCGACGATCCGACGGTTGCGATCGATCCAAGCCCTGATCCCGATCGGCGACGACCAATCTCGGACCGTGGCGATCCATCCAAGATCGGTGATGATCCAACGGTTGCGATCGATCCAAGCCCTGATCCCGATCGGCGACGACCGATCTCGGACCGTGGCAATCCGTCCGAGAACGGCGATGATCCGACGGTTGCGATCGATCCAAGCCCTGATCCCGATCGGCCACGACCGATCTCAGACCGTGGCGATCCGTCCGAGATCGGTGATGATCCAACGGTTGCGATCGATCCAAGCCATGATCCCGATCGGCGATGACCGATCTCGGACCGTGGCAATCGGTCCGATCGGTAAAGATTCGATGGTTGCAATCGATCCAAGCCGTGATCCCGATCGGCCACGACCTATCTCGGACAGTTGCAATCCATCCGAGAATGGCGACGATCCGACGGTTGCGATTGATCCAAGCCCTGATCCCTGTTGACCCAATTGATGATTTTGATGATTAACAAAACTACTTGAGTATAACTATTGGAGGCTCTAATGATTTTGATTTAGTGTTTCAGATTATTAGACTGTTGAATGATCAAAATCAGGAGTTACATAGTGTTCTGGATCGAATCTAATGTATAGGTAAGAATTGCAGACATTAGAGTCTACTCCGAGAATCACAGAGCCGACTCTGGAACTGGCACGGACGTTAGAATCGACTCCGAGAATGTTAGAGTCGACTCTCACAGACAAAGCAGAAAGTCGATTTTTCTGGCCCCGACCTAGAGTCGACTCCGGGTAAGTTAGAGTCGACTCTGGAAAAGTTTCTTGTCGACCCCAGAAAAGTCAGAGACGACTCCAGAAATATCGTTTTGAGATGCCTCGAGCTAGAGCCGACTCCAGAAAAGTTAGAGTCGACTCCAACCCACCTGGAACGAAAAATCAAGTTGCCAGATCAGCTCTAACGGTAATATTTCTATTTTACCTTATTTCTAACGAATATATTTTGATACAAGGTACACTCCAATGGATAGTTTTCTTCCAAAAATGGTGTGAAAGAAATCTATAAAAAGGGAAGACTATTGTTCAAAAAAGAACGAAAAAATAGAAGGAAAAAGAGGGAAAATCTGAGATAGACAAATCCCATTTCAAAAATCCGAGAGCTTGAATCTTAAGAGGAAAACCTTCTAGCTCAAATCCACTCCACTCCAAAAGGCTCAAGAGGAATCCAAAGCATTCAAATCAAAGTCTTGGTGGATTTCCCAACTTGGAGAAAGGAGATTCGTTTCTTGCTTTTCAACTCTTCTCAACTGCTTCAACTGTGAAGAATCGGAGCTGAGGCTTGATTCAATCCAGCAAGGAGAAGAAGAAAAGAAGAAAAGAAGAAAAGCTCAAAAGCCAACCAATCTACAAATCAGGCTTTTCTAAACCTTGTTATTCTTAATTTGTATATTTGCTCATTGAGAAGCTTTGTATTTCAAAAATAATACTCATTTTGTTTGTGCCTAGTTCAATCTGGGGATTGAACTAGAGGAGGTAGTTTTACCTCGGTTCAAGCTTGGTTAAGCTTGGGTTAGGGTTTTTGCTGGTAAGCCCGTGTAAAACCGGCTGGGTTCGTTGTGATCCCGGAAAAACAACAAGTTTGAGTTGTGAGCTTGTAAAACAACTCGGCTGTAATCTAGGGAGATTATAGTGTGGACCCAAGTGGATCTTGGGAGTGGACGTAGGTGCTGGTTGCACCGAACCACTATAAAAATATCTTGTGTTTGCCGTGCTCATTTGTCTCTCACTCTATCTCTCTTATATTTCTGTTTGTGCATTGTTTATAAGTTAATTTCTTCACTTGCACATCTTGAGTTAATTTGTTTAAAACATTTCAAAAAGTCTTAAATTTTTAAGAACCCAATTCATCCTCCCCCTCTTGGGTTGCCATCTGGGCCAACAATTGGTATCAGAGCAAGTGCTCATTTAGAATTTGATCTCATGATCAAGGGCTAAAGATCCTTATGGCAACACAAAGTGGTTCATGTTTTGCTGAAGGTCATTCTACGAATAGACCTCCTTTATTTAATGGAACCAAATATTCATATTGGAAAGCTAGAATGAGAATATTCATTCAAGCTTCTGACTATGAATTATGGGGAGTAATAATGAATGGACCTAGTACACCCACACACGTAGTAGATGGCACTATTGTTCCTAAGCCCGAAAGGGATTGGAATGATAATGATAGGAGAATTGCACAATTAAATGCTAAAGCCATTAACATTTTATATTGTTCCTTAGATTCTAATGAATTCAACCGAATCTCAACATGTAATTCCGCAAAAGAAATTTGGGATAGGTTGGAAATAACACATGAAGGAACAAGTCAAGTAAAATCAAAGATAAATATTTTGGTTCATAAATATGAATTATTTACCATGGAACAAAATGAAACCATCACATGCATGTTCACTAGATTCACTGATATTGTGAATGGTTTGAAAAGTCTTGGAAAAGTATATACTAACTCTGAGCTTGTTCGCAAAATTCTTAGGTCACTTCCAAGGACTTGGGAAGCCAAAGTGACAGCCATACAAGAAGCCAAAGATCTGAACATCCTACCATTGGAAGAGCTTCTTGGTTCGCTAATGACTCATGAGCTTCAAGTTAAACAACATGTCAATGAGGATGAGTCAAGAAAGAAGAAAACCATCGCCCTCAAAGCTGTGGAAAAAGAAGTAAGCAGCAGCGATGATGAAGATGATGATGATGAGACCGCCCTCCTTGCAAGGAAATTCAAGAAGTTTATGCAAAGAAGGAGGCCCTTCCACAAGAAGAGATTTGGATCAAAAATGGAAGGAGAAAAAGAAAAGGATAAGAAAAAGGAAAAGGACCAGGACAAAGAGAAAGAGCCCTTAGTATGTTATGAATGTAAAAAGCCAGGGCATTTTAGATATGACTGTCCTTTACTTAAGAAGGCCTATAAGAAAAAGAAAAAGGCCTACATGGCAACTTGGACTGACAGTGAAGAGTCTTCTTCCGAAGAAGAAGAACAAAAAGAAGTTACAAATGTTTGCTTCATGGCGGACGATAATGAAGAGGTAAGTACCGAAACCCCCGATGATGAATTTACTTTTGATGAAATGTTTGAAGCATTTAATGAATTGATGATTGATTTCAAGGCTTTGAAAAAGAAACACAAATCTTTGAAAACTGAAAACTTAAATTTAATTAAAGAGAAAAATGAATTAAATCTTGTAGTTAAAGATTTAAAAGAAACAATTCTTAATGAAAAGAATGATTCTGCTCATAAGATTGATTTGATTAAATCTGAGAATGATAATCTAATTAAAGAGAAAGAATCAATCTCTAATGAAAATGATTTTCTAAAGAAAGATGTTAAAAAGTATAAAGACATTGTTGAGAAATTTACTCTAAGCTCAACTAAACTAAATATGATTTTAGATAGTCAAAAAGCAGTTTTTGACAAAGCAGGTTTAGGGTATAACACATTTAGAAAACAAAAATCATTGAAAAATATTTTTGTAAGAGCTAACTAAAGTAATATTACTTGTTTTAAATGTAATCAAAAAGGACATAAATCTTTTGAGTGCAAAACAATAAGTAATAATGAAAAATTAAACACTAAAGGAAAGAAAATTTGGGTTCCAAAAGGAACAATTTTTATTGCTACTAACCATGAAGGACCCAAGAAAGCTTGGGTACCTAAACATAAAGTTTAAATTATGTTGCAGGAATGTCTTGTAGCCAAAAGATCAAAAAGAAAGTGGTACCTTGATAGTGGCTGCTCAAGACATATGACGGGTGACAAAGATGAATTCATCACCCTGAAGAAAAGAAAGGTGGAGTTGTTACGTTTGGCGATAACGGTAAAGGTCAAATTATGGGCCTTGGTAAAGTTCGTATAACTCCATCTACATTTATTGATAATGTACTTTATGTTGATGGTTTGAAGCATAATCTAATTAGTATAAGCCAATTATGTGATAAAAACTTTAATGTTTCATTTAAATCTTCAATATGCACTGTAACTAATTCTATTGATAATAGCATTATTTTTACTGGTTATAGACATGGCAATGTTTACTTGGTTGATCTAGAAAAATTATCTTTGAGTGATCATTGCTTGATTGCTGACAATGCTAATATAAATGAAATTAGTTGGTTGTAGCATCGTAGATTAGGTCATGCATTCAATTTAGTTAAGGGTTTATCTAAACTAGATTTTGAAAACAACAAAATATGTGATGCATGTCAATTTGGAAAACAAACAAGAAGTTCCTTCAAAACTAAAAACATTGTTTCAACTTCTAGGCCATTAGAGCTACTCCACATGGACCTTTTTGGACCAACTAGAACCACAAGTCTAGGAGGAAAGAAATATGGTCTAGTGATTGTAGATGATTATTCTAGATATACTTGGGTATTGTTTTTAGCTCACAAAGATGAGACTTTCTCGATATTCCTGAAATTCTTCAAGAAAGTCACAAATGAGAAAAACACTACCATAGTATCTCTAAGAAGTGATCATGGAACTGAATTTGAAAATCACTTATTTGAAAGTTTTTGCAATGAAAATGGAATTAATCATAATTTTTCTGCACCTAGGACTCCACAGCAAAATGGTGTAGTTGAAAGGAAAAATAGGACTCTAGAAGACATGGCCCGTACCATGCTATGTGAAAGTAAACTCCCGAAATACTTTTGGGCGGAAGCTATTAACACAGCATGTTACATCCTAAATAGAGCCTTAATAAGACCAATCTTAAAGAAAACACCTTATGAATTATGGAATGAAAGAAAACCCAATATAAAATACTTTCATGCATTTGGATGTAAATGTTTTATTCATAATAATGGTAAAAACAACTTAGGTAAATTTGATGCAAAATCAGATGAAGGAATATTCTTAGGTTATTCAATAACTAGTAAAGCATATAGAGTATTTAACAAGAAAACTTTAGTTGTTGAAGAATCAATTCATGTAATTTTTGATGAATCTTTAACATCAAGTTCCAAAAGGATTGATGATGAGGAAGATACAAACATAATTGAAAAAGATCTTGAAAAACTTAATATCGATGTATCTTCAGATCATGAACAAGAGGTTAAAGATAATGATTCACCTAAGGATGATGATACTAACGCTAATCATAATGATGTAGATCTACCTAGGGATTGGAGATATGCTTATAGTCATCCTAAGGAATTGATTATAGGTGATCTATCTCAAGGAATAAGAACTAGATCATATATGAGAAATATTAGTAATCATCTTGCATTTGTATCACAAATTGAACCTAAAACTATTGAAGAAGCTGAAAAAGATAATAATTGGATGTTAGCAATGCAAGAAGAATTAAATTAATTTACAAGAAATAATGTATGGACTTTAGTTGAAAGACCTAAAAATCATTCAGTAATAGGATCAAAATGGTTTTTTAGAAATAAACTAGATGAAAATGGCATAGTAATTAGAAACAAAGCTAGATTAGTTGCAAAAGGATATAATCAAGAGGAAGGTATTGATTTTGATGAAACCTTTGCACCAGTAGCTAGATTAGAAGCCATTAGACTTTTACTTGCATTTGCATGTCATATAAATTTTAACTTATTTAAATGGATGTTAAAAGCGCATTTTTAAATGGTTTTATAAATGAAGAAGTTTATGTTGAACAACCACCAGGTTTTGAAGATCACGAATTTTCAAATCACGTCTTTAAATTGCACAAAGCTTTATATGGTTTGAAACAAGCACCTAGAGCTTGGTATGATAGGCTAAGTAAATTTTTAATTGAAAATGATTTCACAAGAGGCAATGTAGATAAAACATTATTTTTGAAAAGAAAAAGTAAAGATTTACTTATAGTACAAATATACGTTGATGACATTATTTTTGGTGCTACTAACGATTCTCTATGTCAAGAATTTGCCAAGTTAATGCAGGGCGAATTTGAAATGAGCATGATGGGAGAACTCAACTTCTTCCTTGGACTCCAAATCAAACAAAGCAAAGAGGGAATCTTCATCAACCAAACAAAGTACACAAGAGAAATTCTAAAGAAGTTTGGTATGGAATCAATTAAACCCCTCGGAACACCAATGAGCCCTTCATGCAAGCTGGACAAAGATGAAGAAGGTAAGAAGATTGATCAGAAATATTATCGAGGTATAATCGGATCCCTACTCTATTTAACTGCAAGTAGACCAGACATTATGTTTGCTGTTTGCTTATGTGCTAGATTTCAGTCAGAACCTAAAGAATCACATTTAATTGCTGTTAAAAGAATACTAAGATACTTAAATGGAACAAAAAATGTAGGTTTATGGTATTCTAGAGACTCCACATTAAATCTGATTGCATACACTGATTCTGATTATGCTGGATGCAAGTTAGATAGAAAAAGCACAAGTGGTGCATGCCAATTTTTAGGAAGTAACTTAATCTCTTGGTTTAGCAAAAAGCAAAATTCGGTTGCATTATCTACTGCGGAAGCAGAATATGTTGCAGCTGGAAGTTGCTGTGCTCAAATCCTATGGATTAAGAGACAACTTGAAGACTATGGTATCACACTTGATAAGACACCTATAAGATGTGATAATACAAGTGCAATAAATCTAACTAAAAATCCAATTCAACATTCAAGAACAAAGCATATTGAATAAGATATCACTTTATAAGAGAACATGTAGCCAATAATGAAATTTGTCTTGATTATGTGAATACTGAAGAACAACTAGCAGATATATTAACAAAACCCTTAAGTGAAGAGAGATTTTGTTATCTTAGAGGATAATTAGGAGTTTGTGATCCTTTGGAATAGTTTTCTGAAACTCTTAAGGACATCTATCTAGATTTCATCATTTTCTTGAAAAATCTTGATATTTCAATAAGGAAATCTATCTAGATCTTGATTCATTGTTTCCCCAATTGCTAAGGAACATTAATCTATAATTTGATGATTAATTTGAATACTTCCAAATCCTTGAAACTTAATTTTTTATCTCTGGAACTATTAGAGTCGACTCTGACAGTTTGTGGAGTCGACACCTGAGTTTTTAATGTTCTGTCTAAGCGATTAGAGCCGACTCTGGCTTTTGTGGAGCCGACTCTAATACGAGCGCTGACAGATTTTCTGGTTCGGAGCTGACACCCAGTTTTCGGGAGTCGACTCTAAGTTGAGCTAGGTCAAAAATAAAAAGGCAGAGTCGACCCCCAATCATTCCATTCGTCTCCAAAACCTAACCAAAAAGCTCCAAAGCCTTTCCAACTTCCCCAATCTACTCAAAACCCTTGATTAATCCTCCAATCTTCTCAATGGCACCTAAGAGGCGCGGATTCGTCGGTGGAGCATCCGTTCCAACGAAGAGACGCACTGTTCGGAGGCAACCCTCACCTTCTTCCTCTTCGGCCACTCAAGAGGATTCACCTCCTTCACCATCTTCACCCAAAGTTGATCATTTAGCCGGTAAGACCATTACCACTGGGAGAAAGGTGAATTTTGATTTCTTTGAGTCGGAAGGTTTTTCTATTGGAAGAAATTTGAAGGAAATGGGATGGAAAAAAATTTGTTCACTTGATTTACCCACATATCCAGCCTTAGTAAGAGAGTTTTACAACGGTTTAAGCAGAGGAGAAGGTGGATTAATAAGTATAGTAAGAGGAACAAGAGTGACAATAACCTCTGAGATTCTTGAAAACTTATTGGAAATGCCCACAATCGGATTAATGGAATATCAACATGAGGATAGAAGTGGAGCATTGACAAGAATGCTAGGGAGAGATGTGACTGAGTTTGAAGAAATCTTTGCAAATCAATTGAATCTAGAACTCAGATTACTACATAATATCTGTGGAAGAATCTTATTTCCAAAAATTGGTAGATTCGAGTATGTCTCGGAGCGAGATATTCTGTTAATGGACTGCATAATTACTGGAAGGCCAGTCAATTTAGCTGGCATGATGATTGGATACATGGCAGAGGCAGCTACAAAGAAGAGATCAATACTGTCATACGGTATGATTCTTACACTTATCTTTAGAAGCCAAGGTGTGCTCATTATGGAGAATGAACCTTTAAGAAAACTGAGACACACTGATTACTATAGCATATCTACTATTCATCGGATGGGCTTCAAGAAATTGAATGATGTTTGGATAAAAGGAGGAAGAGAGGAAAGAGCAGAAAGAGATAGAGCAGAAGAAACCAGAGTAGAAGACATCTCAGGACCATCTTCTGAGGGAACATCTGTCCCTGATCCATCTATTGCGGGACCTTCTTCAGCTGGACCTTCAGAGGCCGGACCTAGTACTATTCCCTCACCTCCACATCAGCCTATAACAAATTCTGGGAGATTCTCTGATGAACAAATTGATCAGTTAAGAGGTTTACTTGCTGAGTATGATAGTCAGAGATCTCAAGAAATTTCTAAATTAAAAGAAGACTTTAATCAGTTGAAGGAAGAACTTAATTCGAGACTGGACATGATATCCTTTACCTTAAGCAATTCAGTTGAATCCTTTGGGGCTGATCTTCATAAAATCTTCGAAAGGATGGAAGGTATTGCTGATGGGTCAGGAGCTTATGTTCATGCAACGGGTCAATTGAAGAAGGACATTGACCTTGCAGTCTCTCAAATCGAAGCTTGCCTTGAAAACTTTAAGAAATCACAAAAGGATGATGTAATGGAAATCATAGGTCATTTGAAGAAAATTATATTCAAACATATCTGACCTTGATTTTGATTTTGATAGTTTGTACTTAGGAAGTTTTTGAATATCTAATGTATTTCATTTTGAAATATATATGAATCAACTAATGTAATGGTTCTTGCTTATGAAATGCAATTTCACATTTTCAAATATCGATTGCTTGGATCCATATGCTTTATTGAGTCTACAAATCTTTTTTAATAGCCTTCTTTATCTAATACTCTCCTTATTGCTGATAACAAAAAAGGGGGAGAGATGGTTGAGATGGTTGAATAATGCAAAGAAAGAAAGACTTGAAAATTTCAATGAAAGATGGATGTATGCAAAGAAAGATTGAATATGAATATTGAATATGAATAAGCGAAGACTTGAAAATTTTAATGAAGGGAGAGATGGTTGTATATGCATAAAGAAAGAAAGAAAGGGGAAGAAATAATTGTTTATGCAAGATAACTTGAAATGTTAATCAGTTAAAATTCGATGCTTATAGATAGGGGGAGCTATTCAATGCAGGGGGAGCTTAACTAAAAGCTCAATTGCTATTTTATGCACATTAAGATTAAATATTCATAATTGATGGATTATATTGAACTCATGCACAATTTTAAAAGCTTACTTTGAATATTGGCATCAAATCCTTCATTTAAAATGTTTAAGTTTCAAAATGACGATAATCTTTAGTTTGAATGAATTTTTGAATGCATATACTCAAAGTTTTTGTTATCATCAAAAAGGGGGAGATTGTTGACCCAATTGATGATTTTGATGATTAACAAAACTACTTGAGTATAACTATTGGAGGCTCTAATGATTTTGATTTAGTGTTTCATATTATTAGACTGTTGAATGATCAAAATCAGGAGTTACATAGTGTTTTGGATCGAATCTAATGTTTGGGTAAGAATTGTAGACATTAGAGTCGACTCCGAGAATCACAGAGCCGACTCTGGAACTGGCATGGACGTTAGAGTTGACTCCGAGAATGTTAGAGTCGACTCTCACAGACGAAGCAGAAAGTCGATTTTTCTGGCCCCGACCTAGAGTCGACTCCGGGTAAGTTAGAGTCGACTCCGGAAAAGTTTCTTGTCGACCCCAGAAAAGTCAGAGATGACTCCAGAAATATCATTTTGAGATGCCTCGAGCTAGAGCCGACTCCAGAAAAGTTAGAGTCGACTCCAACCCACCTGGAACGAAAAATCAAGTTGCCAGATCAGCTCTAACGGTAATATTTCTATTTTACCTTATTTCTAACGGATATATTTTGATACAAGGTACACTCCAACGGATAGTTTTCTTCCAAAAATGGTGTGAAAGAAATCTATAAAAAGGGAAGACTATTGTTCAAAAAAGAACGAAAAAATAGAAGGAAAAAGAGGGAAAATCTGAGATAGACAAATCCCATTTCAAAAATACGAGAGCTTGAATCTTAAGAGGAAAACCTTCTAGCTCAAATCCACTCCACTCCAAAAGGCTCAAGAGGAATCCAAAGCGTTCAAATCAAAGTCTTGGTGGATTTCCCAACTTGGAGAAAGGAGATTCGTTTCTTGCTTTTCAACTCTTCTCAACTGCTTCAACTGTGAAGAATCGGAGCTGAGGCTTGATTCAATCCAGCAAGGAGAAGAAGAAAGAAGAAAAGAAGAAAAGCTCAAAAGCCAACCAATCTACAAATCAGGCTTTTCTAAACCTTATTATTCTTAATTTGTATATTTGCTCATTGAGGAGCTTTGTATTTCAAAAACAATACTCATTTTGTTTGTGCCTAGTTCAATCCGGGGGATTGAACTAGAGGAGGTAGTTTTACCTCGGTTCAAGCTTGGTTAAGCTTGGGTTAGGGTTTTTGTGCTGGTAAGCCCGTGTAAAACCGGCTGGGTTCGTTGTGATCCCGGAAAAACAACAAGTTTGAGTTGTGAGCTTGTAAAACAACTCGGCTGTAATCTAGGGAGATTATAGTGTGGACCCAAGTGGATCTTGGGAGTGGACGTAGGTGCTGGTTGTATCGAACCACTATAAAAATATCTTGTGTTTGCCGTGCTCATTTGTCTCTCACTCTATCTCTCTTATATTTCTGTTTGTGCATTGTTTATAAGTTAATTTCTTTCACTTGCACATCTTGAGTTAATTTGTTTAAAACATTTCAAAAAGTCTTAAATTTTTAAGAACCCAATTCACCCCCCCTCTTGGGTTGCCATCTGGGCCAACAATCCCGATCGGCGACGACCGATCTTGGACCGTGGCAATCGGTCCGATCGGCAAAGATTCGACGGTTGCGATCGATCCAAGCCGTGATCCCGATCGGCCACGACCTATCTCGGACAGTTGCAATCCGTCCGAGATCGGCGATGATCCGACGGTTGCGATCGATCCAAGCCCTGATCCCGATCGGCGACGACCGTTCTCGGACAGTGGCGATCCGTCTGAGATCGGTGACGATCCAATGGTTGCAATCGATCCAAGCCCTGATCCCGATCGGCCACGACCTATCTCGGATAGTTGCAATCCGTCCGAGATCGGCGACGATCCGACAGTTGCGATCGATCCAAGCCCTGATCTCGATCGGCCACGACCGATCTCGGACCGTGGCGATCCGTCCGAGATCGGTGACGATCCAACGGTTGTGATCGATCCAAGCCCTGATCCCGATCGGCGACGACCGATCTCGGACCGTGGCAATCGGTCCGATCGGCAAAGATCCGACGGTTGCGATCGATCCAAGCCGTGATCCCGATCGGCCATGACCTATCTCGGACAATTGCCATCCGTCCGAAATCGGCGACGATCCGACGGTTGCGATCGATCCAAGCCCTGATCCCGATCGGCAACGACCGATCTCGAACCGTGGCAATCGTTCTGATCGGCAAAGATCCGACGGTTGCGATCGATCCAAGCCATGATCCCGATCGGCCACGACCTATCTCGGACAGTTGCCATCCGTCCGAAATCGGCGACGATCCGATGGTTGCGATCGATCCAAGCCCTGATCCCGATCAGCGACGACCAATCTCGGACCGTGGCGATCCGTCCGAGATCGGTGACGATCCAACGGTTGCGATCGATCCAAGCCCTGATCCCGATCGGCGACGACCGATCTCGGACCGTGGCAATCCGTCCGAGAACGGCGACGATCCGACGGTTGCGATCGATCCAATCCCTGATCCCGATCGGCCACGACCGATCTCGGACCGTGGCGATCCGTCCGAGATCGGTGACGATCCAACGGTGCGATCGATCCAAGCCCTGATCCCTATAGCGACGACCGATCTCGGACCGTGGCAATCGGTCCGATCCGCAAAGATCCGACGGTTGCGATCGATCCAAGCCGTGATCCCGATTGGCCACGACCTATCTCGGACAGTTGCAATCCGTCCGAGAACGGCGATGATCCGACGGTTGCGATTGATCCAAGCCCTGATCCCGATCGGCGACGACCAATCTCAGACCGTGGCGATCCGTCCGA